>NDFG01000102.1:387156-443726 GCA_002167245.1 Sporophila hypoxantha | reverse complement strand
GGCCGAGGGGCTCCTCCCCGGCCCGGGGTGGCCGCACGGAGCCCCGGGCTCCCCGAAGCGCTCGGGGCCGGCCCCGGAGCACGGGGAGGGCCCAGCCGGGTTCAGCGGGGCTCGGCCGAGCCCAGCGGGCGGCGCAGGCCGGGGCAGCGCTCGGAGCGGCGGGGCCGGCGCGGCGGGACGCACCTTGGGCAGCTCCCGGAGCTGGTTGGCGTCCAGCAGCAGCTCCTCCAGCGAGCGGCTGTAGCGGTAGATCTCCTCGGGCACGGCCTGCAGCGAGCAGTGCCGCCGGTCCAGCGCCTCCACGTGCCGGTTGCAGCGCCAGAGCGGCGGCATGCAGCGCAGCATCGCGCCGGGCCGCGCCGCCACAGCACGGGCCGGGCCGGCCGGGAGCGCCCGGGCCGCGCCGCCGCCACGGGAGCACGGGCCGGGCCTGCGGCAGCGCCCGGATGTGCGGGGGCCGGGCCGGGCCGGGCCGCGCCGGGCCGGGCTGCTCCCGCTGCGGCTGCGGCAGCGCCCCCGCCCCGCTCCGCTGCGCTCGGCTCCGCTCCGCCGCCCTGGCCTGCCGCTGCTCCCGGCCGCTCCCGGGCCGCGCCGCCCTCCCTCCGCGGGTGCGCCTGGGAAACGGAGTCCGGGGAACAGGAAATGGAGTGCTGGGAGCGGGAATGCTGGGAAATGGAGTCCGAGAAACGGGAAATGGAGTGCTGGGAACGGGAAACGGAGTCCTGGGAAAGGGAATGCTGGGAAATGGAGTCCTGGGTACGGGAAATGGAGTGCTGGGAAAGGAATGCTGGGAAATGGAGTCCGGGAAACGGGAAATGGAGTGCTGAGAAATGGAATGCTGGGAAATAAAGTCCTGAGAAATGGGAAATGGAGTCCTTGGAAAGGGAATGCTGGGAAATGGAGTCCTGGGAAACGGGAAACGGAGAGTCCTGAGAAATRGAGTCCTGGGAAATGGGGAGTCCTGGGAAATGGAAGCCTGGGAAATGTAGTCCCGGGAAACGGGAAATAGAGTCCTGGAAAACGGAGTGGGCTCCGCCCCGCGGCTCCGGCGGCGCTGGTGCTGGGAGGGACCCGGCTCTGGGCGCACCAGCTCTGGCTGCGAAAAATGCAAATATTAAAATGAATATTATATGTGTTATGTTAGAAAGTTATGCTGTATTTTCTTAAGTAGTGTGTTAAATATAGTTTTAAGTTATAACATAATGTTAAAATAGAAACTATGCTGTATAAGATACTTTTTTAAATGAAAGGACTCACACCAGATAGCAGCCACAGGACACCTGAATCTTTCAGAGAAAGAGAATTTATTCCTCCCTTATGAGAAGAAACGCACTTCCTGCCTTGCTCAGGCCTAAAGGCACCGTCAGGATTCAGAGGAAGAAGCTGACACTGCCCAGACAGAATCCTGTGTTTGAATGGAATTTATGCATCATGGATGAGGTGTATGAATATGCAACGGGCTGTTGCTTTTAAGGGTTAATGCTCTGTTAACGTGGGTCCTTTTTCGGGCTTATTTTGCCCAGAAAGAGGTACCCGGACTGTCCGTAACTCTTTGTTTTTATTGTTTTATATTGTCCCAATCCAAATTRCCCAGATTATTATTACTCTAATTGTATTGCTATTTTTATAACCATTTTATTACGATTAAACTTTTAAAATTTTAAACACAAGTGGCTGGTGTTTTTCACAGAGGAGGAGGGTGTGAGGAAGAGGAAGGAGCCCTGGCACACCTGGGCAGGCGAGGAGGAAGTCAGTGCCCCTTTCCCCCTCTGTCCTGCTCCATCTCCCAGACCCCACAGTGGAACCTGGCTGGGTGGGATCCCCCTGCAGGGCCCCTCTGTGACCTCAGCTCATCTCCATGGACACGGCTCAAACACMCGGAGCCAGCCAGCAGCACGCCTGGGACCCGGGAAAGCCTGGCTGCAGGGAAGGTCAGTGCCCTAAAACACCACATTTTATACCCCAAACTTCGTCCTTTTCCCACGGGCACGGGGGAATTCTCTGACCCTCACACATCCCTGCACCAACCCCCCAGAATTCCCAAATCCCTGGCAGCCTGGGCTGGATTTTACTGGATTCGTTCAGTTTTTTCACCCATTCTTCTGGTATTTTGCGGGTTTGTTTTCCTTAAGAATTTACATGAGTTTTTATTAGAAAATGAGAATCTGAGCCAGCCAGCAGCACACCAGCAGCTGTAGCACCGGGAAAACCTGGCTGCAGGGAAGGTCGAGTGGCCCTAAAAACACCACATTTTATACCCCAACTTCGTCCTTTTCCCACAGGCATGGGGCCAATATCTCTGACCCTCACACATCCCTGGCACCAACCCCCCAGAATTCCCCAAATCCCTCGCATCCTGGACTGGGATTTTTACTGGATTCGTTCTGGTTTTCACCCAATCTTCTGGAATTCTTGGGGTTTTTTCCTTAAGAATTTACATGGCTGTTATTAGGAAATGAGAATTTGTAATTAACAAATATTCACTGAACCATCAGACTTGTCAGACTCCAGCCCTAAATCCTGAAAATTCCAGCATTCTACACTGAATAAATAGTTCAGAAATTCAGCAGTCCTGAAATTAATGCTTTAAAAGTGTTTAAAAACCTGAATCTCATTAAATTAATGCTGACAAAATATATTTTTTTAAAAAAGAGAATCTCCTGAAATTGGGAATGTGAGATACTGGTTTTGGACAGGACGATACTGGTTTGGGGATGCGCTGCCTCTTTCACAACACTGGAATCAGTGAGGGAGGAACGGGTCAGAATTGCACTTTTTCTCCAAACTGCAGGAATATCCCAACACTACATGGGAAAAAAGAGAAATCTTTAAAAAATGTTGCATTTTTGTTTCTCTCCTGATGCAAAATCAGGATGGGAAATGCAAATCCAGGAATGGCACCAAACAGTTTTGTGGTCAAACATTTGAGCTGCTGGAGGAACAGTTGGAAACACAAAGGCAGGACTGAGGGCAAAAACTTTGAGGTGGTGTTTTTTCCTTCTGTTTCAGTTTTTCACAGTTTGAATGGAATGGGGCAGAATTGCACTTTTTCCTCCTGCAGGAAAATCCCAAACACTACATGGGAAAAAAGAGAAATCTTTAAAAATGTGCATTTCTTGTTCTCTCCTGAGGCAAATCAGGATGGGAAATGTAAATCCAGGAATGGCACCAAACAGTTTTGGGTCAACATTTGAGCTGCTGGAGGAACCAGCTGGAAACACAAGGGCGGACTGGGAAAAAACTTTGAGGTGGTGTTTCCTTCTGTTTCAGTTTTTCACAGTTTGAGGGGATATGGCATCCAAAACAAAGAAGAGCAAAGATGAAGAGGCACCCCAGGAAAGCAGCGACACGGAGGACCCCATCCGGGAGAGGAAGCTGTACCTGCAGGAGGAATGCAGGATCATCTCACAACACCTGGACACCTACATGGGAAGGGCGGAGCAGCTCCTGCRGGGCAGCAAACACCTGGAGAAGGAAGCCCAGCGCACCCAGGAGCAGCTTCAGTCCTACCTGTGCTGCGGAGCAAAGCTCAGCCAGGACCCCCCGGGCATGATCATCACCCTGAGCGACCAGAACCGCCAAGACCTGGTCCAAATCCAGGCGCAGAAGGAGGAGCTGGTGCCGCGCTACGCCGGCAAGGAGCRGGAGGTGCGGAGCGCCCTGGAGGACACGGAGGCCGAGGCCTCGCGCCTGGACACGGAGCTGCAGCAGCTGGAACCCTACAAGGAGCAGAAGGTGCAGGCAGAGCAGAGGGTGAAGGCGCTGGAGAAGGAGCTGCGGGTGACCAGGATCCGCTGYGCCGAGGAGACCCACGCCGTCAGGAGCAAGTTCCTGCAGGACAAGGCCGAGTGCGAGCAGGAGTTCCACCGCAGGATGCAGCAGCTCACCTGGGGCGCGCAGGAGGTGGCCATGAGGGCTCTGATCCAGCACGTGGAACAGGTGAAGGCCGAGAACAGGCTCCTGCGCCACGAGCTGCTGGGCCTCCTGCAGCACTGCCAGCTCCTCAGGGACACCAGGATCCAGCTGCAGGACCAGCATGAGCAGCTGCTCCGGGAGAACCGCTGCCTCCAGCTCACGCCACCATGGCGCCGCAGGAACAGCCTGCCCTCCTTGCCCGTCAGGGCCAGCCACTGACCCCAAACCACCCAAACCACCCCAAACCACCTGGCCCTGACCTGCAGGAGCCAAGCAGGGAAGCAACCAAACCCTTCTGGCAGTAGGAGCACTGAGGGCTTGGAGCTCTTGTCACAAGGGTCCATCAAATACATTCATGGACCATAAATCCATACTGACACAGACCCATGCTGAGGTTCTCTTCTGTCCCAGGGAGGAGGTGGCCGCCCCAGCCCTGGAAGGGCTCAAGGCCAGGGTTGGATGTGGTTTGGAGCAGCCTGGTCTGGTGGAAGGTGTCCCTGCCCATAGCAGTGGGGTGAGATTTTCCAGAATTCCATGAATTGATGGTTCTCAGTGCAAATGGCTCCTGCAGGAGTGACCTGTGCCTGCAGCAGCAGCTCTTGAGCTCTGCACGAGGGAGGTCCCAGGGACCCTCCCCAGGAGCTCTGATGCCATTGGGAGCAGGTGGGATCGAGCTGGAGCTCTGCTCCAGGCTCTTGCTGAGCTCCAGGTGGGAATTGTTGGACCAACAGAGGCTTCTCTGCTCACTCCCCACAAAACGGCTGGGGAAAAGCCTGGGAATCAGCTCACACACACACAAACCCTAAAACAACACCCATGGCTGTAAACTGAGGTGATTTCAGCCACCACTGGGTTTGGCTGCAGGTGAAGGTCTCTGGAGCATGGCATCCTCAAATCCCAGCATTCCAAACTCCCTGCAACTGAAAATCCCTGCAACCCCAAATCCCTGCACCCCAAATCCCTGAATCCCAAAATCCCAGCATCCCAAAACCCAGCTTCTGTAGGCACAGCATCCCCAAATCCCTGCACCCCAAATCCCTGCATCTCAAAAGCCCAGCATCCCCAAATCCCAGCATCCCCAAATCCCAAAATCCCAGCTGCTGCAGACACAGCATCCCAAAATCCCTGCATCCCAAAAGCCCAGCATCCCCAAATCCCAGCATCCCCAAAACCCAAAATCCCTAAATCCCAGGTGCTGAAGACACAGCATCCCCAAATCCCATCATCCCCAATCCCATCATCCCAAAATCCCAGCATCCCAACATCCCAGCATCCCAAAATCCCAGCATCCCAAAATCCCAGCATCCCAAACCTCAGCTGCTGCAGACACAGAATCCCAAAATCCCAGCATCCCCACATCCTTGCATCCTAAAATCCCGGCATCCCAACATCCCAGCATCCCAAAATCCCTGCATCCCAAACCTCAGCTGCTGCAGACACAGCATCCCCACATCCTCACTCCATCCTGCCAGGGGCACAAGCTGGAATCATCAGGTGGGAATATTTCATGTGCAGTGATGAAAAACCTCAGAACTGTGTTTTGCTCGAAATTCCTTCACTTTAATAACACCTCTGCCAAGAGTTCTTCATGGAAAACCAGGCCCTGCCAGCTGACAGAACTTCCAGTAACTTAAAATATTTAAATCCCAGTAACTGAAAGCATTTAAAAGATGCAGACAAGGTGATTCCACAACTCCTGGGGTTACCCCAGCTGTAATGTGTGTAATTTGAATAGAAGAATTTGAATAGAAGATGTGTAATCTGAATAGAAGCATGTAATATCACATGGTGGAAAACTTAGAATTCAAGGTTTAAAGTTTTTTAAGTTTGCAAACTTCAATTCCCAGAAGAACTAAAGTTCAGCAGCACAGCTAAGAAATCCTTCTCACGCTTGACAAAAAACCCGCATAGATTTTAAAATCTGCAGTAAATAAGGCAAATTCTAAACATTTCCCTCTCACTATTGCTTGCTCCCCCACAGAGCTCCTTGCCCTGCTGAGGGCCAGGATCAGCTGCATCCACAACTCATTGGAATGTCATTTTAGCTCTGCAATAACTCAGGAATTTCCTTATGGCTGAAATTTTTAACCCCCCAATAATGAAAAGAGACAATTTACAAAAACAATTCAATTTTCCAGCATGTGGTGACATATTCCCAGATGTGAACTGCTGGCACTGCCACAAACAGTTTAGTGGTTTTATATTGCCTTTTAACATTTTGTGGCATGTGAGAGGCTTGAGGTCACYTAAAGAACCACCAGTAAAGGCATCAGCAAAAGCAGGTTTGAAATAAAAGCAAAAGCACGACAAGATCCGTGGGCAAAGCTCACTCAGTGGTTAAAGCACACAGAGAGAAAAATCTAATACTGGTCGATCTAAAGCTAAAATCACCCTGGCCTAACTCAGCCCCGATCTAAAGGGTGAATGTGAAAAATGCCAATCACTCGTTTTTAAAATTTGAAAAGTTTAATAACAATGAAATGGTTATAAAATAGCAATATAATTAGAGCAATAATAATTTGGACAATTTGGATTAGAACAATACGAGACAATAAAACCAAAGAGTTACAGAGAGTCCGGGTACCTCTTTCTGGGCAAAATAAGCCCAAAAAAGGCCCCACGTTAACAGAGGATTAACTCTTAAAAGCAACAGCCTGTTGCATATTCATACACCTCATCCATGATGCATAAATTCCATTCAAACACAGGATTCTGTCTGGGCAGTGTCAGCTTCTTCCTCTGAATCCTGACGGTGCCTTCAGGCCTGAGCAAGGCAGGAAGAAGTTAATTTCTTCTGATAATGGAGCAATAAATTCCTTTTTATCTGAAGGATTTAGGTGTCCCGTGGCTGCTATCTTGCTGTGAGCCCTTTCTTTAAAAAAGYATCYTATACAGCAYAGTTTCTATTTTAMCATTTTGTTATAACCKAAAACTATATTTAACACACTACTTAAGAAAATTAACACAGCATAAGTTTCTAACACAACACATATAATATTCATTTTAATATTTGCGAAAAGCCAATCACAAAGTACGCATTTTTCACAGTGAAGGATCCCAGGGGAGCACCCCCGGTGCGTGTGCTGCACGCAGTCACACCCCAAACCGAGAGCTGAGGAGCTGGCAGTGATAGCATAGGGATGAAATGTTTCTAAAATCATGGAATATTCAGGGGAGTTAGAAAGGAAGGATAGGCCTGGGAAAATGTTAGGCTGCACCTGTATAACCATTTCATGACTATGATAAATGATATGATTGTTAGATGTGATGATGGTTTGGCAATTGGATATAATTATTGTTTAATTGTAACAAGAATCATGAGAAACAATGTTGGGGGGGTTTGATGGAAATTTAAAAAATCCATGCTTGGATGAAATCAATGTATACAATAGAAAAATAGAAGTTGAATAATTAATATGTAGTTATATAACGATAAAGGTATAAAAATGTGTCCATCCCTGTGAAAAGGCTCCAGGAGGTGTTTGCAGGTCCCAGGAGAGAGGGTGGACTTTGGCCCTGGTCGTTTTCCATCCCGGCTGCAATTCGGGACAGGAGCTCTCTCTGGAAGTTCTACACAGAAAATGTTCCACTTGGGTTGTTCTTCAGGCAAGAAAAATGAGTTCCCAGGGCTGTATGTTAAAGGAGGAGCTTGTTATCCATCCAGCAGCAATTCCTAGGAGCAGACAATGTTCCTGATAGGCTCGGAGGAGCTCAGAACAGGTGCTGCTCGTTGGGGTCTGATGGCATTTCTGAGGTTTTAGAGCAGTCCCAGGCTCGGGGAGAGAGGCAGCACCACCAATTTATTGATGAAAAACCCCTGATGGTTYGCTCAGGAAATTTTTTCCTTTCAAATCAGGGATTTTCCCTCTTTACCCGCTCGTCTCCTGGCAGTTGTGGTTTGGGAATTGTCCACAGGAGGGAAGCAGCGAGCACGGGAAAGCAGCAGCACTGCGCATGTGCCGCCCCCAGATGCAGTTCCGGGTGCCAACAGCAGGCGGCAGCACGAGCTGCTGGCGCTGCCGAGCACCCGCCCTGCCCCATCCCAGCCCCGGGGGCTCTGCAATGGTTTGGGATGGAGCGACCTTAAAGCCCGTCTGGTGCCAGCCCTGCCATGGGCAGGGACATCTTCCCCTAGGCCAGGCGGCTCCATGCCCTGCCCAACMTGGCCTTGGRCACGGCCAGGGACTGGGCAGCCATAGCTTCTCTGGGCAGCCTGTGCCAGGGCATCACCACCGCCAAAGGGAAGGATTTTATAGGAAGATGGGTGCTGATGTCTTTGAAAAATGACTCAGAGGGTTGGGGGTCTTTAGGAGAAATTGTTGTCCGTGTCTTCAGAATGGTTCTTGACATCTGTGCATGAGAAGACATGAACTTTGGCACAGAACGCTGGTGGTTTGACCAGGAAGTTTGAAGTCCTGACCATTCGAGTAATAAGAGAAATGGGTCTCCACAAAATCTATTCCATACCCTAGACAGCCTGAACTTCTGAGCTTTGGGAGAAAATGACAGGTTCAAGGAGGATGTGGGGTAGGTGGTTTGGGACAGCTGCACCTTCCTGGTTCCTCAGTATCCTGGTTTGAGAGGAAGTGAGTTTTTTGGGGTACTGTGGTCAAAACAATAGGTGCTCAG
Organism: Sporophila hypoxantha; assembly: GCA_002167245.1. Lineage (NCBI taxonomy): Eukaryota > Metazoa > Chordata > Aves > Passeriformes > Thraupidae > Sporophila > Sporophila hypoxantha. Next base: position 435,182 of record NDFG01000102.1, on the reverse strand, counting down.
ATTTGAATATTGGCACCTGGTGTGGCCACTGAAGACATGGACACACCTCTGAGAACACAGGGGGTTAAAAGCAGAGATCTCCCAGGAAAACTTTTTCTTGGGTTTTGGTGGTGAAACAGGTCAGGCCTCCCCTGCCCMCCGGCTGTGGCCTGGGCAGGGGAGGGGAAGCCAAGCAGCCGGGTGAGGTGAGCCAGGGCCCTGAGGATGGAAGGGTGGAGGAGCACCAAGAGGCATCGGGCAGCCACCCCCTCCAATCCGCCCAGGAGAGGGAGAGAGAGAGCTGGTGCCTGTGCCTGTGCCACCTTGAAATTTGATAGCACAGCCGGCCGAGAAGGAGAAGGGGGGGAGCAGCGAGAAGGTGCCCAGCAGGGCAGCRTGGGAGCTCTGGACAGGCAGAGCCTGAGATTTTTAACCCTTTTCTTGGATGATGGAAACCTTACAAATGCTGATCCTCCTGGAGTTGAATGAGAAGAGAGATAGAGATGAGATAAGAGAAAATGGGCCACAAAAGAAGTTGAGAAGAATCTTGGGTGAGAGAAGGTGATGGAGTGGCCTTTGGCTGGACTTGTATAGTCATGGACAGAACCATTTTTCCTGTGACACAGAGACTGCATTTAGGGGGAGGCAATGGCTTGGAGCCAAGAGAGTGCAGTGATGTTATGTGAAGGAGTGTGTGAACAGAGGCGATGGGTGAGGAGGGTGGTGTCCCCTGTCTTCAGTGAAGAAGAAGAYCTCTGTTCTCGACACCCCTTGGCCCCAGGGGGTGAATCTGGGGGGGACTGGTGTCCTGAAAGTGAGAGACTGTTGCTTTTATGGAACTGGGCAAAGCATCCTTAAAAAGAGAACCCTAGAAGCAGCCCTGGTCCATGCACAGTGGTGAGAGCACTGGGCATGGAAGGAAGATGTCACGATGGCAAATTATCTCCGGGCAGTGCCACGTGTGACAGGAAACACAAGAGTTCTCAACTGTGTTTCCAGGGGAAGCCTATGGCACAAGAGGGACTCCTCTCTTCTTGATGAATTGAGAGTTGATTATCTGAAGGGTGGTGAGGGACTGAGAGTTGATTACCTGAGGGGTGCTAACTGAATTGAGAATCCAAGGTTTTGTCTTACTGTGTTGTGTTGGAAATTGGGGGGATGTGGAGGAATATTTTTGGAAGGTTTTCATTCTGAGTTCTGTGTTTCTTTTACATATGTAAGTTAATAAAGGTTTTTTTCCTTTATTCCTAAGCTGGAGCCTGCTTTGCACTATTTCTGGTCACATCTCAGTGTAGACACTAGGGAGAATATATTTTCATGGGGGCACTGGCATTGTGCCAGCGTCAAACCATGACAGGGATCTAAACCTTTCAATTCTCTCTCTTATTGTTCACCCCMCAGGTCCCCAGTCCCACCGTCCCATGTTCCCCCAGGTTCCCCCCAGTCCCACTCCCCAGTGCTCACTGAGTTGCAGTCACACCTCAGATACCAATTGGGGTGCCCTATCAGATGCCATCTGCGGAGGATCAGCAATGGGACATCATGCCATGATCAATATGATCAAGTGAAGTCAAATTTATTGCAAGAACAAGCTGTATTTATGCTTTGTTCTACTGTCCACGCGCCTCAAGCTAATACATAATTGGTTTAGCCCAGCTGTGCACGCGTCTCAAGCCTTCAGCTGATTGGTCAGTCTTCTTTCTTCATGCGTCACACTGTGGTTTATTGTCTTGCCTTCATGCGCTCTGCTGTGGTTTTTTGCTCTGTCTTCTTAGCATGCCCCACATCCTGGATTGGTTTTTCTCCTGAGTAGGCTCTTCCTGTTTTCGAGCTATGGGGGACAGTGTGAAATTCTACTGAGACCCYMTAAAGRCTGGCTTGGGCACTGTGTCAATTTTCCTGCAAAAATCCCTCAACAGACATCCCTGTAGGCACCTTGAGCCCGGGGATGATCTCTTGGGGGAGTGCTTGGGTGACTTCCCTGGCCTTGYTGGTGTGGCAGGAGAAGTTCTGGAGCCCCAAAAAAGGAATCCACCAACACCAGGAGATACCTGAGCCCATGTTGGCGTGGTAGCTCAGAAAATCCATTTGCCAGTAATCCCCAGGAGTGTGTCCTCTTTCAGTGATGCCTGGAGGTGATGGTTTTGAATTCAAAGAGTTCTTTTGAAAGCACATCAGGCATTGCTCTGTAACAGACCTGACAATTTTGTCCTACAGACACTGAGGATCTGAGGCCGCAGACCTGTCCCCATGGCATCAAYTCCCCAGAGCTTTGCTGGTGCTTTTCTCCTTTACAAATTGCAGCATCAGCTGGGGAGGGTCTGACCTGGTAATTGGGAGTTACCCCTCATCCACCCAGCCACCCTCTTTATTGTGGGCTTTTAGATAAGCAGCCAATTTTCAATCTGCCCAACTCTATCCAGGCCTCACCTCTGGCAATGAAATTCCTTTCTCAGGAATTAACACCAGGATCCTTTGATGTGTAACTCTTTGTGCAGCTTTATTGCAAGTGTATTTCCCCCAGGGATTTGTCAATCCCCAAGCTGGTGTGCCCTGGACTGTAGCACGCTCACTTCTTTGAAAAAGTTTTCTGAGAAAACTCATTTTTAGAACTCTCCAGGACCATAAAAGGATTTCCAGAAAGAGGAGGAGCAATGCAAATTATTGCTAGGAAAAATGCTGTTTCTGTACTAGGTGAGGGACACATTATAACGAATATTCGCAATTGTGGTRGATAAAAGACCCTGTGGCAAAGTCCATCCTGAGCTGCAGGACCAGGAGAGATCCGCTGTGAGTCTGAGCTGATAAAGAATTCTGGCTTCCTGATACCTCCAGATCCATCTGGGAGTTCACTCCGGTTGATTTTGGTATCGGGGCTGGGGGGACACCTGAGGACACTTGGGGGGGACATGGGACTGAGGGATTGGGATTGCGGACATGGGGGGACACTGGGGGAGTCACAGGTCTGGGATTGGGGTCAGAGGGGGCTCTGGGGGAAAATGAGGGGGGACACAGGAGATGGTGGGAGTGGGATTGGGGTCATGGGAGGGCCTGAAAGACACTGTGGGGGCAGAGGGTGATGCCTGGATTTGGGTTGAGGTCCTGGGGTGACACCAAAGAAATTGGGGACAGGAGTGGAATTGGGGTATGGGGATGAGCCGAAAAAGACACCGAGGGGCTCAGGGAGTGACCCCAGGATTTGGGTTGGGATCCTGCTGGAGCTGAGGGGACTTGTAGTCATGGGAGTAGGATTCAGCTTATGGGGGTCCTGGAGGACATGGATTGGAATTGGGGTCCCTGGGGCTGGGGGGCATTGGGGAGGCATAAATAACCCCAGGATTTGGGATCAGGGACCCYGGACATGCCCAGGGGTCTGCTGGCCAGGAGTGCCTCCCTTCCCTCTGGACTGACCCCACTCCCCTCCCCAGTCCCTCACTGAGGAACCCTCCCTGTGTCTCCTCTCTGTCCCCTCTGTGTCCCCCAGTGTCCCACACTGGTTCCTGTGGCCTCTCCCTGCCATGGCCCCCCTGGCTCAGATCCTGGCACTGCTGGCAATGGCCATGGCCACAACAGCTGTAGATGTGATCCCCCTGGACATGGCCCAGGACTCCTTCGATGASCAGTACCGGGGCTGCGGCCCTGCCATGAAGGCGGCATTGCCGGCCCTCAGCGGGTCAGAGTTCAAGCAGAACAAGGAATTTGCTGAGGTTTGGGTAAAGGCTGCAGCCAAGTGGCAGAGTTGGGGCCCCCGTGTGTCCCCTCTGTCCCCAGACCAGGCCACTGCCATCGTGGCCTTCATAATGACTGACCCCAGAATATTCAATGATGCCGTGCACATGGTTGGGCGCTCCCGACAGGAATACCGGGACAACTTCCACTTCAAAATGCTGCATTTCCTGCTGACCGATGCCCTGGCCACTCTGAGGGATGCTCAGAAAGGGCAGTGTTGGGACGCGTTCCTGAAGGCRTGTGAAACCCCAGTGGAGGCACAGCGTGGCGACACCATCCGGTTCGGTCGATTCATGCCGGTGTTCCCAAGCGAACCAATTGGCGAGCGCTCTAATTCCACAGTTCTAGAGCTGCACACGTGCCATGGCGTGGAAATCCAGATTTTCACCGAACACCCGGAAGTTAAGGTTGTGCTGATCCCACCCTTCGAGACCTTCAAGATCACCCAATACACTCGGGAAGGGGACAAGAAACAAATGCAGCTCCACTCCACTGGGACCTACAGCAAATACAACTGCGAGTGGCTGGGAGGTGACATTTCAGGTGACAGCCTGGGGGAATGRGGACAGCCATGATAAGGCACAGGGGGCAATGACACTGACTGGGGATGGGGGACAGGGACACCCACAGTGTGCGAGGGGACAAGGATACCCTGGGCTGGGGACACCAAGTCTGTGGACACCCATTGTGGGCACAGGGACAGGAACACATGACAGAGAACTGGGATAGGGACCCCCACTTCTGCGAGGGAAAAGGGACAGGAACACCCGTGCTAGGAGACAAGGGACAGGTACAGAGACAGGGACCCCCCAGGGCACCAACCCTGTCCCTCTCTGATAAAGGCAGTGCTTTGGGGATGGGCGCTGTGTACAGAACACGGGTGGGCCAGGACCTCCCCATGGCACTCCCTGAAACGCTGTAACCCCCTGTAACCCCCCATGGCAATCCCTGAATACCCTTGACCTCTGTCACCCCTAAGCCTACAATGACTCCCCTGACCTCCCTGGCCCCCGTACTCCCCTGTGTTCCCCCCTGACACCCTGTCACCCGTCACCTCATTGCCCTCATCTCGCCTGTCACCCCTAACCCCCCATTATGGCCAGCCCCGACCCCCTCACTCCCCTGATAGTCCCCCTGATGCCCCTCTTTGTCCCTCAGGTGGGAGCACCCCCAGAGCCCCCTTCCACCTTGGAGGACTCCTCTTGACCACCGCAGCCCTGGCAGTGGCCACTGGGATCCTCTGAGCCACGAGGCCACCAARGTAACTGTGGCAACCGTGGCCACCATGACCACCAAGACACCCTCAGCCACAAGGCTGCCACAACCACTGTGACCAGTGTGGCCACCAAGGTCATTGTGCAAACAATTCCATTAAACTATTCTATCAAAACAATTCCATTAAAGAATTCTGAAAAAGCCAGCAAGAAGGGACCATTCTTAAGCAGGGCTCGATGTCACTCCCCACACCAACTCAGGGGAATGTCTCTTTCTCTCAGCCTCGAGGAGGATCCTTGGGGAGCATCCACTTCTTAAAGGAGGAACATCACACACATTTCATTCCAAGCAGGAATAGGGGAGAGGAATCTCTGTCTGAGAGGGGACTGGACATTCCCAGGGTCAGCTGATGGATGGCCATGGCCAGCTCTGGTGCTTCATCCTCAGTTCTCAATTTGGGGTTTGGTGATTTGGGCTGGTTTTAGCCCAATTCAGCACCAAAATGAGCACAAGACAAGTCTCAATGCAGCCCTGACAACCACAAATGGGGCATTGACCCTTGGGCACATTCCAGGCAGAGCACCCTGACACATCCTGCACTTCAGGGGGATGTTAAAAGCTGGAAATTGGGAGGTTCAAGAGGGCAAGGGCAGATCATGTCCCTAGGGAGGGATTGTCCCCAGTGCCCATCCTGGCAGGACGGGACCTGCTGGGACAGCTCTGGAGAATGACCTGGGGGTGTTGGTGGGTGACCAGCAGAGCTGGCTGTGTGGCCTGGGGCCAGAAGGGATCCAGAGGGTGTTGGGAAGAGTGGGGCCAGGAGGTCAGGTAGTGATCGTGCCCTGCTGTCCTGCCCAGGGAGGCACATCAGGAGTGCTGTGTCCAGCTCTGTCCAGGGCCGTGTCCTGTTCTGGACTGCTCTGGACCCAATCCTCTGCTCAGGGATGACGCTGCCTGAGCTGGGAGGTTGGGCCAGGTGCCCACTCTGGGTCCTTCCAGCCTGACCCATTCTGGGGTTTGGGGATTCTGGCAGTTGCGGTTTGGGAATTGTCCACAGGAGGGCAGCAGCGAGCATGGGAAATCAGCAGCACWGCGCATGTGCCGCTCCCAGCTGCAGTTCCGGGTGCCAACAGCAGGCGGCAGCACGAGCTGCTGGCGCTGCCGAGCACCCGCCCTGCCCCATGCCGGCCCCAGGGGCTCTGCAATGGTTTGGGATGGAGCGACCTTAAAGCCCGTCTGGTGCCAGCCCTGCCATGGGCAGGGACATCTTCCCCTGGGCCAGGCTGCTCCAGGCCCCACCCAGCCTGGCCTTGGACACGGCCAGGGATGGGGCAGTCACAGCTTCTCTGAGCAACATGTGCCAGGGCATSAGCACTGTCACAGGGAAGGATTTTATAGGAAAGATGGGTGGTGATGTCTTGGAAAAATGACTCAGAGGGTTGGGGGTCTTTAGGAGAAATTGTTGTCAGTGTCTTCGGAATGGCTCTTGACATCTGTGCATGAGAAGACATGAAGTTTGTCATGGAACGCTGGTGGTTTGACCAGAAAGTTTGAAGACCTGAACTTTCAGCTAATAGAAGAAATTGGTCGCCACAAAATCTATTCCATACCCCAGACAGCCTGAACTTCTGAGCTTTGGGAGAAAATGACAGGTTCAAGGAGGWTGTGGGGTAGGTGGTTTGGGATGGCAGCACCTTCCCGATACCTCAGCCAATGGGGAAAGGGAGAGGGAAACGTGCGGCCAGGAGTTTGGGATAAAAGGAGGCTGCGCTCTTCGAAACCTTGAGAGAGAAACCATACAGGGAATATGGCTGTGGAAACTCTGTCCCTTTATTTGAATCAAGTTTCAAGACTGCTTTGTGTACCCTTGGCTTTTCATAGTGTGGCTTTTCCTCACATGATGAAGATGCTGGGTAGAGCTTAAAGTGTGAAAGGCAAAAATGATGGAAGGATTTAAAAGTATTTACAGAGGAAAATAAACATGGCTCAAAGCCGTGGAGAAAGAGAAAATGGGGAACTGCAGGGGGTTTTTTGACAAGTTCTGTAACACAGAAGGAGCAGTGCCTGCCAAAAGCAGAAGTTTGGGCGACGACATCTGGAATATTGGGGCAATTAGTGAAAATGACCTCCTGATGACTTCTTAGGAATTCTCCAGAAAAATAAAAGAATTCTCGGAGAGAGGCGGAGCCATGGCACTTATTTACAGGAAATGTGCTGGTTTTGTAATAGCTAAGAAGCCCATTTTAATAAATATTTATAATTACAGTGGATAGAAGTGACAAAGTCCCTCCAAGCTGCAGGACCAGGAGAGATCTGCTGTGAGTCTGAGCTGATCAAGAATTCYGGCTTTCTGATACCTCCAGTTCTATCAGGGAGTTCACTCTGGCTGATTTTGGTATCAGGGTCTTGGGGCACTCCAGGGGACATTTGGAGGGGGAGAGAGGGGACCTTGGCATCAGGACGGGGGCCCTGGGGGACACTGGGGGGACCCTGGGGGAGAATGTGACATGGGTTTGGAGTCCTGGAGGAAGCTGGGGGACACTGAGGGACATGGGACTGCGGTTCACAGAGCTCTGGGGGGCAACAGGGGGGAACTGGGAGTGTGACTGGGGCCATGGGAGGGCTGGGGGACACTGCAGGGGGCAGGGGGTGATCCTGGGATTTGGGTTGTGGTCCTGGGGTGTATAATTTCCAACAACTCCAAAGAGGGCAACAGACTAGGAGTGGGGCTGGGATCTGGGGGTGGGCTGAGAGGGACACTGTGGGTTCAAAGAGTGACCCCAGATTTGGGCTGGGGWCTTGGGGGGCTGAGGAGACCCCAGAGGAAGGACTCAAAACTGTGGGAGTGGGATCGGGGTCCCTGGGGGGACTGGCGGACACTGAGGCATCTAAGGTGATCCCAGGATTTGGGATCAGGGTCCCAGGACATGTCCAGGGGTCTCATAGCCAGGGCTGTCTTCCCTCCCTGGGCTGACCCCACTGTCCCTCCACAGCCCCTCCCCAAGGAAGCCTCCCCATGTACCCCATGTCCCTCAGTGTCCCCTGGTGCCCATCAGTGTCCCCTRGTGCCCATCAGTGTCCCCTCAGCATGCCCTGGTGTCCCCCAGTGTCCTCCCTGTGTTTCACAGTCTATAATCTGTGTCCCCTCTGTGTCCCATCTATGTCCCCTCTGTGTCCCCCAGTGTCCCACASTGGTCCCTGTGGCCTCTCTTCTCCATGGCCCCCTTGGCTCAGACCCTGGCACTGCTGGCAATGACCATGGCCACTGCGGCCATCAAGGTGGTGCCCCTGGACATGGCCCAGAACTCCTTTGATGACCAGTACCTCAACTGTGGCCCTGCCATGACTGAGGCCTTGCCAGCCCTCAAGGTTTCCAAGTTCCAGGAGAACAGGGAGTTTTCCCAGGCCTGGGTGAAGGCCATGGCCGAGTGGCAGAAGCGGGGCTCCTCTTCATCCCCTCTGTCCCCAGCCCGGGCCAGTGCCCTCATGGCCTACACGATGCCGGGTGTGCACAAGCAGCTCAACCCGKCCGTGCGCGAGGCTGGACGCTCCCACCAGGAATACCGGGACAAGTTTCACTTCAAAACGCTGCATTTCCTGCTGACCCAGGCCCTCCAGAAGCTGAGACRTCCCGATGAGTGTCCAGATGTGTTCCGTGGGGTGAGGACAGTCCAGTTCAATGTGACAGCTGGTGATAAAGTCCGCTTYGGTCAATTCTCTTCGTYGTCGCTGGACAAAACGGTGGCTCAGAGTTATGGGAACGTCACGATGTTTGAGGTGCACACGTGCCATGGAGCGGACATCCAGAAGTTCTCCTTCAATCAAAGCGAGAAGGAGGTGCTGATCCCACCCTTCAAGACCTTTGAGGTCACCAAAGTCACCAGGGAAGGGAAGAAGGTGCAGATTGAGCTTCRCTCCACCGGGAACTCCAGCAACTACAACTGCGAGTGGCTGCGAGGTGACATCTTGGGAACAACCTGGGGGAATGGGGACACTCAGTGAGGGTTGGGGGCAAGGACACATGGTGCTGGGGACACCCATGGCCCAGAGGGGACAGGGACACCCACTGTGGTTGGGAGGCAGGACACCCAGAGCTGGGGACAAGGACAGGGACAGCCACTGCTGGGCAGAGGGGATGGGGACACCCAGTGCCAGGTGAGGGGGACAGGGACATCCAGTGCTGGGGACACCCACWGGGGTTGGGGGGACAAGGCCACCCATGGTTGGGCACAGGGGAAAGGGACATCATTATGGCCCCTGTCTGATCCCACACCATCAGGGCCCCCCTATTACCCCTGTTCCTCCCCCAAAGGCCCTCCTGACCCAACTGACCCTCTCATCCCATGATCCCCTGACCCCTCTCTTTGTCCCCACAGGTGGGAGCCTCCCCAGGAACTCCCCTCACCTTGGGGGCCACGGCAGTGGCCATTGGAACCCTCTGAGCCACAAAGCCCCCAAAGTCACTGTGGTCTTGGAAACCACTGTGGTCACCATGATCATGAAGACCACCGGGACCCCCAGAGGCCACCAAGGCTACYGAGGCCACTATGGCCACTATGGTCACTTTGTCCACTGTGACCACTTTGGCCATTATTGCCACTGTGGTCACCATGGTCACTGTATCAAGGCGTCTATCCAGGGCAAGCCCCTCCGAGAGCTGCCTAGAGAGGGAGAGATGCCAGGGCAGCAGGACCAGCATGGGGGGTGGGGCTGGAGCAGCCAGGACAGCACAGGACAGCATGGACAACAGAGATTGGGCAGTGCCTGGGGCCACTTGGGCACTTCCCAATAGAGGGGTTTGGGAGTGACAATGTTACAGCACCTGCTAACGCTCCTTGGCTGCCTAGCCTGATGTATCAATAAATTGCTGCTTACTCATCTGGTGTAAAAAAAAATGTGTCAAAAACTGGATCCTTGCTCACCTGGTGTATCAAATGTTTATCAGAAATTTGATCCTTGCTTGCCTGGTGTATTAAAAGTTTACCAAAATTTGCTGCTGGCTCCCCTGATGTATCCGCTACAGCTCCTTTAACGTCTATTTTCCTTATTCCTGCAGAGTGCCTAATTTCCTAAAGTAAAGCAGTTCCTGGCGTTTTTGTTAGAGGCCAATCAAAGCTTTATTTTTCAAACCTCATTATTCAAAGAGGTGATGGATAAATATTTTTCCCTTTTTCCTTGTTCACTGCAGTCCCTCATAAAGGACCTGGAGGGGCCAGAGCACGTCCAGAGAAGGGAGGAAGCTGGGGAAGGGTCTGGAGCACCAGGAAGGGCTGAGGTAGCTGGTGGGGGCTGTTCAGGGATTTTCCCTCTTTACCCCCTCGTCTCCTGGAGTTGTGGTTTGGGAATTGTCCACAGGAGGGYAGCAGCGAGCATGGGTAATCAGTAGCGCTGCGCATGCGCCGCTCCCAGCTGCAGTTCCAGATGCCAACAGCAGGCGGCAGCACGAGCTGCTGGTGCTGCCGAGCGCCCGCCCTGCCCCATCCCAGCCCCGGGGGCTCTGCAATGGTTTGGGATGGAGCGACCTTAAAGCCCATCCAGTGCCAGCCCTGCCATGGGCAGGGACATCTTCCCCTGGGCCGGGCTGCTCCAGGCCCTGCCCAACCTGGCCTTGGACCCTTCCAGGAGTGGGGCAGCCACAGCTTTGGTATAGATGGTATAATGATGATTGGCTCTCACAATTAAGGGATGAATATTGTGTTCATATGTTAAGAGAAGTTATGTTGAGGTATGATTATTTTATTGTGGTTTCTGTTTTGGACACCCTCTGTTCTCTCCATAGCCTGCCTTTCCCCCCTCTGTATTGTTGCCACCAAATGGCCCTGGTTGTCAGGGTTGTCAGGGACATGTGGAGGTTGGGCATGTACTCTGCCCCTGGCTTTGGGCAGCTTGGAACAGGGAAAGCCTGTTGCTGGGGAGGCCTGGCATGCCTCACCTCTCCTCCAGTCAAGTTGCAAGTAGGTCTCCACCAATGGATGGTGAAGAAGTGTTGAATGACAGACTTTGGGAGAGCCAGGTTTGTCTGATGCAACACTGGGTGCATAAAAGGCAAAGCTGCCATTTTGTGAACAAACCACTGGCAGTTGGCCATGATCCCAGTGCTGCCTATTTTCCTTATTCAGTCCCTTTGTTGTGTTTGTTGGGGTTTAATAAACCTTTAACAGTTTAAAGTGAGCAGTTTTTTCTCAGGGTCTCCCTGATCACCATGACCACCATGACCCCCAGAAAAATGTGGTGACCAAGGCCACCACTGCCCTTTTCCTCAGAGGAAAAGGAAAAAAGGGAAAAGAGAAGAGGAAGAGGAGAGGAAAAAGAAAATCCTCCCCATTCCGTGTCCCCTCAACATCTCCCTGACTGCCTTTTACTTCTTTGGAAATTCATTTATTTGCATTCTTGCCCAAGTTCTTTGTTTTCCCACTTATTCAGGATTTAAACACAAGCAAACTCAAATTTCCACACCACAATTAATTCAGCCCTGAAAGGAATAAGATGAATGTTTCTTCATAAACAGTTTGTGTGGATCTGGTGGTAGATAGGGCCAGGGACTTTTAGATAAGGAAGTGACCGGAGAAAGTACCAGTTTCAGAAAATGCTCGTCATTGATACAAACTTCTGCTCAGACAAGGTCCTGCAAAATTCCTGAACTTCAAGCAGAAGAAGAAAGAATTAGCAGGCTTAAGAATTTTAATTTCCCCACCCAGGGTGGAGTTAAAGCTCATTTTAATGGTCATGTGTCTGAGTTACAGAAGGGAAGGGTGTGTAGCAAGGGAGACATGCAGTGGCTGGATTAGGAAGTCTGCACCTTCCGAATACTTCCGCCAATAGGGAAGGGAAGAGGGAGATATGGCCAGGAAATTGGGACTAAAAGGAGGCTGCATCATCCAGCAACTTGAGACACTCCATGRGGAAATTTCCAATGGACTCTTCCTTTTTTCATGAATTAAATTAGAGGACTCTTCTGTCTCCTTTATGCAAGTAAACCTCTGGCAAGCTGACTCTTTCTGCGCAAAAGGTAGATTGCAAAAGTGTTCCACTTGAATCCTAAGCGGTGTGCTTAGTTGCAGCCAGAGTCTCATCCACAAAATGGTGGCTCTGCCTTTTATACCCCTGGTGTTGCATCAGCCAAATACATATCATAAGTAGTCATACATATACAAAAATTTTCTATCTATATCCCTGGCCCCTCCCAAAGCCTGCCAGTTGATTCTTCCTTGCTGTCCATTTGTGGAGACCTTCCTGCAGTCTGATTAGAGGTGAGGTGTTGACATGCCACACCTCCCCRGCAACAGGCTTTGCCCTATACCAAACTGCCCCATGCAAGGGGCACAGGTACACACCCTCCCTCCATATGTCCCTGACAACCTGGACAAACAGGGCCATGGCCATCCGGTGGGAACAATACAGAGGGGGAAAGGGGACTGTGGGAAGAAAAAAGGGCTTCTGAAAAACAAACCACCATAACATACATCAACAAAACTTCTCTTAACATACACACAATATTAATCCCTTAATTGTGAGAGCCAAGCATCATGTTACCCATCTATAACGAAGCGGTGGCTGTCTCATCCTGGAAGGGTTCAAGGCCAGGTTGGGCAGGGCCTGGAGCAGCCTGGCCCAGGGGAAGATGTTCCTGCCCATGGCASGGTTGGCACCAGACRGGCTTTRAGGTCGCTCCATCCCAAACCATTGCAGAGCCCCTGGGGCCGGSATGGGGCGGGGCGGGCGCTCAGCAGCGCCAGCAGCTCGTGCTGCCGCCTGCTGTTGGCATCTGGAACTGCAGCTGGGAGCGGCGCATGYGCAGTGCCGCTGATTTCCCGCCCTTGCTGCTGCCCTCCTGTGGACAATTCCTGAACTGCAACTGCCAGAATSCCCAAATCCCAGCATGGGTCAGGCTGGAAGGGCCCAGAGTGGGCACCTGGCCCAACCTTCCAGCTCAGACAGCGTCATTGCTGAGCAGAGGATTGGGTTCAGAGCAGCTCAAAACTGGACACGGCCCTGGACAGAGYTGGACAYGRCAYYCCKGATGTGCCTCCCTAGGAAGGGCAGAGGAGCACGAACACTCCCTGGCCTCCTGGCCCTGCACTTCCTGATGCCCCCGGATCCCTCCTGGTCCCAGGACACCCAGTCAGTTCCACTAGTAAACCACCAGCATCCCCAGGTGTTTCCCCACAGCTGGTCCCACAGGTTGCCCGCATCTTGGACTGACGCTGGGAACTGTTCCTCTCCAGGGACAGGACCTGACCTTGCCCTCTTGAACCTTCCATTTTCCAGCCTTTAAGGTCCCCCTGAACTGCAGGATGTGGCAAGATGCTCTGCCTGGAATGTGGCCAAGGGACAATGCCACATTTGTGGCCATCGGGGCTGCACTGAGAGGGGTCTTGATCTGATTTGGGTTCTGAATTGGGCTAAAACCAGCCCAAATCCCTGATCCTGAATTGACAACTGAGGGTGGATCACCAGAGCTGGGCCTGGCAGTCCATCAGCTGACCCTGGGAACATCCAGTCCCCTCTGAGACAGAGATTCCTCTCCCCTGTTCCTGCTTGTAATGAAATGTGTGTGATGTTCCTCCCTTGGGAAAGGGATGCTCCCCAAGGATCCTCCTTAAGGCAGAGGGAAAGAGACGTTCCCATGAATGTTGGTGTGGGCAGTGTCATCAAGCCTTGCTTTAGAATTGTCACTTTTGGCTGGCTGTGACAGATTTATTTAATGGAATTATTTTGATCAAATTATTTAATGGAATTGTTTTAATAGAATTCTTTAATAGGATTTCTTTGCACAATGGCTTTGGTGGGCACAGTGGTCACAGTGGCTGTGGTAGCCTTGTGGCTCRGGGAATCTTGATGATCATGGTGACCACAGCTGCCACAGGGACACAGTGACCTTTGTGACTTGGTGATGCTGAGAATTCTGGTGGCCACTACCAGRGCTGTGGTGGCCAGGAGGAGTCCTGCAAGTTGGAAGGACGTCCTGGGGACGGTTGCACCTGGGGAACAAAGAGAGGCATCAGGAGAACATGGGGGGAGTGAGGGGGTCTTGGACAGCCATAATGGATGATTTGGGGTGACAGGAGAGATGGGTGCCATGAGGTAACAGGATTTTAATGGGGGCACAGGGGCTTACATGGGAGGGATCAGGGAGACCAAGGGGGTCAAGGTTTGCTTAGGGGTAACAGAGGTGAGGGGCAGTCAGGGGGTGCCATCAGGATGACAGGGGGTGACAGGGGTTCAGGGATTGCCATGGGGGTCCTGGCCCACCAGCATCCAGCACACAGGGCCCATTCCCACAGCACTGCATTTGATGGGAGGGACAGGGGTAGGTACAGGCAGGGCCCCATCTCCGTCCTCCCCTGGCAGGGGTGTTCCTGTCCCTGTCACCTCCCAGATGTGGGGGTCCCCCCTCCCTGTGCCCTGTCATGGACATTCTTGCCCCCATGCCCACAATGGTTGTTTCCAGACCTGGTCTCCCAGCACTGGATGTCCCTGACCCCAAACTCTCAGTGAGTGTTCCCACAGGTGGCAGGGAGTGTCCTCACCCCCTGTGTCCTATCATGTGTGTCCCCTGTCCCCATATTGGGTGTTCCCAGCACTGGGTGTCTCTATCCTGGTCCCTCACTGTGGGTGTCCTTGTCCCTCCCACACACAGTGGTTGACCCTGTCCCAGTCCCCATTCCCCCCCGTGCCATATCATGGCYGTCCCCAAGGCCACAGTGCACGTCCCCATCACCCCAGACTGTCCCCTGTGCTGTCACCTCACAGCCACGCGCAGTTGTGTTTGCTGAAGGTCCCAGTGGAGCGGAGACTGATCCATGCCCTCTTCCCATTCCGGGTGACTTTGGTCACCACAAAGGTTTCATATGGCGGGATCAGCACCTCTTGGTTGCTCAGATAGAAGGAAAAAGCCTGGATGTCCACACCGTGGCATGTGTGAACTTCGAATGTGGTGTCTGTTCCGTATTTCTGGGCAACCTCTTTGCTCAGCGACGTYGATGTGAATTGACCGAACCGGATCCTCTGGCCACGCCGTGCCTGGAACYGGACATCATGCACACCACGGAACACGTGGTGACACTTTGCTTTCTGAGCGTGCCTCAGTGTCACCAGGGCCTTGGTCAGCAGGAAATGCAGCGTTTTGAAGTGGAAGTTGTTCCGGTATTCCTGGCGGGAGCGCCCGGCCACACGCACGGCTGCGTTGAAGTCCTTGTAAATGTCCTTTGTTGTGTAGGCCATGAGAGCAATAGCCTGGGCTGGGGACGCCAGAGGGGACACAGGAGAGCCCCGCTTGTGCCACTCAGCCTCGGCCTTCGCCCAGGTCTGGGTGAAGAGAGGGTTCACCTGGAACTCAAAGTTGTGGAGGGCTGGCAGCACCGCCGTCATGGCAGAGCCGCAGCCTCGGTACTGGTCATCGAAGGAGTCCCTGGCCATGCCCAGGGGAACCACTTTGATGGCCGTGATGGCCAAGGTCATTGCCAGCAGTGCCACGGTGTGAGCCAGGAGGGCCATGGCGGGGTGAAGCCTCCGGGAGAAGCCAAGGGACTGGTGTGGGACCCTGGGGAACCAAAGGGGACACACTGAGGGGACAATTAGGGCACACAGGGGTACATAGGAAAGCTCCCTCTGTGAGGGGCTGGGGAGGGAGGAGGGGGCCAGCCCAGGGGACGGGGGGCAGCTCTGGTTAGAAGACCTGGAATGCTGATCAGAAAACCTGGGGTCATTCCAGGACTCCCCAGTGTTCCTTAGACCCCCAGGACAACAATCCCACTCCCATGGTCTCGTATCCTCAACCCTTAGTGGCCTCCCAGCCCCCTAGGACAAGGATTCAAATTCTGGGGTAACGCCCTGACCCTCCAGCATTGCGCCCCATGACCCAAAACCCACTCCGACAATGCCCCTCCTGGATCCCACTGCTGTGTTCCCCCAGTGTCATCCCTGTGCCAACAAGCCCCACAACCCCACCCCAGCCCTTCTACAGTTCTCCAGCCCAAACCCTGGTGACAATCTCTGACCTCCCCAGTGTCCCCTCAGTGCCCCACCAGCCCCCCTCCCAATCCCAGTCCTGTGTTTACCCTTCCATTGTCCCCCCAGTGCTCCTCTGGTCCTCAATCCTGCTCCCAATCCTCTGCAACTCTCTTGTAGAGCCAGGCTGATTACAAACCCCAACTAAATCCCTAAAGCCACTCCCTCAGCCCCCACTGTCCTCCTCAACCCTCTCCCAGACCCCAGTTCCACTCCCAGTCCCGTTACCCATTTCATGTCACCCCAGGATGCCAACCCAAATCCAGAGGTCACTCTCTGCCTCCATAACATCCCCCTGGAGCCCCCCATGGCCCCACTCCACAATCCCAGTCCCATGTACCCCCCTCAATATGACCCCATTGTCCCCCAGCCCCTGATACCGAAATCAGCTGGAGGGAACTCCCTGATGGAACTGCGGGTATCAGAAAGCCAGAATTCTTGATCAGCTCRGACTCACAGCAGATCTCTCCTGGTCCTGCAGCTCAGGTGGGACTCTGCCATGGGGTATTTATCCACCACAATTATAAATATTCATTAGAAGGGGCTTCTTAGCTAATGCAGATACATCATTTTCTCTGGAAATARTTTGCATCCTTCTGCCTCTTTCTGGAAGTCCTTTTATGGTACTGGAGGGTCACCCAAAGGGGTTTCTGGGTGTGGTTTTTACTGATTGCCCCAATATGCAAGATGACCTTTCCTGCAACTTCTGCTTTTTGCAGGCACTGCTCCTTCTGTCCAGAACTTTCAAAAGACCCTCACTGGAGCTCCCTTTATCTGTTTCTCCATGGACTCCATCCACGTTCATCCTGGTATCCACACTTCTACCTCCTTTTCTTTCTTTTGCCCATTAGTCTTTAAGSTCTATCCAGCACCCTGAAGGGATCTGAAACTTTCTATTCTCTCTCTTATTGCTTACCCTCCACAACCCCAATCCCACAGTCCCATGTTCCCCCAGCTCCCCCCAGTCCCACTCCCCACWGCTCACTGAGTTGCTGTCACATCTCAGATAACACTTGGGGTCCYCTAWCAGATGTGACATCCCTGCAGGCACCTTGAGYCTKGGGATGATCTCTTGGGGGAGTRCCTGSGTGACATTCCTGGCCTTGCTGGTGTGGCAGGAGAAGTTCTGGASCCCCAAGAAGGGATCCACCAACACCAGGAGATACCTGAGCCCATGTTGGTGTGGTAGCTCAGAAAATCCATTTGCCAGTAATCCCTAGGAGTGTTTCCTCTTYCAGTGATGCCTGGAGGTGMTGGTTTTKAATTCAAAGRGTTCTTTTGAAAGCACATCRGGCATTGCTCTGTAACAGACCTGGCAGTTTTGTCCTACAGACACTGAGGATCTGAGGCCGCAGACCWGYCCCCATGGCCTCAATTCCCCAGAGCTTTGCTGGTGCTTTTCTCCTTTACAAATTGCAGCATCAGCTGGGGAGGGYCTGACCTGSTTATTGGGAGTTAMCTCTCAYCCACCCAGCCACCCTCTTTATTGTGGGCTTTTAGATAAGCAGCCAATTTTCAATCTGCCCAACTCTATCCAGGCCTCACCTCTGGCAGTGAAATTCCTTTCTCAGGAATTAACACCAGAATGCTTAGTTGTGGAACCTCTCGTGCAGCTTTAATGCAAGTCTATTTCCCACAGGGATTTGTCAATCCCAAGCTGGTGTGCCCTGGATTGTAGTACGGCCACTTCTTTGGGCAGCTGGGTGGAATCAAGGAGGGACAATAATTCTTGTTGATATTCAATTGGAGTTTCCTGTGCTGTTAATTGACTTCTTTCTCTCYATATGGCTCCATGGGCACGAGCAATGCTCAAAGTAGATTTCAAGTGAGTTCCTATGTTTGCATGGGACTGTGGGAGTGGGACTGGGGATCTGGGCTTGAGTAATAAGAGAGAGAAAGACAATTTCAGATCTCTCARTAGTGCTGRATAGAGCTTATAGATGAATGGGCAAAACCATGGAAAGGCAGTAGAAGTGTGGATATGCAGGCTGAACATGGATGGAGTCCATGGAGAAACAGATAAAGGGAACTCCAGCAAGGTTTTTTGCGAGTTCTGGACAAAMGAAGGAGCAGCGCCTGCAAAAAGCAGAAGTTGCAGGAAAGGTTATCTCGCATATTGGGGCAATCAGTAAAAACCACACCTARMAACCCCTTTGGGTGACCCTCCAGTACCATAAAAGGACTTCCAGAARSRGGCAGAAKCATGCAAATTATTTCCAGAGAAAATGATGTATCTGCATTAGCTAAGAAGCCCCTTCTAATGAATATTTATAATTGTGGTGGATAAATACCCCATGGCAAAGTCCCACCTGAGCTGCAGGACCAGGAGAGATCTGCTGTGAGTCYGAKCTGMTMAAGAATTCYGGCTTTCTGATACCYSCAGTTCCATCAGGGAGTTCCCTCCAGCTGATTTCGGTATCAGGGGCTGGGGGACACTKGGGACACTTGTGGGAGGGRCATGGGACTGGGATTSTGGAGTGGGGCCATGGGGGGCTCCAGGGGGACTTTGTGGGGGGCAAGGGATGAACCCTGGATTTGGGTTGGAGTCCTGGGGTGACATGAAATGGGTRAYGAGACTGGGAGCAGGTTTTGGGTCTGGGAGAGGGATTTGGGGTACACTGTGGGGGTGAGGGCATGGCTTTTGCAATTTGAGTGAAGTCCTGGAAGGGCCCTGGTTCACAAGTGGTCTAAAGAGGTGTGGGAACAGGATTGAGGTCCTGGGGAGCCGTGGGGGGAACAATGGAAGGGTAAACACAAGTCTGGGTTTGGGATGAGGGGCTGGAGGGGCACTGAGGGGACACTGGGGATGTCAGGGATTGTTCCCAGGGTTTGGGCTGGAGTGAYACTACTGGGGGAACTGAGGCAGGACTGGGAGTAAGGTTGTGGGGCTGGTGGGCACAGAACAACACTGGAGGGCACAAAGTGGGGTCCAGGGGGGCACAGGGACAGAGGGGTCCAGGGGGGCACTGCTGCAGGGACRGAGAGTGACCACAGAATTGGATATAACTTCCTGCGGCTCTAGGAGGACACTAAGSRTTGAGGACATGGGACCAGGGGAGTGGGATTGTTGTCCTGGGGGTCTGAGGGGAGTCCAGGAATGACCCCAGGATTTGGAATCAGCATGTGKCCAGRGGSCTTCAARCTGAAACTGCCCCCTCGCCCCAYGGCTGCCCTCAGTTCCCCTCCTYAGCCCCTCACAGAGGAACCCTTCCCATGTACCCCCATGTGCCCTAATTGTCCCATCACTGTGTCCCTCTGTGTCCCCCAGTGTCCCACACTGCTCGTGGTGGCCTCTCYCCGCCATGRCCCTCCTGGCTCASACCCTGGCACTGCTGGCAATGRCCGTGGCCACTGTGGCCATCAAAGTGGTTCCCCTGGACATGGCCCGGGACTCCTTTGATGACCGGTACCAGGGCTGTGGCCCTGCCATGAACGCAAAGTTGCCRTCCCTCTACAACTCTGAGTMCCAGAARAATCCTCACTTYGCCTGGGGCTGGTAYCAYGCTGATGYWGAGTGGCGCAAGCGGGGCTCTCCTGTGTCCCCTCTGGCGTCCCATTGGCAGGCCATCGCTCTCATGACCTACACCTCGCAGCACGTGTACAGYGACTTCAAYGCAGCCGTGCGCACRGCYGGGCGCTCCCGCCARGAATACCGGAACAACTTCCACTTCAAAACGCTGCATTTCCTACTGACCCAGGCACTGGTGACACTGAGGCAGGCTCAGAACAGGCAGTGTCACCGCGTGTTCCGGGGTGTGCGTGACGTTCGTTTCCAGGCACGGCGTGGCCAGAGGGTCCGGTTTGGTCARTTCACATCGACGTCACCGCGTAAAGAGATTGCTCTGCACTTTGGGACAGACACAATTTTTGAGGTGCGCACGTGCCATGGMGTGGACATCCGGCAGTTTTCCATGTATCCAGGGGAGGAGGAGGTGCTGATCCCACCCTTCGAGACCTTCAAGGTCACCAAAGTCACCCGGGATGGGAACAGGACATGGATCAGTCTCCGMTCTGCYGGGACCTTCAGCAAATACAACTGCGAGTGGCACTGAGGTGACAGCTCAGGGGACAGCCTGGGGCAATGGGGATACCCACTGTGGGCATGGGGACATCCATAATAAGGCACAGGGAACAATGATACTCACTGGGCATGAGGSACAGGGACATTCACTGTGTGTGGGGGGACAAGGACACCCAGTGCTGGTGACATCAAATTTGGGGGCACTCATTGTTGGCATGAGGGCAAGAACATCCATGACAAGGCACTGGGATGGGGCTTCCCACTTCTGGGAAGGGACAGGGACAGGAACACCCCTGCCAGGGGAGGACAGAGACGGGGCCCCGCCTGTACCGAACCTGTCCCTCCCTGCCAAAACAGTGCTGTTGGGATGGGCCCTATGTGCTGGATGTAGGTGGGCCGGGACCCACCATGGCACTCCCTGAACCCCTATCACCCCCTGTCAACCCTCATGGCACCCCCTGCCTGCCCCTGACCCCTGTCATCTCTAAGCCCACAATGACCCCACTGAACTACCTAGCCCCTCTACCCCCGCACCCACGACATTCTGTCTCCTGTCACCTCATGGCCCCCATCTCTCCTGCCACCCCTAACCCCCCATTTTGCCTGTTCCCAACCTCCTCACTCCCCACATGGTCTCCCATTACACCCCTCTTTGTCCCCCAGGTGGGAGCATCCCCAGGCATCCTTGTCACCTCCAGSGATTTCTCGTGGCCACCACAGCCCTGGCAGTGGCCATCAGGATCCTCTGAGCTCTAGGCCACCAAGGTCACCGAGGTCACTGTGGTCACTTTGGCATTCGTGACCACCATGATCACCAAAACTCCCTCAGCCACAAGGCTGCCACAGCCACTGTGACCAGTGTGGCCACCAAAGTCATTGTACAAACAATTCTATTAAACTATTCTATCATAACCATTCCATTAAAGAATTCTGAAAAAGCCAGCAAAAAGTGACAATTCTTAAGCAGGGCTCAATGTCACTCCACACACCAACACTCGTGGAAACGTCGCTTTCTCTCAACCTTGAGGAGGATCCTCTGGGAGCATCCCCTTCCTGAGGGAGGAACCTCATACAYATTTCATTCCAAGCAGGAATAGGGGAGTMGAATCTCTGTCTGAGACGGGACTGGACATCCCCAGGATCAGCTKATGAATGGCCAGGCCAGKCTCAGGTGCTTCACCCTCASTTGTCAATTTGGGGTTGGTGATTTGGGCTGGTTTTGGCCCAATTCAGCACTAAAATCAGCAGCAGACYCCTCTCAATGCAGTCCCGATCGCCACAAATGGGACATTGTCCTTTGGCCACATTCCAGGCAGAGCAACCTGCCCAGCCTGCAAATCAGGGGGACCTTAAAGGCTGGAAGTTGGGAGGTTCAAGAGGGAAAGGGCAGGTTGTGCCTCTGGGGAGGGACAGTCCCCAGTGCCAGWCCAGGCAGGGTGGGAATCTGCTGGGGCAGCTCTGGAGAAGGACCTGGGAGTGCTGGTGGGTGACCAGTGGAGCTGGCTGTGTGGCCTGGGGCCAGGAGGGATCCAGGGGGCATCAGGAAGAACGGGCTGAGGAGGTCAGGGAGTGTTTGTACCCCTCTGCCCTGCCCAGGGAGGCACATCAGGAGTGCTGTGTCCAACTCTGCCCAGTGCCATGTCCAGTTCTGGGCTGCTCTGGACCCAATCGTGTGCTCAGGGTTGATCTGATTTGCTGGTTGATCTGGGAGGTTGGGCCAGGTGCCCACTCTGGGCTCTTCCAGCCTGACCCATTCTGGCATTTGGGCAGTCTGGCAGTTGCAGTTCAGGAATTGTCCACAGGAGGGCAGCAGTGAGCGTGGGAAATCAGCGGCACTGCACATGCGCCGCTCCCAGCTGCAGTTCCGGGTGCCAACAGCAGGCGGCAGCACGAGCTGCTGGCRCTGCCAAGCACCCGCCCCGCCCCATCCCGGCCCTGGGGGCTCTGCAATGGTTTGGGATGGAGTGACCTTAAAGCCCATCTGGTGCCAACCCTGCCATGGGCAGGGACATCTTCCCCTGGGCCAGGCTGCTCCATGATCTGCCCAGTCTGGCATTGGACCAAGCCAGGGATGGGGCAGCCGCAGCTTCTCTGGGCAGCCTGTGCCAGGGCATCACCACCATCACTGGGAAGGATTTTATAGGAAAGATGGGTGCTGATGTCTTGGAAAAATGACTCAGAGGGTTGAGGGTCTTTAGGAGAAATTGTTGTCAGTGTCTTCAAAATGGTTCTTGACATCTGTGCATGAGATGAGATGAAGTTTGTCACAGAACTGTGGTGGTTTGACCAGAAAGTTTGAAGTCCTGACCATTTGGGTAATAAGAGAAATGGGTCCCCACACAGTCAATTCCATAACTTAGACACCCTGAACTTGTGAACTTTGGGAGAAAAYGACAGGTTCAAGGAGGATGTGGGGTAGGGGGTTTGGGACAGCTGCACCTTCCTGATACCTCAGCCAGTGGGGAAAGGGCAAGGGAAACATGCGGCCAGGAGTTTGGGATAAAAGGAGGCTGTGCTCTCCAAAACCTCGAGAGAGAAACCCCTCARGGATATASMTGTGGAAACTCTGTCYCTTTATTGCARCCAAGTTTCAAGACTACTTTSTGAACACTTGGCTTTTCATGGTGTGGCTTTTCCTCACATGCTGAAGGTGCTGGGTAGAGCTTAAAGTCTGACTGGCAAAAATGATAAAAGAATTGCAAAGAATTTACACAGGACAATAAAAGTGTCTCAATGCAGTGGAGAAAGAGATAACGGGAACTCCAGTGAGGTTTCGGACAAATTCTGTAACACAGAAAGAGCAGTGCCTGCCAAAAGCAGAAGTTTGAGGTGAGATCATCTGAGATATTGGGGGAGTCAATGAAAACGACTTCCTGATCACTTTATAGGAACTCTCCAGCACAATAAGAGAATTTCCAGAGAGAGACAGAGCTATGAAAATTGATTACAGGARAAGTGTTGTTTATATATTGGCTAGGAGGCCGATTTTAATGAATATTTATAATTACGGTGGATGAATCCCCTGTGGCAAWGTTCCCCCAGCTTGCAGGACCAGGAGAGATCTGCTGTGAGTCTGAGCTTAAAGAGAATTCCGGCTTTCTGATACCTCCAGTTCCATCAGGGAGTTCACRCCAGCCAATTTCGGTATCAGGGGCTTGGGGGACTCCAGGGGACACATGGGGGGGGAGGGTTGGGCGGAAGGGGATCATGGCATCAGGATTGGGGCCCTGGGGGACGCTGCTGGGACCCTGGGATGAATGTGACGTGGGATTGGAGGGCAGAGGGAAGCTGGGGGACACTGGGGGACATGGGACTGGGGTTCACAGGGTTCTGGGGGGCAGCAGGGAGAGACTGGGAATGTGACTGGGGCCATGCAGGGGGCAGGGGGTGAGCCCCATCTTTGGGTTGGGATCCTGGGGGGGGGGGCTGAGGGAGGCCCAGGGGAATAACACAGGATTGTGGGAGTGGGATCGGGGTCCCTGGGGGGGCTGGAGGACACTGGGACATCCAGGAATCACTCCAAGATTTGGGATCAGGGCCCCAGGATGTGTGCAGGTGTCTCCTGGCTGAGGCTACCCCCCTCCCCAGGCTGACACCACCCTCCTTCCCCAGCCCCTGACTGAGGGACCTTCCCAGTGTCCCCTGATGTCCCTCCATGTCYCTCTGTGTTCCCCCATGTCCCCTCAGCATCCTCTCAGTGTCCCATCAAAGTTCTGCCATGTTCCTCAGTGTTGCCCATGTTCCACAGTGTCCCCTCAGTTTCCTAGTGGGCCCCAGTGTCCCACACTGGTCCCAGTGGCCTCTCCTCTCTCTGGACCCCCTGGTTTGGACCCTGGCACTGCAGGCAATGACCGTGGCCAACACAGCCTTCACAGTTGTGACCCTGGACATGGCCCGGGACTCCTTTGATGACCAGTACCCCGGCTGCCAACATGCCATGACCGAGTTGTTGCCAACCCTCAACCGCTTTGAGTTCCAGCAGAACCCTCTGTTTGCCCAGACCTGGGTGAAGGCTGCGGCCGAGTGGTGGAGGCGGGGGCCCCCTGTGACCCCTCTGTCCCCAGCCCAGGCCATTGCCCTCATGACCTACACAATGAAGGACGTGTACAAGGAGTTCAACGCTGCTGTGCATGTGGCCGGGMGCTCCCGCCAGGAATACCAGGACAACTTCCACTTCAAAACRCTGCATTTCCTGCTGACCGATGCTCTGGCAACACTGAGGGACACTCAGGGACCACGATGTCACCATGTGTTCCGGGGGGTGCGTGGGGTCCGGTTCGAGGCGYGGTGTGGTGACACCGTCCGGTTCGGTCGATTCACGTCAACGTCGCTGCATAAACAGATCGCTCAGGAATTTGGGACAGACACGATGTTCCAGGTGCAGACGTGTTACGGCGTAGACATCCGGAAATTCTCCTCCAATCCTGGTGAGGAGGAGGTGCTGATCCCACCCTTYGAGACCTTTGAGGTCACCAGTGTGACCCAGGAAGGAGACAGGGCATTGATCCAGCTCCGCTCCAGTGGGACCTTCAGCAGATACAGCTGCGAGTGGCTGCGACATGTCATCATGGGGAAAACCTGGAGGACAGGGACACCCACTGTGGGTATGGGGACACCCATGATAAGGCACAGGGGACAATGACACCMACAGGTGATGGGGAACAGGGACAGGGACACCCATGACAGGGCGCAGAGATGGGGACTCCCACATCTGGGAGGGGACAGGGACACCCCTTCCAGGAGAGGTCAGGGACAAGGACGGGGAAAGGGACAGAGACAGGGACCACCGTGTGCTCTGTCCCTCCCCTCTGCAGACCAGTTCTGTAGGGACCAGCTGTGTGTGCTGGATGTGGGTGGGCCTGGATCAGGACCAGCCTGATTCCCCCTGAACCTCTTGCACCCCCTGACACCCCTCATGGCACAGGAGTGCACCCCCTATATACCCCTGACCACTGTCAGCCCTAAAGCCCACCATGACCCCCTGAAACCCCACTGCGCCCCTGACACCCCATCATCCCTAAAGCCCCCGTGGCCCCCTGACCATCAATCTACCTCCTGCACCCCCGCCACCGATCACCCCCAACCCTGCCCATTGCCTCTCGGGTAGATGGTTGTTAATTGCTGCCCCGAGATGTGCAGGATGTCTCTGTTTTGGCCCACACATCTGAAGAAAGAGTCAGAGCTCTCCAGTTTTTGGTCTTGAAGTTGTTTATTAATTCTTATCTATAAAATTTTCTTTCTGCCCAGCCGAGGTCTGCTCAGCAAGGCAGCCACAGGCACTCTGACTGCCCCCGAGGCGGTGTTGTCCTTTTAATACTACAAACTATGTATAACATATTTACTCTTAATTCCCAATACCTATCACCTATGTTAGACAGTGTACTTCTATTCTAAACCAATCCCAAAGTGCCAGAATCACAGCAGAAAATGGAGGACAAGAAGAAGTAGAAAGGCTGGACACACCCAAGTTCCTCCATCTTGTCCCCGTAACCCCCATACCAAAAATCCTAAAATCTACATTTTCACTCTGTGATCATTTTATCATTATCATACTATTAAAACTTCTGTGACTTTCAGGTCCTCATACAAAGCTGGTAACTTGCTCCAGGGGCCAAAATCAAATCCCCAGGTGTTCTGGGCTGTGTGCCAGGGTCTCCAAGCCCCCCCGGTGGGGTCCTTGGCAACTCTGGGCTCCTGGAGGGATGTACTGAGTTCTGACAATTGCCCCCATCTCTCCTGTCACTCCTCACCCTGTGTTGTGGCCCCCTCCAGACCCCTCACATTCCCCRTGGCCCTCCTGACCCTGTAATCCCCACCCCCATCATCCTCCATTCCACCTGAAACCCTTGTATGCCCCCCCTGTAACCCCTGACCTGTCTCTGACTGCCTTTAACCACCTCACCTCCATTGATCCCTCACCTCCCTCTTTTTTCCACAGGTAGGATCATCCCCAGGGCYCCCTCCCACCTCAGAGGGCTCCTYCTGGGCACTGCAGCCCTGGCAGTGGCTACCAGGATCATCTGAGCCACAGGGCCACCGAAGTCACAATGGACTCTGCAATTACCAAGGACTATGATCCCCAGAGAAATGAGGTCACCAAGATGACCAAGGCCACCAGTGACATTATGTCCACTATGGCCACCATGAGGCCACTGTTGCCACCACTGTCACTATGGTCACTGTAGCCACCCCTGCAGTCTGGCCACCATGGTCACGATAACCACCAAGGCCACTATGACCACCTTGATCACCAAGACTTCCTGAGAACACAAGGCTACCACAGCCACTCTGGCCACTGTGCACACGAAGGCAACCTGTGCAAAGCAATTCTATTAAATAATTCTATCATAACAATTCCATTAAATAATTCTGACAAAGTCAGCAAAAAGTGACCATTCTTAAGCGGGGCTCCATGTAATTTCCCACACCAACATCGTGGGAACATCCCTTTCTCTCAGTCTCAAGGAGGAACGCTGGAGAGCATCCACTTCCCAAAAGAGGAACTTCACGCACATTTCGTTCCAAGCAGGAATAGGAAGAGAGGAATTTCTGTCTGAGTGGGGACTGGACATTCCAGGTCAGGCGATGGACAGCCTGGCCCACCACTGGTGATCCACCCTCACTTGTCAATTTGGGGTTGGTGATTTGGGCTGGTTTTGGCTCAATTCAGCAGCAAAATCAGCAGCAGACCCTCTGAATGCAGTCCCGATAGCCACAAATGGGCATTGTCCCTTGAGCACATTCCAGGCAGAGCATCCTGCACATCCTGCATTTCAGGGGACATTAAATGCTGGAAATAGGGAGGTTCAAGAAGGCAAGGGCAGGTCCTGTCCTGGGGAGGGACAGTCCCCAGTGCAGACCAGGCTAGGGGGACCCATGCTTAAGCAGCTCTGGAGAAGGAAATGAAGTTGCTGATGGGTGACCAGTGGAGCTGCTGTGTGGCCCTTGGGCCAGGAGGGATGACCAGAAGACATCAGCAGGAGCAGAGCCAGGAGGTCAGGGAGTGATCGTGCCCTTCTGCGCTGCCCAGGGAGGCACATCAGGAGTGCCACTTCCAGCTCTGTCCTGTGCTGTGTCCAGCTCTGTCCACTGCTGTGTCCAGTTCTGTGTCCAGTTCTGGGCTGCTCTGGACCCAATCGTGTGCTCAGGGATGACGCTGGTTGATCTGGGAGGTTGGGCCAGGTGCCCACTCTGGGCACTTCCAGCCTGACCCATGCT
This sequence comes from Sporophila hypoxantha, assembly GCA_002167245.1. NCBI lineage: Eukaryota > Metazoa > Chordata > Aves > Passeriformes > Thraupidae > Sporophila > Sporophila hypoxantha. The sequence continues at coordinate 408,010 of NDFG01000102.1, read as the reverse complement.
GGGATTTGGGGATTCTGGCAGTTGTGGTTCGGGAATTGTCCACAGGAGGGCAGCAGCGAGCCCGGGAAATCAGCAGCACTGCACATGCGCCACTCCCAGCTGCAGTTCYGGGTGCCAACAGCAGGCGGCAGCACGAGCTGCTGGCGCTGCCGAGCACCCGCCCTGCCCCATCCCGGCCCCGGGGGCTCTGCAATGGTTTGGGATGGAGCGACCTTAAAGGCCGTCYGGTGCCAGCCCTGCCATGGGCAGGGACATGTTCCCCTGGGCCGGGCTGCTCCAGGCCCTGCCCAACCTGGCCTTGAGCCCTTCTGGGTGTGTGGCGGCCTCARCTTTGTTGTTGATTGGTAATGTGATGATCGGCTCTCACAATTAAAGGAATGAATAGTGTGTATGTTAAGAGAGGTTTTGTTGATGTATGGTTATGTTATTGTAGTTTGTTTTTTGGGCACTCTGTTCTCCCCACAGTCCCCTTCCCACCTCCCATACTGTTGTCRCCAGATGGCCCTGGTTGTCAGGGTGTCAGGGACATGTGGAGGGAGGAGGTGTACCTGAGCCCCTTGCGTGGGACAGCTGGGAATGAGAGAGGCTGTTGCTCGGGAGGCGTGGCATCACAACACCTCACATCCAATCAGACTGCAGGAAGGTCTCCACCAATGGACAGAAAGGAAGAGTCAACCGGCAGACTTTGGGAGGTGCCAGGCATTTTTAAGGAAAAAGTTTGAATATGTATGACTCCTTATGAACTTGTATTTACCTGATGCAAGACAAGGAGTAGAAAAGGCAGAGCCGCCATTTTGCGGCAGTTAGTCACAGTCTCAGTGTTGTCCCTTTTTCCTTACTCAGTCCCTTTATTGTGTTGTTGAGGTTTAATAAACCTTAAAAAATTTAAAGTGAGAGGTCRTTTCTCACAGGCCCTACCAAGGCAGCCATGGCCCCCAGAAAAATGAGGTCATCAAGGTGACAAAGCCACCCCTGCCATTTTCCCTGGAGGAAATGAGAAATAAGGGAAAAGAGAATGGGAGACAAATCAAATCTCTTGTCTTTTTGCAAATATTAAGATGAATGCTATATGTAAATGTAAAATCACTTTGCTTTTATTTCTGCTATTAACAAAAACTTAGATGTAGTAGTGGTAGCTGAGATAGGTATGAGTGAACAGTCTGTTTGGTCAGGATAACATCCAGTGAACATGTCATGAGGATCCTGCTGTTGATATGCCAACTATCAGCATCTGCCATCTGAAGAAAGTATGAACCAAGGCCCAGACTGGAAGTGATAAAGGGAAGGAGCCAAAACCACAGGCAAGAAACAGGCATGCTCTAAAAAGGCAGATCCGAGGACGAGGCATGTAAAATAGTGCCTGGAACATGTTAACTAATGTAGGGAAAACTCTGGATAAGCACAACAGTCTATGAGTATGCAATGGGCTGATGTAATGGAAAAGGTATTTAAGGGGTTTCTGTAGGAGCGGCAGGGGGTCTCCTGCACGGTCGGGACGGATGGAGACGAGAGATCTCAGGCTAGATCGTAGACATGCAGTTTATTATAAGGGCGTGGGTGCAGGGCCCTGCTGGGAGCTGCCAGCCGCAGCTCAGAGCAGGGCCGAGAGAAGAAGAGTGCGAAGAAGAGAGAAAAGAGAGACTTGAAGAGAGCTCTAAAGGAGAGAGCTTAAAAGAAAGAGAGAACAAGAAGGAGAGCAAGAGGAGCAAGAGCGCAAGAGCAAGAGCAAGAGAGCGAAGTTCCGTTACAATACTTTAAATCATCTTCAGTGTTGAATATTCTGATTCTCAGTAACCAATTAATACAGTATACAAATCTTATAACATTTACATACAGCCTATAGGAATCACTACATTACCATGTTGTGTTACACTTAACCCCAAAAACTACTCTTTAGACCCCTCCTGCTGAGCAGGTCGGGTCTGCTTCCTGACCCTTGGGCTTGCCCGCAGGCAGAGGGTATTGTTTCATCAACGAGGGGATTACCTGCTCGGCCATACCATTGTTTTCCTTTTGTTCAGTAACTAGGAGATCTCAAAGGTTGCCTTCATTTCAATCTCATCTATATTTTCTATATTCTCTAAATCTTTCGCCAGGCAATCATATTTATAGGGCTTCCCTGTTCCATCCTCACCAACAGGTTTCCCCGAAGGTGATGGTGTGCTCTTGGCTGAGTGCTGAGATGCGCCCAGCTGTAATTTGTCTTTACTGTCTTAGTCTCCTATTCTTCTTTATTAAACTTTCTAAATTTTCACAGGAGAGTGAACGTGTTTTTCACATCTCACAAGCAGAGGCTCACCCCACAGCAGAAGAAGCAGCTTCTGGGCTGGACTGTGGCAGCAGCAGTGGCATTCCCTTCCCCAAGCAGCAGCTCTGACTGTCCCTCTCCAAAGCTGAGAGAGAGAGAGAGAGAGGGAGCAAAGAGAGAGAGAGAGAGAGAGAGCAGCTGCCCCAGCTGCATCATTCACCTGGCCAATTCTAACCGTATCTCTGCCCCTCAGAGAGAGACTCCCAAGTAAGAGAAATGCAACCAGATGCCCTCCTTCCCTGAGCTTGGCCACTTCTTTTGCTTTTCTTAAGTACCCACTCATTAGTGTTTCCTAGCAACTTATGGAAAAAAATTCTGTAAGTAAAAAAGGAACAAAAAAAGAAACCAGTGAGAAATGAGGGCTCATTTAAAATGTTAAATGTCTATTAAACCAAAGCAACACAACAAAGGGACTGAATAAGGAAAAAAAGACAACACTGGGAGCATGGCTAACTGCCAGAGGCTCATCTAACAAAATGGTGGCTCTGCCTTTTATAGCTCTGGTCTTGCATCAGGCAAATACAAATTTGTAAGCAGTCATAAATACTCAAAAACTTTCTATGTAAATACCTCCCAAAGTCTGCCAGTTGAATATTCCTTGCTGTCCATTGGTGAAGACCTTCCTGCAGTCTGACTGGAGGTGAGGTCTTTTCATGCCACGCCTCCCCAGCAACAGGCTTTCCCCATTCCCAACTGCCCCAAGCAAGGGGCACGGGTACACACCCTCCCTCCACATGTCCCTGACAACCCTGACAACCAGGGCCATCTGGTGACAACAATTCAGAGGGGGGGGAAAGGCGACTGTGGGGAGAACAGAGGGTGCCCAAAAAAACAAACTACAATAATATAACCATACATCGACAAAACTTCTCTTAACATACACACAATATTCATCCCTTAATTGTGAGATACAATCACCACATTACCCATTATAACAAAGCTGTGGCTGCCCCATCCCTGAAAGTGTTCAAGGCCAGGCAGGCAGGGTGTAGAGCAGCCTGGCCCAGGGGAAGATGTCCCTGCCCATGGCAGGGCTGGCACCGACGGCCTTTAAGGTCGCTCCATCCCAAACCATTGCAGAGCCCCTGGGGCCAGGATGGGGCGGGGCGGGCGCTCGGCAGCGCCAGCAGCTCGTGCTGCCGCCTGCTGTTGACACCCAGAAACTGCAGCTGGGAGTGGCGCATGTGCAGTGCTGCCTGATTTCCATGCTCGCTGCTGCCCTCCTGTGGACGATTCCTGAACCACAACTGCCAGAATGCCCAAATCCCCGCATGGGTCAGGCTGGAAGTGCCCAGAGTGGGCACCTGGCCCAACCTCCCAGATCAACCAGCGTCATCCCTGAGCACATGATTGGATCCAGAGCAGCCCAGAACTGGACACAGAACTGGACACAGCAGTGGACAGAGCTGGACACAGCACAGGACAGAGCTGGAAATGGCACTCCTGATGTGCCTCCCTGGGCAGCGCAGAAGGGCACGATCACTCCCTGACCTCCTGGCTCTGCTCCTGCTGATGTCTTCTGGATCCCTCCTGGCCCAAGGGCCACACAGCCAGCTCCACTGGTCACCCATCAGCAACTTCATGTCCTTCTCCAGAGCTGCTTAAGCATGGGTCCCCCTAGCCTGGTCTGGCACTGGGGACTGTCCCTCCCCAGGGACAGGACCTGCCCTTGCCTTCTTGAACCTCCCTATTTCCAGCATTTAATGTCCCCCTGAAATGCAGGATGTGGCAGGATGCTCTGCCTGGAATGTGCTCAAGGGACAATGCCCCATTTGTGGCTATCGGGACTGCATTCAGAGGGGTCTGCTGCTGATTTTGCTGCTGAATTGAGCCAAAACCAGCCCAAATCACCAACCCCAAATTGACAAGTGAGGGTGGATCACCAGTGGTGGGCCAGGCTGTCCATCGCCTGACCCTGGGAATGTCCAGTCCCCACTCAGACAGAAATTCCTCTCTTCTATTCCTGCTTGGAACGAAATGTGCGTGAAGTTCCTCTTTTGGGAAGGGGATGCTCTCCAGGGTTCCTCCTTGAGACTGAAGAGAAAGGGATGTTCCCACGAGTGTTGGTGTGGAAATTACATGGAGCCCCACTTAAGAATGGTCACTTTTTGCTGACTTTGTCAGAATTATTTAATGGAATTGTATGAAGAATTATTTAATAGAATTGCTTTGCACAATGTCCTTGGTGAGGACAATGGTCAATATCACTGTGATAGCCTTGTGGCTGAGGAAGTCTTGGTGATCAAGGTGGTCATAGTGGCCTTGGTGGTTATCGTGACCATGGTGGCCAGAGTGGCTGTGGGGGTCATTGTGACCATGGTGGCCTGAGTGGCTGTGGTGACCGCCGTGACCACAGTGACAGTGGTGGTCCCAGTGTCCTCATGGTGGCAATATTTGCCAAGGTGTTCATTGTGGCAGTGGTGGCCTTGGCAGCCTTGATGGCCTCGTTTCTCTGGGGGTCCAGGAGGTCTTGGTGATCATGGGGGCCATGGTTGCCACAGTGACCAGAGCCACCTTGGTGACCTTGGTGGCCTCATGGATCAGATGATCCCAGTGGGCACTACCAGGGCTGCGGTGGCCAGGAGGAGTCCTCCGAGGTGGAAGGTGGCCCCGGGGACGCTTCCTCCTGGGGGACAAAGAGGGGTGTCAGGGGGTCTTGGGGGAAGTGCGGGGATCAGGATGGCCAGGGTGTGAGGAGAGGGCAAGAGTGGGTACAGGGGGCCAGGGAGTTCAGGGGTGTCAGGGTGGGCTTAGGGGTGATAGGGGTCAGGGGGACTCAGGGGGTGCCACAGGGGTGAGTGGGGTTGACTGGTGGTTCAGGGACTGTTGTAGGAGGGTTCTTGGGGGGAGTCCCGGCCCACCCGCATCCATCACACATGGACTGTTCCCACAGCACTGCCTCTGGTGGATTAGAACAGGGTCAGAATGGAGAGGTCCCTGTGCCTGTCCTTCCCTTGCAGGGACATCCCTGTCCCCTCCCAGATGTGGGGGTCTCCATCCCTGTGCCCTGTCATGGGTATTCCTGTCCCTGTGCCCACAATGGGTGTGCTCAGGCTTGGTGTCCCCAGCATGGAGTATCCGTGTCCCCCTTCCACAGTAGTTTTCCCTGTCCCCCATCCCCAGTGAGTGTCACTGTCCCCTGTGCCTGATRCCCTGGGTTTCTCCATGGCTACACTGGGTGTCCCCATGCCTCCAGGCTGTCCCCTCGCAGCCACTCGCAKTTGTATTTGCTGAAGTTCGCGGTGGAGTGGAGATGGATGCACGTCCTCTCCCTGTACTGGGTGACTTCGRTGACCTCAAAGGTCTCAAAGGGTGGGATCAGCATCCCCTGACTCCTGGATTTTCAGTGAAGAAGTGGATATCCACATGGTGGCACRTGTGCACCTCAAACACCATCTCCTTCTCAAAGCATTGGCCATTTGGTTTGCTCGGCAATGGTGATGTGAATTTACCAAACCGGACGGTGTCGCCATGCTGTCTGTCGAACCGGACCCCACACACCCACTGGAACACGTCAAGACATTGCCATTTCAAAGGGTCCTCAGCAGGGCCGGGGCATCGATCRGCAGGAAATGCAGAGTTTTGAAGTGGAAATTGTCCCGATATTCCTGGTGGGAATGCCCAGCCACACRCATGGCCTCATTGAACATGAAGTACAGGCCACCCACTGTCTATGCCATGATGGTGGTGGCCTGGTCTGGGGACAGAGGGGTCACAGGGGGCCCCCACATCTGCCACTTGGCCACAGCCTTCGTTCAGATCTGGGCAAACACACAGTTCTGATAGAATTCAGAGAAGAGGAGGGCCGGCAATGTTGTGGTGACAGCAAGGCCACAGCCCTGGTACTGGTCATCAAAGGAGTCCTGGGCCAYGTCCAGGGGAACCGCCTCCTTGGCCACAGTGGCCACAGCCATTGCCAGCAGTGCCAGGGTCTGAGCCAGGGGGGCCATGGAGTGGCGAGGCCACRGGGACTGGKGTGGACACTGGGGGACACAGGGGGGACATGGKGGAGACACAGGGAGGGTTCATCAGTGAGAGACTGGGGAGGGGATTGGGGTCAGCCCAGGTGGAAGGGAGGCACTCCTGGCCAGCAGACCCCTGGATATGTCCAGGGTCCCTGATCCCATATCCTGGGGTTACTTATCTCTCCCCAGCATCTCCCAGCCCTAGAGACCCCAATCCCACAGTACCATCACCCCCAGAAACCCAACCCTACTCCCATGACAACAAGTCCTCTCAGCCCTGGCAAGATCCCAACCCAAACCCTGGGGTCACTCCCTGAGCCCCCCCATTGTCCCCCTCAGCCCATCCCCAGACCCCAATCACACTTCCAGTCCCCAGTTTCTTTGYTGTCACCCCAGGACCCCAACACAAATCCTGGCATCACCCTCTGCCCCCACAGTGCCTCCCAGCTCCCCCCTGACCCCAATCCCAGTCCTGTGATTCCCCCAGTGTCCCTCCAGCAGCACAATTGCAATCCCAGTCCTGTGTTTACCCTCCTGACGTCCCCCCAGTGCTCCCCAAGACCTCAATCCTGCTCCCAGTCCTCTGCAAGCCTCTTGTGACCCCAGGCCCCCTGGGACTTCACCCAAATTCCTAAAGTCACCCCCTCACTGGCCCCAGTGCCCCCCAGGTCTCTCTCCCAGACCCAAGTCCTGCTCCCATTCCCATTAGCCATTTCATGTCASCCCAGGACCCCAGCCCAAATCTAGGGGTCACCCCCAGCCCCCACAATGTCGCCGTGGAGCCCTCCATGCCCCCACTCAGCAATCCTGGGCACATGTCCCCCCCTTGAGTGTCCCCAGTGTCCACCACTCCCTGTTACCAAAATCAGCTGGAGTGAACTCCCTGATGGAGCTGGAGGTATCAGAAAGCCGGAATTCTTTCTCAGGTYGGACTCACAGCAGATTCCTCCTGGTCCCGTGGGTCGGGGGGACTTTGCTATGGGGTATTTATCCATCATAATTATAAATATTAATTAAAATTGGCATCTTACCTAATATAAAACTAGCATTTTTCCCATAAATAATTTGTATGGCTCTGCCTCTTTTAGGAAATAATTTTTATTGTCTGGAGTGTCATAAAAATGGGGTATCAGGATGTGGTTTTCACTGAGTGCCCCAATATCCCAGATGAYCTCAMCCTGARCGTTCATTTTGGGACACACTGCTGCTTCTGTGTTACAGAACTTGACAAAAACCCCTCACTGGATTTTGCTTTATCTCTTTCTCCTCAGGTTCCATCCACCTTTGCCCTGCTGTGTCCACACTTTTACATCCTTTTATTGTTTTTTACTCGCTCATCTTTAAGCTCTGTCCAGCACCATTGAGGGATYGGAAACTTTCTATTTTCTGTCTTATTTCTCACCTCCCAGAACCCCAGTCCCACTCCTCAGCAACTGTTCTCCTCATCCAAGAGGCCAGGAAATCCAATGTGGGACAAAACTTCGTGGTATATACTCTGCTTGCCATAGACTCAAGGGGATGTGGAACAAAGGGAGSAGCTCGCTGTGTTACAAAGAGCTCTGGAATTGGCAGCAGGAAAAAGAGCAAACGTAGGAACTCACTTGCCATCTGCTTTGAGCATTGCTCATGCCCATGGAGCCAYATGGRRAGAAAGAAGTCAATTAACAGCACAGGGATCTCCAATTAAATAWAAACAAGAATTATTGTCCCTCCTTGATTCCACCCAGCTGCCCAAAGAAGTGGCCGTACTACAGTCCAGGGCACACYAGCTTGGGGATTGACAAATCCCTGGGGGAAATASACTTGCAATAAAGCTGCACRAGAGGTTCYRCAACAAAGCATYCTGGTGTTAATTCCTGAGAAAGGAATTTCACTGCCAGAGGTGAGGCCTGGATAGAGTTGGGCAGATTGAAAATTGGCTGCTTATCTAAAAGCCCACAATAAAGAGGGTGGCTGGGTGGGTGAGAGGTAACTCCCAATAACCAGGTCAGGCCCTCCCCAGCTGATGCTGCAATTTGTAAAGGAGAAAAGCACCAGCAAAGCTCTGGGGAGTTGATGCCATGGGGACAGGTCTGCGGCCTCAGATCCTCAGTGTCTGTAGGACAAAACTGCCAGGTCTGTTACAGAGCAATGCCCGATGTGCTTTCAAAAGAACTCTTTGAATTAAAAACCAGCACCTCCAGGCATCACTGAAAGAGGAAACACTCCTAGGGATTATTGGCAAATGGATTTTCTGAGCTACCACACCAACATGGGCTCAGGTATTTCCTGGTGTTGGTGGATCCCTTTTTGGGGGCTCCAGAACTTCTCCTGCCACACCAGCAAGGCCAGGAATGTCACCCAGGCACTCCCCCAGGAGATCATCCCCAGGCTCAAGGTGCCTGCAGGGATGTCATCTGATAGGGGACCCCAAGTGTTATCTGAGATGTGACAGCAACTCAGTGAGCAGTGGGGAGTGGGACTGGGGGGAACTGGGGGGACATGGGACTGTGGGATTGGGGTTGTGGAGGGTGAGCAATAAGAGAGAGAATAGAAAGTTTCATATCCCTCAATGGTGCTGCATAGGACTTAAAGAAGAACTAGCAAAAACCAATAAAAGGATTTAAAATTTGGTTCACAGGAGAGCAAAGGTGGGCTGGAACCGGTGGAAAGTAACAGATAAAAGGAACTCCAGTGAGGGGTTTTTGTCAAGTTCTGTAACACAGAAGAGAGCAGTGCCTGCCACAAATGCAAAAGTTTTGAGGCATGGTCATCTGGGATATTGGGGAAACTCAGGTGAAAACCACATTTGCTGACATCCCATGTTTTTGACTCTCAGGAACAATAAAAATTATTTCCTAAAAGAGCAGAGCCATGTATTACTTATGGAAAAAGTGCTAGTTTCTTATTAGATTAAGACAAATTTTCATTAATATTTTATTAATTAGATGATAAATACCCAATGCAAAGTCCCCCGCTGAGCTGCAGGACCAGGAGAATCTGCTGTGAGTCCGAGCTGAGAAAGAATTCCGGCGTCTGATACCTCCAGTTCCATTCAGGGATTCACTCCGGCCAATTTTTCAGAAGTATCAGTGGACTGGGGACCCTTGGGGGAACATGGACGTGGGACATTGGGTCTGGGTGCATGGGGTGTCACAGACATGGGACTGGGGTCTGGGGTGGTCTTGGGGCAGTGATGGGGGACACAGGACCATGGGAGTGGCAGTGGGGTACTGGGGGACACTTGGGGGGCACATGGGACTGGATTAGGGTCCAGGGGTCACCAGGGAGGTCATGGGACTGAGAGTGGGATTGGGGAAAGGGGAGAGGGGACAGGGACAAGTGGGACCCATTGGGGACCCCAAACCTTGGGTCAGGGTCCTGGGGGACATGGGGTCACTGGGAGGGGTACAAGGGATTGGGAGAGGGATTGGGGTAATGGAGGCACTGGGAAACACTGGGAGGGGTGACGCAGAACAATGGGAGTGGGACTGGGAGTCTGGAGGTCACTGGGGTTACTGGGGGGGGAGTTAGGAAGTGACCAAAGGATTTGAGTCAGGGTCCTGCAGGGGGGCTGCCAAGAGATCTTGAGGGGGGATATAGGACTGTGGGAGTGGGATTGGGAGTTTGGGGGGTCTGAGAGACACTGGGGCATCCAGGAGTGACCCCAGGATTTGGGATCAGGCTCTAGGACATGTGCAGGGGTCTCCTGGTCAGGGCTGCCCCCACTCTCCCTGGGCTGACCCCACTGTCACTCCCCAGTCCATCCCCAAGGAAGCCTCCCCATGTCCTGCCATGTCCCTCTGCGTCCTCTGTGTCCCATCAGTGTCCCCTCAGCATCCCCTGGTATCCTCCAATGTCTTCCCTGTGTCCCCCAGTGTGTCACACTCAGTGTTCCCTCTGTGTCCCACAGTGTCCCACACTGGTYCCTGTGGCCTCTCTTCTCCATGGCCCSCTTGGCTCAGACCCTGGTGCTGCTGGCAATGACCGTGGCCACTGCGGCCATCACAGTGGTGCCCCTGGACATGGCCCAGAAGTCCTTTGATGACCAGTACCTGAAGTGTAGGGATAAAATGACTGAGAAGTTGCCAGAACTCAAGCGCTCTGATTTCCTCAAGAATGGCACGTTTGAAAAGATCTGGAAAAAGGCCACGGCCGAGTGTGAGAAACCAGGCTCCTGTTCATCCACTCTGTCCAAAGACCAGGCCATTGCCCTCATGGTCTACACAATGGGGGATGTGTACAAGGAGTTCAATGATGCGGTGCGCGAGGCTGGAAATTCCAGCCAGGAATACCGGGACAAGTTCTACTTCAAAACTCTGCATTTCCTGCTGACCGACGTCCTCCAGAAGCTGAAGCTGAGACACCCTAAGGAGTGTCTGGACGTGTTCCGGGGGGTGAAGGGCTACCACTTTAAGGTGAACACTGGTGATACAGTCCGCTTCGGTCAATTCGCTTCRTCGTCGCTGGACAAAATGGTGGCCCAGGGTTTTGGGACAGACACRATGTTCGAGGTGCACACGTGCCATGGAGCCGACATCCASAASTTCTCCTTCAAAAAATATGAGAAGGAGGTGCTGATCCCRCCCTTCGAGACCTTTAAGGTCACCAAAGTCAAGATGGGAGGAASCGGGTTGAACATTGGGCTTCGCTCCACTGGGAACTCCAGCAACTACAACTGCGAGTGGCTGCGAGGTGACATCTTGGGAACAACCTGGGGGAATGGGGACACCTGGTGAGGGTTGGGGACAAGGACACACAGTGCTGGGGACACCCATTGCCCCGAGGGGACAGGGACACCCACTGTGGTTGGGAGGCAGGACACCCAGAGCTRGGGACAAGGACAGGGACAGCCACTGCTGGGCASAGGGGATGGGGACACCCAGTGMCAGRTGRGGGGGACAGGGACATCCAGTGCTGSGGACACYCACWGGGGTTGGGGGGACAAGGCCACCCATGGTTGGGCACAGGGGAAAGGGACATCATTATGGCCCCTGTCTRAYCCCACACCATCAGGGCCCCCCCATTACCACTGTCCCTCCCCCAAAGGCCCTCCTGACCCAACTGACCCTCTCATCCCATGATCCCCTGACCCCTCTCTTTGTCCCCACAGGTGGGAGCCTCCCCAGGAACTCCCCCCACCTTGRGGGGCTTCTCGTGGCCACCATGGCCATGGCAGTGGCCAYTGGAACCCTCTGAGCCACAAGGCCACCAAAGTCACGGTGGTTATGGAGGCCACTGTTGTCACCATGAGCATGAAGGCCACCGGGACCCCCAGAGGCCACCAAGGCTACCGAGGCCACTATGGCCACTATGGTCACTTTGTCCACTGTGACCACTGTGGCCATTGTTACCATTGTGGTCACTGTGGCCGTTATTGCCACTGTGGCCACCATGGTCACTGCAACAAGGCGTCCATCCTGGAAAAGCCCCTCCGAGAGCTGCCCAGCGAGGGAGCAATGCCAGGGCAGCAGGACCAGCACAGGGGGACTGGAGCTGTCAGGGCAGCGCAGGACAGCACGGACAGCAGAGATTGGGCAGCGCCTTGGGTCACCTGGGCACTTCCCCATAGAGGGGTTTGAGGGTGGCAATGTCACAGCCATCTCCTAAGGCTCCTTGGYTGCCTCACCTGATGTAGCAATAAATTGCTGCTTGCCCACCTGGTGCATAAAAAMTGTATCACAAACTTGATCCTTGCTCGCCTGGTGTATCAAAAATTTAACAAAATTTGCTGCTGGCTCACCTGATGTATCTGCTACAGCTCTTTTAGTGCCTTTTCTGCAGGATGYCTCATTTCCTAAAATAAAGCTGTTCCTCTAGTTTTTGTTAGAGGCAACTTAAAGCTTTTTTTTTCAAACCTTGATCWTCAAAGAGGTGCTGGAGATATGTTTCTCCCTTTTTCCTTGTTCACTGCAGCCCCTCACACAGAACCTGGAAGGGTTGGAGCATGTCCAGGGAAGGGAGGAAGCTGTGGAAGAGTCTGGAGCACCAGGAAGGGCTGAGGGAGCTGGCGGAGCCTGCTCAGTGCAATTAAAAAAGGATGAATGATCAGTYTGGGGCCAGYTCCAAAGTTCCTGATTTGAGGTAACACAACAGAAGAAGCATTGGGAGGAAAAAAAGAAAAACAAACAGAATGAAGAAGGATGAAAAATAAAATGGAGAAATGGGGACAGAGGAAACAGCACACATTTATTTATGGAAAAAACCCTGGTGTTTTGCTAAGGAAACTTTTTCCTTTCAAATCAGGGATTTTCCCTCTTTATCCGCTCATCTCCTGGAGTTGTGGTTCAGGAATTGTCCACAGGAGGGCAGCAGCAAGGGCGGGAAATCAGCAGCACTGCGTATGCGCCGCTCCCAGCTGCAGTTCCAGATGCCAACAGCAGGCGGCAGCACGAGCTGTTGGCGCTGCTGAGCGCCTGCCCCACTCCATCCCGGCCCCGGGGGCTCTGCAATGGTTTGGGATGGAGCGACCTTAAAGCCCATCCAGTGCCAGCCCTGCCATGGGCAGGGACATCTTCCCCTGGGCCAGGCTGCTCCAGGGCCTGCCCAGCCTGGCCATGGACACGGCCAGGGATGGGGCAGCCACAGCTTCTCTGGGCAGCCTGTGCCAGGGCATCACCACCGTCACAGGGATGGATTCTTTCCCAATATCCCATCTGACACTATCCTGTGGCACTGGGGAGCCATTCTCCCTTCCCTGTCCTTCCATGCCCTTATCCAAAGTCTGTCCCCACCTCTCCTGGAGCTCYTCTGGCCAGTGGAAGGGGCCTTGGTGTTTTCATGGATCCTTCTCCTTGCTGAACACCCTCAGCTGTCTCCACAGCAGAGGGGCTTCATCCCTCAAAGCATCTCCGTGGCCTCCTCTGGACTCACTTCAGCAGCTCCACATCTCCTCTGTGCTGCTGCCCAGAGCTGGCAAAGTGATCCGAGTGGGGATGTCTCATGATGGTGGGAAAGGCTCAGTGCCTGCCCCGCTCCCACCCCAGAACCAGCACCCCACAGGGAGCACCCGAAGGGCTCTTGGACTCTGGACTTGGCCTCTGGCAGTGTCACTGGCCCAGCAGCTGCTCCTGTCCCTGGCTGCAGCCCCAGTGCCTCCCCTGGCACTGCCAGGGCACGGGGCCAGCCAGGGCAGAGGCAGCCCTGGGGCCAGTGCGGACACAGGGCCACCAGGATAGGAGGCAGCCCCTGGGACTGTGGGACACAGGACAGCCAGGACGCCCCGGGGCCAGTGGGACATGGGGACAGCCCCGGTGGCAGCCCGGGGACAGCCAGGACAGCCCTGGGGCCCAGTGGGACACGGGGACCATGTCAGGAGAGGAGGCAGCCCCAGGACTGTGGGACACGGGGAGACAGCCCGGGGAACAGCCAGGGTACAGGCCCGGGGCCAGGGGACACAGGGCCAGCCAGGATAGGAAAATGCAGCCCAGAGACTGTGGGGACACGGGACAGCCCCGGGACAGCCAGGGACAGCCCCGCGGGCCGTGGGACCTAGGGCAAGCCAGGTATAGGAAAGGCAGCCCAGGACTGTTGGACACTGGGGACAGCCAGGCAGCCCCGGGACGCAGGACACGGGACAGCCAGGACAGCCCCGGGGACAGTGGGACATGGGGACATTCCCCAGGGACAGCAGGACACAGGGGAACAGCCAGGGCAGCCCCGGGGACAGTTGGACATGGGGACAGCTCCAGCGGACAGCAGGACATGGGGGAACGCCAGGGACAGCCCCAGGGCCGTGGGACGCTCGGGGACAAAGCCAGGACAGCCCCAGGGCCGTGGGACACCGGGCCAGCCCCGGGGATCCTGTGTGTGACACTCACATGGCCTCGGGGGTGGGACAGGGACAGCAGCAGCACGACAGGTGCTGGGGAGGGGTTTCCAGAAATAAACAAACCGCAGGGTGCAATCCGGAGGGCAGCAGAGAGGAGAAGCTGCCAGGGCAGCTCTGCTCCGTCAGGGGCGGCCCGGAGCCAGCAAATCAGCCAGCCTTGGCTCTGGAATCAGGGACAGGGACAGAGAGGGACAGGGGACAGAGAGGGAGCTGGAGAGCCCCGGGAGAGGGACAGGGGACAGAGAGGGAGCCCTGGGAGAGGAACAGGGGACAGAGAGGGAGCTGGGCAGCCCTGGGAGAGGAAAGGCTTGAGCTGTACCCCCAGGAGCAGAGCAGTGGGATGTGGAGCCCCAGGAACAGACAGGTGGGAGATGGAGCTGGGGTGCTGCACCCCACACACTGCTCTGTGAGCTCAGAAATGCCATCAGACCCAACGAGCAGCACCTGTGCCAAGCTCCTCCCGAGCTTATCAGGAGCACAGTCTGCTCCCAGGAATTGCTGCTGCATGGATAACGAGCTCCTCCTTTAACAAACGGCCTTGGGAACTCATTTTTCTTGCCTGAACAACAACCCAAGTGGAACATTTTCTCTGTAGAACTTCCAGACAGAGCTCCTGGCCCGAATTGCAGCCGGGGTGGAAAACGACCATGGCCAAACTCCACCCTCTCTCCTGTGACCTGCAAACACCTCCTGGAGCCTTGGAGCTCTCCTGCCCCTGGGCTGTGTCCGGCATTCCCTGGGAGGGGCCTCACCTTGGCTGTGCTGGGAGCCTGGGCTGCTCCCCCGGCCCTCGGGCTCAGCCCTGCAGAGGAGCAGAGGCACCGACCCTTCCCTGAGCCCTTGCCGAGCCCTTCGAGCTCCCGGGGTCATTTCTCACAGGTGTAACCCTGGTTCCTGCCCTTGCATCCCTTGAGCCTTCCCAGCTCCCGGGATATTTCTCACAGGTGTAACCCTGTCCCTGTGCATCCCTGAGCCCTTCCTGACTCCCGGGCATTTCTCACAGGTGTAATCCCTGTGCCCTGTGCCTGTGCCTTCCCTGAGCTCCCGGGCATCTTTCTCACAGGTGTAACCCTGTCCCTGCCCCTGTGCATCCCCTGAGCCCTTCCCAAGCTCCAGGATTTCTCACAGGTGTAACCCCTGTCCCCTCCCGTAGCCTTCCTGAGCTCCCACGGCATTTCTCACAGGTGTAACCCTGTCCCTGTCCTCCCCCGTGCCCTTCCCAAGCTCCCCAGGGTATTTCTCCACAGGTGTAACCCTGTCCCTGCCCTGTGCATCCCCTGTGCCCTTTCCCGAGCTTCCGGGGCTTTTCTCACACGGGTAACCCTGCCCTGTCTCCTGTGCCTCCCCGTGCCCTCCCAAGCTCCCTAGGGCATTTCTCACAGGTGTAACCCTGTCCCTGCCCTGTGGCATCCCCTGTGCCCCTGTCATGCAGCACCTGCCCGTGCCTGCTGCCAAGTCCTCAGCTCTCTGTTTGGGTGTGACTTCTGGGATGTTCCCTGGATCCTTCACCCTTTAGATGGGGCTGAGTCAGACAGGGTGATTTTAGCTTTCAGGTTGACCAGTGTTTAGATTTTTGTCTCTGTGTGCTTTAACCACTGAGTGAGCTTTGCCCCACAAACCTTGTGTGCCTTTTGCTTTTATTTCAAACCTCCTTTTGGTGGTGCCACCTTAAAACCCTTAAAGGCTGCTCTCAAAACTCTCAAACAGGAGAGGCCTGGGAGCAGCAGAGGAAGAGCAGGGATGTTTCCTGAGGGAGAATGTGCAGACAGAAATATTGGCCAGGGCTGGAGCTGCCAAGGAGCATGTCAGGAGCTGCCAGGATGGACTGGCATCAAGGAACATGGATGGTTGGGTTTGGATGGAAAAGCTCCAAGCCAGCAGGTCCAGCACTGCTCATGGCACTTGCCAGACCACCAGACCATGTCCCCAAGTTGCACTATACACATCTGTTAAATCCCACAGGATGGGCACTGCCAGCCCTGCCTGGGGCAGCTGTGCCAGGGCTGCACAGCCCCTTCCAGGAGGGAATTTCCCCAAAATCCACCCTAAACCTCCCCTCAACCTCAGGAAACAGGACCCAACCTCACCTGGCTGCCTCCTGCAGTCCTGCTGGGGTCCCTCCCTGAGCCTTCTTGTCCCCTGGCTGTCCTCAGCCCTGGTGGCACCTGACCCCAGCTGGAACGTGGTGGGGACAGCAGGACACCCTGGGATGGAGCCAGAGCCGTGGGAGATGAACAAGACAATTTATTAACAGCAGGACCAGGATGGGGCCTCGGCCACGCAGGGAGGGCAGGGCGGGTCTGGGGGTGCCACAGGCGGGGCTGTGGCAGGGGGGTGGGGACAGGCAGGTGGCAATGGGCAGGGCTGGTGGCCTGGGGGGGGTCTGGGAGGGTCTCCACATGAGGGCAGTGGCTCAGAGCAGGAGGGTCTGAGGGTGCCACAGGCTCAGGGGGTCTGGGGACAGACAGGGACAGTGGCTCCAGGGGTTCTGGTGGTACACCCACGTGGGAACGGTGCCTCGGGGGTGTCTGGAGGTGCCACAGGGGGGCCTGGGGTGGGGACAGGCAGGGACAGTGGCTCGGGGGTCTGCAGTGCTGCTGGCACTGCCCCTGCCTGTGCAGCCGGAGTGGTGACAGGGCGGGGACAGCGTGGTGGGGACAGGACAGGACAGAGGGGGTTCCAAAGTGCTTCCAGTCCGCGTTCAACGCAAGGGGGTGAGGGGGAGGAAAATCGTATTCACAGCGGGGAGAGGCAGGGGGCCGGGGGGGCCGTGCCAGCCCCGCACCAGCGAGCCCCCGCGGGGCAGGAACCGCCGGGGAACGCGATGAGAACGGCGACAAAACCGGCTACGGGGAGGGGATCCCGACCGGGGCGGGGCCGCGGGGAGCGGCGGGGCTGGGCAGGGGCGGCGGCTACTCCTTGGCCCGGCCGATGATGGCGAGGATGTAGAGGAAGATGTTGATGATGTCGGTGTAGAGGTTGAGCGCGGCGAAGATGTACTCCTCGGGGCTCAGCGCCAGCTGCTTGTTGCCYAGGATCAGCTGCGTGTCCACGGCCAGGAACTGCGGGAGGATGGGGCAGCGTCAGGGGCAGGACCCAAAGGTCCACCCCACCCCAAACCAGCCAAGCACCCCGAGCACACCCTGCACCATCCACCCCAACCCATACCCTGCATGTCCACTGCCAGGAACTGCGGGATGGGGCAGTGTCAGGGGCAGGTTCCATAAACCCCCCAATCCCAAACCAGCCAGGCACATCCTGCACCCTTCACCCTGACCCACACCCTGCGTGTCCACCACCAGGAACTGTGGGATGGGGCAGTGTCAGGGGCAGGTTCCATAAACCCCCCAATCCCAAACCAGCCAGGCACACCCTGCCCCATCCACCCTGACCCACACCCTGAGTGTCCACTGCCAGGAACTGTGGGACGGGGCAGTGTCAGGGGAGAGAGGAACCAGCAGGTCTCATAAACCCCCCAATCCCAAACCAGCTGGGCACACCCTGCACCCTCCACCCTGCGTGTCCTCTGCCAGGAACTGTGGGATGGGGCAGTGTCAGGGGAGGGAGGAACCAGCAGGTCCCTTAAATCCCCTACATCCCAAACCAGCCAGGCACACCCTGCACCCTCCACCCTGCGTGTCCACCGCCAGGAACTGCAGGATGGGGCAGTGAGGGGAGCAGGAGGAACCAGCAGGTCCCATAAATCCCCCAATCCCAAACCAGCCAAGCACACCCTGCAACCTCCACCCTGCGTGTCCACCGCCAGTAACTGTGGGCCAGGGCAGTGTGTTGGGACAGGAGGAACCAGCAGGTCCCTTAAAACCCCATACATCCCCAAACCAGCCAGGCAACACCCTGCAACCCTTCACCCTGTCGTGTCCACCCCAGGACTGCCAGTGGAGCAAGTGTAGGGGAGCAGGAGGAACCAGCAGTCCCATAAATCCCCCATCCCAAACCAGCCAAGCACACCCTGCAACCCTGCCACCCTGGTTGTCCACCCAGGAAACTGTGGCAGGGCAGTGTGTGGGGCAGGAGCCAAACCAGCAGGTCCCATAAATCCCCAATCCAAACCGCCGGGACCCCGAGCACACCCGTTGTCCCTCACGAGAGCCGGAGCAACCCAGGGCGTGCTGGTGGCACTTTGCCCCCCCCACCCCAGCAGCTGGGGGTCCGGCCCCCAACTCACGCTAGGTGAAGAGCAGGGCCCCCAGCAGGCGTAACGATTCCAGATGCGTCCGGATGAAGATGGCAGAGAGAGGAGAAGAGCACGGCACGACCAGGCGATGATGAGCACGCCCCGGCGAGGTAAGTGCGTTACTTTGGTCGTGTGCGGGAGGGGATGGGGGGGATCAGAGCCGCGGTGGTGAAGCCCCAGAGCAGCAGGGAGCTCAGAAGGAGGGCTCAGCACCCGCTCAGATCCACAGACCAGCAGGGGCTGGGGATGTGCTGTACACCCCATCTGGAGTCCAAGGCTCAGAGCAGGAGGAATCGCCAACAGCCCCCCAGGATCCCAGGCAGGGATCACTGGGGTGTTGTAGCCCCCAGTTTGGAGCCCCCAGGCAGGAGCAGGGGCCAGTTCTTGGCAGCTGAACCTGCAAGGGGAGAAGATGACGACGGTGAAGCAGACGACGACGGTGATTGCGACAGCCATGATGACAGCCTACGGTGTCATAGAAGCTGGCGATCATCCCGCACCATGTAGGACAGGCTGACAGTGCAGGATGGACCTGGCAAGGAAGGGGGGAACGCCCTTAAGCCTGTGCTGCTCACCTGCCACGCTACCCAAATATGCCATGTGCCCCCTGGCTCAGCATCCCTCAAACCCTCTGTGTACCAAATGTGCTTGGCATCCCCAAACCCAACCCCACCGTGGCACCCCAAACCTTCCATGGACCGCCCAACCGCCACCCTTAAACCCTCTGTGTGCCCCGGCTCAGCACCCCCAAACCTGCCCCACCAAGTGCCCCCACCAGTAGCAACCCAACTTCCCGCGTGCCCCCAGCCGCAGCACCCCTTAAACCCTCCTGTGTGCTCCTAGCTCAACACCCAAACCTGCCCTGTCACCCGCACACACTCCAAATCTGCCCCAACACCTCCGTGGTGCAGCACCCCAAATCTGCCCTCAGCCTGGCACTTCCAAACCCTCTTGTGTTCCTAGCTCAGCACCCCCAACCCCCACCCACTGGTGGCACCCAAACCTTCCACATGCCCGCAGTCCAAGCACCCCTAACCTTCTGTGCACTTCCTGGTTCAGCACCCCCAAACCCCACCCCACCATGGCAACCGCAAAACCTTCGCCTGTGTCCCCCAGCCCGGCACCCTTGAACCCCTGCCATGACCGTGCCGCTGGCGCGACGCGCCCAACTCCCCAGGCCCCTGCATCCGTGCCCGCTGCCCAAGGACGCCCCAACTCCCCAGCCCCTGCCATGCCGTGCCTGGCCCAGGACGCCCCAACTCCCAAGCCCCTGCATGCCGTGCCCCCCGGCCCACCAGGGACACGAGGTTCCAGGGGTGCTTGCGGCGGAAGTCGCCGCAGCAGCTGAGGACGATGAGGGAGATGAAGAACACGGCGTAGGACACGTAGTACGTCCACACGTTGCGCTGCACGAAGCCCCGCACGCCTTTGACGAAGGTGAAGACGGTCACGAAGGCGAAGGTGACGGTCAGCTGCAGCGTGAGCACCAGGAACACCTGGGGACGGGGGGCAGGGTCACAGGGAGCCCCCCGATGCCCTGTACCCCGCCCCGAGCCCCCCGTGTCCCACCTTGCGGATGAAGGCCTGCCGGATGCTCTTGTCGTCCCAGTGCGCCGACGGGAAGTCCTGGTTGTCATAGTAGGAGGGGGGCCCGTCCTCGTGGTAGGTGCTGTGCAGAGGGGCTGTGGGGAGGGGGGCACACCGCTCGGGGGGGGTCCCAGCAGCCACGGGGAGTGTCCCCCAAAGCCAGGTGTCACAGCTGGCACAGCTCTGGGCAGTGTCCCCCCGTCTCAGGATCATGGCCACTGCCATCCCCAGTGGGCACAGTCCCCCAGGACATGTGGGACAGCAGTCAGGAGCCACAGGGAGTGCAGCTCTGTGCCCCTCAAAGCCAGGTGTCACAGCTGGCACAGCGCTGGGCAGTGTTCCCCCTCCCAGGGTCCATCCCCAGTGGGCACGGTCCCCCAGGACACATGGGGCAGGAGGCAGGAGCCACAGGGAGTGCAGCTCTGTGTCCCCCAAAGCCAGGTGTCACAGCTGGCACAGCTCTGGGCAGTGTCCCCCCCTCCCAGGGTCACAGCCAGCGACATCCCTGGTGGGCAGGGTCCCCAGGATCTGTGGGGCAGGAGCCAGGAGCCATGGGGAGTGCCCCCCAAAGCCAAGTGTCACAGCTGGCATGGCTCTAGGCAGTGTTCCCCCTCCCAGGGTCCATCCCTGGTGGGCATGGTCCCCCAGGATGTGTGGGACAGGAGCCAGGAACCAACGAGGAGTGCCGCCCAAAGCCAGGTGTCACAGCCTGGCACAGCCCTCTGGCAGTATCCCCCTCCCAGGGTCACGGCCAGTGGCCCATACCTGTGGGCACCAGTCCCCCAGCTGCCCCCCAGGATGTGTGTGGGAACAGCAGCCAGGAGCACAGGGGGGTCCTACTGCCGCCACTTGGGCCCCCTGAGCTGCCAGAACGCCCCCCCCCCCACTGTCTGCGCTGCTCCCCCTCCAAGGGAGCCCCCCAGGCTGCCCTTGCTGCCAAATCCTGCCCCAACACCTATCTCTCTCAATAAACAAGCAACAACGAAGGA
>NDFG01000102.1:342385-367691 GCA_002167245.1 Sporophila hypoxantha | reverse complement strand
CCCGCTCGGGGGTCCCAAGCAGCCCACGGGGAGTGTCCCCCCAAAGCCAAGGTGTCACAGCTGGCATCAGCTCTGGGCAGTGTCCCCCCCGTCTCAAGGATCATGGCCCACTGCCATCCCCAGTGGCACAGTCCCCCAGGACATGTGGGACAGCAAAGTCAGAGCCAACAGGAGTGCAAGCTCTGTGCCTCCTCAAAGCCAGGTGTCACAGCTGCAACAGCGCTGGGCAAGTGTTCCCCCTCCCAGGGTCCATCCCCCAGTGGGCAACGGTCCCCCAGGACTGACATGGGCAGGAGGCAGATCCCACAGGGAGTGCAGCTCTGTGTCCCCCAAAGCCCAGGTGGTCAAGCTGGCTACAGCTCTGGCAGTGTCCCCCTCCCAGGGTCACAGCCAGCCGACAATCCCGGTGGCAGGTTCCCCAGGATCTGTGGGGCAGGAGCCAGGAAGCCATGGGAATGCCCCCAAAGCAAGTGTCACAGCTGGCATGGCTCTAGGCAGTGTTCCCTCCTCCAGGGTCCCATCCCTGGTGGCATGTCCCCCAAGGATTGTGGACAGGAGCCAGGAACCATGAGGAGTTGCCGCCCAAACCAGGTGTCCCACCAGCTGGCACAGCTCTGGCAGCACTCCCCCCTCCCAGGTCAACGGCCAGTGCCATACCTGTGGCACAGTCCCCCCAGCTGCCCCCAGGATGTGTGGGACAGCAGCCAGGAGCCAACAGGGGGTCCCTACTGCCCCACTTTGGGCCCCCTGAGCTGCCAGAAACCCCCCGCCCCCACTGTCTGTCGCTGCTCCCCCTCCAAGGCAGCCCCCCCCAGGCTCGCCTTGCTGCCCAAACCCTGCCCACACACTGAAGGCCCCCAAGCCCCAAACAGGACCCAGTGTGTCACTCACTCCCATGTGACAGTCAGGAGGTCCCCCACCCCCATTTGCAGCCCCCCACCCACTTTTCCCGGTAGCTTAACAGTCCTGTCTCCGGGGACCATGGCTGGGGCTGGGCATAGGGCGGCTGGCCAATAGGGCCCTGGGTAGGGCCCGGGCGGGGGGTACGGCCGGGGGTAGGGCCGCGGGGGTACGGCCCCGGCGGCGGGGTACGCCCCGGGCCCTGCGTGAAGCCCGGCTGCCGGTAGGCATGGGGCAAACCTGGGGCTGCGGTACGGGCCCACGGGGTACGGGGGCCTGGGGTAGGCTGGGGGGGCCCGTGGGCGGCTGCTGGCCCCCCAAGCCGTCGCTCGTCACCAGCAAACTCTTCTCTGGGGACCATGGTTGGCGCGCAGGCTGCGGCCGGCCTTGGTGCTGTGGAGGGGGGACAGGGGGTAGAGATGGTGCATTGTCCCCCCTTCCCCCCGGCTGTCACCACCTCCCATCATCAACCCCCCAGAGCCATCGTCCCTCCCAGTCCATCACCAGACAGCCATCAGCCCCTCATGGCTGTCCCCCCCCACATAGCCACACCCTGTCCCGGCAGCCAAACACATGGCCATCATCTTCCCACGCTGTCACTCTTCTCATCACCCCCAAGGCCATCAAGACCCCAAGTGCCATCACCCTCCCTACAGCTGCACTCCCTTCCTCATCACCTCCCATGGCCACAGCCCTCCATGCCATCATCAGTCTCCCCATGCCAATCACCCCCCAGGCGCCCGACTAGGAGATGCCCCGGATGGGTGCCCACTTCATGGATGCCACAGGACTGAGGGTCCCTCACTCGGGGATGCCTGAGATGGAGTCCCCTCACTCGGGAGTCCCCGGGATGGGGGTCCCTCACTCAGGGATGATGTGGGATGGTGGTCCCTCACTCACGATCCCGGGATGGGGGTTCCCTCACTCGGATGCCCGGATGGGGTCCCTCACTCGGGGGATGAGTGTGGGATGGGGGTCCCTCCACTCGGGGGATGAATGTGGAATGGGGGTCCCCTCACTCGGGATGCCCGGGATGGGGGGTCCCTCATTCCAGGGATGCCCTGAGAAATGGGGTCCCTCACATCAGGACATCCGGGACGGGGGTCATACTTCCGGACACCCGTGGGGGTTCCCGCATCGGGGGTCCCACCCTGCTCCCCCCACCCCGTGCCGCAAAGATGCCGGCGCGAGGCCGTTGCCATAGCAAACAGCCCCGCTGGGATCGCTGTGCGGACGGGTGCGGGTCCGGGGGCTCGGCCGCGAGTCGGGGCTTGGGGATCGCCGTGCGGACCGTTCCTGCCGCGATTACCGGCAAGCGTTGTGCAGGGGAGCCCCGGCGCCTGCTCACTGCCCTCCGGGCCGTCACCGCGAGCACGGCGTCCTGCCAGGCCGAGCCCAGGCCCGGCCCTCGGCCGCGCCCTCACCGCCAAGTCGAGCGGGCGGGCTCCACCGCAGCCCCAGGGCCGCCCCCGCTGCGAGCCCGGTTACAAAACCGGGCGGTGCGGGAGCGGCGCGCTGCGCCCTAGGCGGGATCACGCGCAGCACACCGGCGGTGCGGTACCGGCACCGGTACCCGTGCGGCTCGCGCGGTGCCGCAGCCTGGCAGGCGGCGGTGCCAAGCGGTTCGCCGCTGTTCCGGTGCCGCAGCGCCCGGCCAGCCAACGGGCAGCGCCGCCCGTGGGCAACCACGGCGGCCTCGGACGCCCCGCGCCCCGGGCGGGCGGCGGACGGGGGGGCCCGGCCCTGCGGCGCCGCGGGGGCGGCACCGACACGGCGGGGGGCGCATTTCGGCCGACGGCACCCGGGGTGCAGGGCACGGGAGCACACCCTGAAACGGGGTCAGGGGCCGCGGGTGCAAACCCCACACGGGGCCGGGGGGCACCCGAGCGGCGGCCATGGGGTTGCGGGCCGCTGTGGATCGGCATGTGCGGGGGGTTGTTAACGCAACCCCGGACTTGCGGGGATGCGGGGGGCCGCCCATCACGGGTGCGGGGGTGCCCGCAGCAACGGCGTGCCGGGGGCGCGGGGGAGCGGGCAGCGCGGCGTGCGGGGGGCCAGGGATGACCCACTAGCCGGCGGGCGGGGTTTGGCGGGGGTGCAGGTGATCCCTCATCACGTTGTCGGAGGCGCCGCCGCCCCCCGGTTCTCTCCGATCCGTAAGCCCTTTGCCTGACGCTCGGTAAAAGCCCCGGCGCGGCCTATTTACGGCAAGCAGCCGAGCCTAATCCCGAGCGCTGCCGCGGGGGGAGCGGCCGGAGACCCCACGCCGTGCCCCGGCCGCGGGGTCCGCTCGGTCCGCTACCCCCGCCCCGCTACCCCTCCTCGCACCGAACCCGTGCGCTGCGAATGCGGCACGGGAAGGGCGAGGGACCCGCGCTCGGGCGCCTCCGAGCCTCCGCACCCTACAGGCCTCCCGCCCGCACCCCCCGCCCGGAGCCGGACCCCCCGATCCCCCGCGCCCCCCGCTCACCGCCGAGCCGAGCTGCGCGGAGTCCGCCGCTGCGCGTCGGGCGGGCGGGGCCTGCACGGGGCGGGCTTTTCAGGGGCGGGGAACTGGGCGGGGCCCGGCCCCGCTAATGCCTGCGTAGGCCACAGGAAGGAGGGGCGGGCCTCTTTGGCGGGGGGCCACGGGGCCGCGCAGCAAAAAGAGCGCCCCCTGGTGGCGGCAAGCGCGCACCATCGGGCGCGGCCCCAGCCGCCCGCCGCCGGTCACGTCGTGGACGGTCACGCGCCCGCGTGACCGCAAGTGACGGCCACCACGTGTCCCCTCGTCACCCCTGGGATGGCCCATGTAACCTACGTCATTCCCGTGTAACTCTGTGGGCTTTATCGGTGTCCCTTGTCGCGTCTGGTAGTCAGTTCCACGTCCTCTGGTCACATCTAGGGTGGTCCAGGAAGTCCCCGTGTCTTGCAAGGGACAGCCAACATGTCCCCTTCACCCCACTGGTCCACACACAATGGCCATCACTTGTCCCCTGTTCACCCCTTGGGACGCCCCGGGCCTATGTTTATGTCGTGTACCTCTGTGAGGACATTTCCGTGTCCCCCTTCTTCGTGTCTGGGGTCAGCTCCGTGTCCCCTGGTCACGCGTGGACGGTCAATGGCCCGTGTGACGCACGGGGATGGCCACGTGTCCCTCTGCACCCCTGGGATGGCCCGTCGCCTACGTCCATTCCGTGTACCTCTGTGCGGCTATTCCGGTCCTTTGTTGCGACTGGGGTCAGTTCTGTTCCCCTGGTCACTCCGTGGGTGTGCTCAGGGTCCCTTGTCCACGCACAAGCGACAGCCACGTGTCCCCGTCACCCCCTGGGGTGGTCCTGTGTGCCTATGTCATTCCTCGTATAACTCTGTGGGGGCTTATTTGTGTCCCCTTGTCAACCTCTGGGGTCAGTTCCATGTCCCCCCTGTCGCCCGTGTGGCTACCCCGTGTCCCTGTGTTCAGTTTTGGGGACGAACCCTGTACCCGTCATCCGTCGGGGCTTTTTTCGTGTCCGTCGCCACATCCTGGTGTCGGTTTCCCGTGCCCCCTGGTCCTCGGGGCCAAATCATTCCCGTGTACCCCTGTCACACGAGCGTTTTCCACGTCCCTCGCCACATCTGGGCCAGTTCCGTGTCCCCGTCACTCGTGGGGCCTGTCCACACACAAGGACAAGTCGCTGGTCACCCGTGGCTGGTCCGCCTCCCCGCCGTGCCGGCCCCCGCGGCCCCCGGCCCCCCTCGGGAGCCCGCGTCCCCGCGTCTCGCGTGGGGGCTGTCCCCGTGTCCCCACCCCGGTCCCGCCCCCCGTCCCTTCCCCCTTCCCGTTTTGTCCGTTTCGTTTCGTCTTGGCCGGGGCGGAGCCTCCCAGCGTCCCAGGGCGTGGGGGCCCTGCCCCGCGGTGGGGGGCCCTGCCCGGGGGGTGGGACCCCCACGGGGCTGGGGGCCCGGGGCGAGCGGGGGGTCCCGCCTGTGGGGGGCCCCTGCTTGTGGCTCCCAGGGGGTCCCGCCTGCAAGACCGGCCCGGGGGACCCTCGGTCGAAGGGGGGTCACGGACTCGATTTGGGGAGGGGAGTTGGGACACGAGGGGTCCTAGCGGATTAGGGTGAAGGGGGCGTCAAGGACCCAGCCCCCAATACGTGTGGTGTGCCCCAGGAATGGCCGGGGGGTGCCTGGAGGTGCGGGGCGTCCCCCGACGCCCCCGAGAGCTGCTGTCTGTACTTCGAGAGCCGGCGGCGCTCGGGCGGGGGCCCGTGCAGAGCTGCCAGCGCCTCGGCCCGTCCTCTTCCTCACCTTCAGACCCCCAGGTAAGCGGGGCAGGGGCGCGTCCCCGGTTCCAAGCTGGGAGCACTGGTGGGATTTTGGGTCGGGTTCCACTGGGAGCACGGGATGGGAATTGGGTCTCAGTCCACTGGAGACTGGGTGGATTGGGGGTCCTCGGTTCCAGCTGGAAGCACTGGGGTGGGATTTGGGGTCTCAAGTCCAACAAGCGCAACTGGGTGGGGGTGTGACTGTCCCCACTCCCACTGGAGCCACTGGGGTGGATTTTGGAGTCTCAGTCCATTTGGGAGCACTGGGAATTGGGATTGGGGTCTCAGTCCCAGCTGGGAGCACTGGGATGGATTTGACGGTCACAGTCCCAAACAAGGAGCACTGGGTGGGTGTGTGACTGTCCCACTCCCACTGGGAGCAACTGGGGTGGGATTTGGGATCCAGTCCAATTTGGAGCACTGGGATGGAATTTGGGTCTCAGTCCCAGCTGGAGCAACTGGGTGGGAATTGGGGGCGAAGTCCCATTGGGAGCACTGGGGGGGATTTTTGGAGGGTCTCCAGTCCCACTGGAGCATTGCGGTGGGTTGTGACTGGTCCCAGTTTGCCAGCTGGAGTACTGGATGGATTTGGTGGGGGGGTCCCAGTCGCGCTGGAGCCTGGGATAGGTGCAGGGATCCACCCAGTCCCACTGGTACACTGCGATTGGGTTGAGCCTCCCAGTCCCACTGGACGCACTGGATAGCTGTGGGGGCCTGATCCCACTGGGTACACGGGCATTGGTGTTTGGGACTCCCATCCCGCACTGGGAGCACTGGGATAGGGTGTGGGGGGCCTGATCGCCACTGGGTACACTGGGATGTGTTTGGAGCTCCCGTTCCCACGGGAGCACTGGATAGGTGTGGGGGATCCCGTTCCCAACCTGGATCACTGGGAAAAGTGAGGTGATCCAGTCCCACTGGGTATGCTGGATTGTGTTTGAGCTGGCAGCACACTGGGAGCACTGGCATGGGGGTGGGGTTCCCAGTCCCTCTACTGGGAGCACTGGCATGGGGTGTGGGGAATCCCATTCCCACTGGAGCACTGGTATAGGGTGAGGGTTCCCAGCCCCACTGGAGCACTGGGAAATAGGGTGTGGGGAGATCCCATTCCCACTGGAATGGGTGGGGTTCCCACCCCAACTGGAGCACTGGTATAGGTGAGGTTCCCAACCACACTGGGAGACTGGGATAAGTGAGGGGTTCAACATTCCCACTGGGTACACTGGAACAAGAGGGTGGGGGATCCAGCCCACTGGATGGGGTGTGAGGGTTCCCAGCCCACTGCGATGGGGTGAGGGTCCCAGCCACTGGGAGCACTGGTGAGCAGTGGCTGTGCTCGGGGGTGAGGGGTGCTGGGTGAGGCCCCCAGTGACCCCTGGCTTCCCTCCCCAGATGCCACAGAACGTGTTGCCCACGGCAGCCACCGGCTCGGGGGGGCCGAGCCTGCAGGGTGCGCCGGCCCCCTGGGACCACCTCCCACTGCTGCTGCGGGGTCTGGAGCCCGGATCCCCCTCCGACACCTGGGGACCCTGCTGGGGGTGTCCCCACCCTGGCACTGTCACCCTGTGCCAGGCGCCCCGGTGCCCGGCTGGAGCCTGCTGCGGCTGCCGGAGCCCCTGAGCCCCAGGTGGGACTGGGGACACTGGGGCACCAGGCGTGAGGAGGTTGCCAGGGTGGGTATGGAGGCCAGAGTGATGGATGGAGCTGCCAGGGGCTGGGGGCTAATGAAGTGGGGATACAGGGGCTGGGGTGATCTGCTGAGGGTGGGGGGGACAATGGTACCAGGGTGGGCCGCATTGGGGAGCAGGGGCTGAGGGGCTGGGGGGGTCTAGGGGACACCAGGGTGACGTTTTTGGGGTATGGGATCTGCCGGGTGCCCTGGTGCCAGGGGGGAGTGTTTGGGGATCAGGGCTGATGGGCTGGTGGGGGTCTGGGAGCATCGGGTGGTGTTTTTGGGGCACGAAGTTCTGCAGGGCCCTAACCCTGGCATCGACAGCCCATGGGGTTTATGGTGGCATGGCCATGTTGGGGCGTGGCAAGGCCATGGTGGGGCAGTGGCACGCCATGGTTGGGGCAGTTGGCATGCTGTGGTGGGGTGGTGGCACAGTCATGGTTGGCGCTAGTGACATGGCTGTGGTTGGGGCAGTGACACAGCCATGGTGGGGCGGGGCACAGGGCCATGGTGGGGGCAAGTGACATGGCTGTGGCGAGGGTGGTGCACAGTCCAATCGTTGGCGCAGTGACATGGAATGTGGTTGGGGCAGTGACACAAGCCATGGTGGGGCGGTGGCACAGGGCCATGTGGGAGGCAGTGGCATGCCATGGTGGGGGCAGTGGCATGGCCATGGAACATGGTTGACACAGCCATGGGCCACGGTGGCAACAAGCCATTGGGGACACAGTGCCACGCTGCCTGTGGCCGCCAGAGCTGGCGTCGGCGGAGCAGCAGCAGGCGGCGGGGCTGGCGTCTGCTGCGGGTGCCAACGGAGCCCTGCGGTGCTGGGAGGGCAAGCGGGCCGGCGCGGGCCCGGGCCTGCTCGAGCTCTAACTTCGAGAACCGGCGCAGCGGCGGTGGGCCCTCAACGACGTGCGGGTGCTGCCAGGGGGGCGCGGCCCATCCGTCACTTCCAGAGCGGCAGGTGAGGGCATGGTGGCCAGGACCAGGCCGATTGCACAGGAGCAGGGTGGATCCCGGGCAATGGAATGGGTGCCAGGGAGGGCACAGTGCCTCTAAGTGTGGAATGGGGTGGTAAAGGTGGTACAATGCCCATTTTGCACAGGAACAGGGTCATCCCCTGGGGCATGGGAATGGGGTGGCCAAGGTGGGCACAGTGCTCTTCATGCCCAGGAATGGACGTGGTGAGTGGGCACACTGGCATTTGCACAGGGTGATCCTGGGCATGGAATGGCATGCCAAAAGGTGGGCCACAGTGCCCTTGCATGGAAAAGGTGGTGAGGTGGCGTGGTGCCATTTGCACAGGAACAGGGTGATCCTGGGGGCATGGGAATGGGGTGCCAAGGTGGGCACGGTGCCCTCAGTGTGAAATGGGGTGGTGAGGTGGGCACGGTGCCATTTGCAYRGGAACAGGGTGATAGTGGGGGCATGGGAATGGTGTGGTGAGGTGGGCACAGTGCCTTCAGTGTGGAAAAGGGTGGTGAGGTGGGCATGGTGCCATTTGCACAGGAACAGGATGATCATGGGGGCATGGCAATGGGGTGCCAAGGTGGGCACGGTGCCATTTGCAAAGGAACAGGGTGATCGTGGGGGCATGGGAATGGTGTGCTGAGGTGGGCACAGTGCCATTTGYACAGGACTAGGGTGATCATGGGTGGATGGGAAGAGGGTGCCAAGATGGGCACCGTGCTATTTGCACAGGAACAGGGTGATCATGGGGGCAGGTCAATGGGGTGCCAAGATCGGSACAGTGCCCTAAGTGTGGAAGRGTGTGCCAAGGTGGGCACAGTGCCMTTTSCAGAGGAACAGGGTGATCATGGGTACATGGGAATGGGGTGCCAAGGTGGGCACGGTGCCCTAAGTGTGGAAGGGGGTGCCAAGGTGGGCACAGTGCCATTTGCAGAGGAACACGGTGATCATGGGTACATGGGAATGGGGTGCCAAGGTGGGCACGGTGCCCTAAGTGTGGAAGGGGGTGCCAAGGTGGACACAGTGCCATTTGCACGGGAATAGGGTGATCATGGGAGCACAGGGAGCCGCTCTGTGCCGCCAGCTGCCCGTCCCTTTGTCCCCACAGCCGCAGAGCGGGTGCTGCAGAGGCCACACCGGCTGCAGGACATGGTGCTGGAGCTCACYCCCCACTTTCCCTTCCTGGAGCTGCTGGAGGAGAGCAAGGACGTGCCCCTGGACACTGTCCCCRCTCCAGACAAGGCCTCTCCTCCTGGCATGGAGCCCCTGCTGGTCAGGGAGCCCTTGCTGGACACAGATTGCTCACCGGACTCAGTGCCAACCTCAGACCCCACCGTGGCACACACGAACCCCCCACCRGACACAGCACCAGCACCGGCAGCACCAACATCACACCCAGGGCTGGGGCAGCCCCCAGCCGCCTTCCCCAGCAGGGACAAGGACACAGAGGGGCTCAGGGYCGTGCCCAGCCAGGCCCAGCCCGCCCGGCCCGTGTCGGTGGTGGTGCCGGAGCCGGTGTCGGCGGTGCCGGAGCCGGTGTCAGCGGTGCCGGTGCAGGACGAGGCGCTGGTGCCAGCGGAGCCGGGAGCCGTGCGCTACCTGCAGCAGCACTACCAGGACGTGCTCAGCAGCGTCCCCGAAGTGTCCCTGCTGCCACTSGAGGGGGGGGACATCTCTGGGTTCCGGGTGAGCTGCTGGCAGGGGGAGGAGAAGTTGTGGAATTCACCGAAGGGCCAGGTTGGACGAGAGCTTAAAGACCATCGAGTGCAGGGGTGTGGGCAGGTGCAGACAGGTGTGGGCAGGTACAGGTAGGTGCAGACAGGTGTAGGCAGGTGCAAGCAGGTGCAGGCAGCAGTGCAGGAGGGTGTGGGTAGGTACAGGCAGGTGTGGGCAGGTGCAGGCAGCAGAGCAGGGAGGTACAGGTAGGTGCAGGCAGGTACAGGCAGCAGTGCAGGCAGGGGTGTGGGCAGGTGTAGGCAGATGTGGGCAGCAGTGCAGGGAGATGTGGGCAGGTGCAGGCAGGTGTGGGCAGGTACAGGCAGGTGCAGACAGGTGTGGGCAGGTACAGGCAGCAGTGCAGGGAGGTGCAGGTAGGTGTGGGCAGGTGCAGGCAGCTGCAGGCAGCAGTACAGGGAGGTGGATAGGTGCAGACAGGTGTGGGCAGGTGTGGGCAGATAGAGACAGGTGTGGACAGGTGCACGCAGCAGTGCAGGGAGGTGTGGGCAGGTGCAGGCAGCAGTGCAGGCAGGGGTGTGGGCAGGTGTAGGCAGATGTGGGCAGCAGTGCAGGGAGATGTGGGCAGGTGCAGGCAGGTGTGGGCAGGTACAGGCAGGTGCAGACAGGTGTGGGCAGGTACAGGCAGGTGCAGACAGGTGTGGGCAGGTGCAGGCTGCAGTGCAGGCAGGTAGGGGCAGGTACAGACAGGTGCAGACAGGTGTGGGTAGATGAAGGCAGCAGGGCAGGGAAGTGTGGGCAGGTGCAGGTGCAGATAGCAGTGCAGGCAAGTACAGGCAGGGATATGGGCAGAAGTTTCTGCTGCGCTCCCACCTCCCTGTGCTCACAGCACATCCTGGTGCCAGGGGCTGCCAGCCCCGTGGTGCT
The DNA here is from genome assembly GCA_002167245.1 of Sporophila hypoxantha. Taxonomy (NCBI): domain Eukaryota; kingdom Metazoa; phylum Chordata; class Aves; order Passeriformes; family Thraupidae; genus Sporophila; species Sporophila hypoxantha. Next base: position 357,260 of record NDFG01000102.1, on the reverse strand, counting down.
GCCCACGCTGCCTGCAGGTGAGTGGGGAGCTGGGCAGGCGCTGGTGCCCAGGTGCTGACCCTTTGCCCATCTGCTGACAGGTGAGCGGGGAGCCGGGCCGGTGCCAGGCCGTGGCKGATTTCCTGCAGAGCCTGCTGGACTCTGTGGCCTCTCACCCCACCACCCTGTGCTTCCCCGGCGTTGCCCGCTTCYTGCGGGACCTGGCTGGGCAGAGCCTCCTGCAGCAGCTGGAGACCCGCTTCCAGTGCATCATCCAGCTGGATGGTGAACCGTGGAGCCCTCCAGATCCCCAGGTGCAGCCTCSTGGGGAGGGGTCTGGCAAGTGGGTGCTGTTGTGTTGGTCCCTGCTGTGCCAGAGCAGCGTTGGTGATGCTGCCCTTTGATCCCCACAGCTGGAGCTGGAGGAGCTGCTGCCCCCAAGCAGGGAGCCCCGGCCACACTCCTGGCACCAGGACCTGCCTGAGGGCCACAATGCCGCTGCTGATGGCGATGGTGGTGGCGGTGACCACGGCTTCCATTCCAGCGCAGGTGAGGGGYGAGGGTGCCACTTTGGTGCCYGCTCTGTGGGTGCTGYRGTGGGATGAGGGGACCACGAGTGCTGGTCCTTCCCCAGGACATGTGGGGGGGCCTCAGGGCTGACACCCCGCTGCTCCCGCAGAGGAGATCAAGGAGGTGCTGGCAGCACTGCGCCCGAGTGATGCCGACGGCCGTGGCAGCCCCAGCCCGTGGCCTGACACCGTCCCTGGTGACGAGTGGGACCCCAACGCCGCGTTCATCTGTGCAGCCGGTGGCGATGGTGCCAAGGAGCTGCTGTCGGACACTGGCATGGAGGAGGAGGAAGAGGTGCAGATGGCTCTGGCCATCCAGTATTCCATGGACCACGCGAGGCACGAGCAGGAGGAGCTGGCACGCGCCACCGCTCTGTCCCTGCGCTCCTACAGCCGGGAGCAGGAGCAGGAGCAGGCCCAGGAGGATGCCAGGCTGCTGGCCGCGCTGGAGGCCTCGCTGGAGGAGGCACTGCTGGCGGCGGATGCGGCGCAGGTGACGGTGTTCTGCTCCTCTGAGCGAGACGCCTCGGCGGTGGCGCAGGAGCTGGAGCGGGCGCTGGCGGGGCGGCTGCGGGCGCAGGACGTGGCGAGCGAGCGGCTGCGGGCRCTGCCAGCCGCCGGCCGCTGTGCCCTGGCCCTGCTGCGGTGCCGGCACGCCGTGCAGCTCAGCCTGCGCGGTGACACCGCCACGCTGCGTGGCTTCGCTGACTACACGGCCCCGGCCGCCCGAGACCTCAGCTCGCTGCTCCACCGCCTGCCACCGCCGGGGCACGGTGCCACCGCTGCCACCGCTGCCACCGCTGACACCACTGACCCCGCTGCCACCGCTGACACCACTGACCCCGCTGCCACCACTGCCACCGCGCACTGGGTGCGCTGGGACCCCTCTGGCACCGCTGTCCCCTATGCCCCCGAGGCAGCGGCGCTGCTAGAGCAGGCCTGGTCGCGCCAGGAGCGCCGGTTGGATCTGGTGCTGGATGGGCGGCCCTTCACCGTGGATTTGGAGCGCATGGAGGAGTTCGACATCGGCAGCGCCCGCGCCGTGCCCGTCTGCCGCAGCCAGCCCCCGCTGGACAGCACCTTCTTCCTGCTCGGTGCGTGTGGGTGCCGTGGGGCCAGCCGTGCCCCTTGCTGCGCCCACGCTCACCGGGGCTTTGTCCTYCAGGGCCAGAGGTGGCTGGGCTGGAGGAGGAGGTGCGGCTGATGGCGCTGGCTGAGGACTCGGAGGAGTTCGCTGACACGGTGCGCCATTTCTGCGGCACTCTGGAGGAGCTGCACAGCCAGATCAGCATYGTGCAGGTGGGGCTGGGCATGGGGGACCCCCAGGGTGTCCCCGTGGCACAGCAGTGACACGGTGGTGCCCAGCAGGTGCAGAAGCTGATCCACCCAGTGCTGTACAAGCAGTACCAGCTGAAGAAGGGCAGCGTGAAGCGCACCTGTGCCGCCGGCACCGCCGTGGAGCGYGTCCTCTTCCACGGCACCACCAAGGCCTCCAGCTGCGAGATCTGCCTGCAYGGCTTCAACCGCAGCTTCTGCGGGAAGAACGGTGAGCGCCGGGCACGTGGGGGGTGACCAGGGGTGCCCTTGGTGTGGGAACAGGGCACAAGGGGGGCATGGTGTCACTGCCATGGGAACAGGGCACCAAGGGGGGGCACGGTGTCACTGGCATGGGAACAGGGCACCAAGGGGAGGCTTGGTGCCATCGGCGTGGGAACAGGGCACCAAGGGGGGCATGGTGCCATTGGCATGGGAACAGGGCACCAAGGGGGGCTACAGTGCCATGAGCATGGAACAGGGCACCGGGGGAGGCATGGTGCCATTGGCATGGGAACAGGGCACCAAGGGGGGGCATGGTGCCATTGGCATGGGAACAGGGCACCAAGGGGGGCTACAGTGCCATGAGCATGGAACAGGGCACCGGGGGAGGCATGGTGCCATCAGCATGGGAACAGGGCACCAAGGGGGGGCATGGTGCCATTGGCATGGGTACAGAGTGTCCATGTGGGCATGGTGCTGACAGCATGGGAACAGGGCACTGGGTGCCATTGGTGTGGGAATGGGGTGCCAAGGTGGGCACRGTGCCCTCAGTGTGGGAACAGGGTGGTGAGGGGGGCACRRTGCCATTTGCACAGGAACAGGGTGATCATGGGTTCATGGGAATGGGGTGCCTAGGTGGGCACAGTGCCATTGGTGTGGAAAAGGGTGGTGAGGTGGGCATGGTGCCATTTGCACAGGAACAGGGAATGGGGTGCCTAGGTGGGCATGGTGCCCTCAGTGTGGGAACAGGGTGATGAGGGGGGCACGGTGCCATTTGCACAGGAACAGGGTGATCATGGGTTCATGGSAATGGGGTGCCTAGGTGGGCATGATGCCCTTGGTGTGGGAACAGGGTGGTGAGGTGGGCATGGTGCTATCTGCACAAGAATAGGGTGATCACGGGTGCATGCCAAGGAGGCCGTTTGTGTAGGAATGGGATGGTGAGGTGGTCACATTTGCACAAGAATAGAGTGATCAAGGGGGCATGGGGATGGGGTGCCAAGGAGAGCACGGYGCCCTCGGTGTGGAATGGGGTGGTGAGGTGGGCACAGTGCCATTTGCACAGGAGCAGGATGATCATGGGTACATGGAAATGGGATGGTGACCAAGGTGGTGGTGCCGAGCTGATCATGCTGCCATTTGCACCGGAACAGGGTGATCATGGGGACATGGGAATGGGGTGCCAAGGTGGGCATGGTGCCATTGGTCTAGGAACGGGATAGTGAGGTGGGTACGGTGTCCTTGGCGTAGGAATGGGGTGGTGARGTGGCACGGTGCCATTTGCRCAGGAACAAGGTGATCATGGGTGGATGGAAAGGGGTCCCAAGGTGGGCACGTGCCATTGGTGTGGAAAGGGGTGGTGAGGTGGGCACAGTGGCATTTGCACAGGAATAGAGTGATCATGGGGTGCATGGGAATGGGGTGCCAAGGTGGGCACGGTGCCAGCAGTGTGGAATTGGGTGGTGAGGTGGGCACATGGCATTTGCACAGGAACAGGCTGACCATGGGGTGCATGGGAATGGGGTGCCAAGGTGGGCACGGTGCCCTCAGTGTSGAATTGGGTGCYGATGTGGCCCCGGGGTCCCGATGTGGTCCCAGTGCTGCTGGCACAGCCCCCGTGCCCCAGCTGATGCCCATCCCCTCAGCCACGCTCTACGGCCGCGGCGTTTACTTCGCGGCGCGCGCGGCGATCTCGGCGCGGGACCGGTACTCACCCCCCAGCGCCAACGGCACCAAGTTCATCTTCATGGCCAAGGTGCTGACCGGGGAGTTCRCGGCCGGGCGGCCGGGGCTGCGGGCACCCCCTCTGCGCGAGGGCTCCGGGGCGCCCCGGCGCTACCACAGCGTGGTGGATGACCCGCGGCAGCCCGACATCTTCGTCATCTTCAACGACACCCAGGCCTACCCCCAGTACCTCATCACCTGCCGCAGCCGCCACGGGGGCCCCCTCTGAGCCCCCCGGCAGGGGCTCTGCTGCAAGGACCCCTTTTTGTCCTCTCRGCGTCCCCTGGCACTGGTGCCAAAGCGGGGGTTACGGTGTCCAGGGCCTCAAGGTGTGCAGGGATGTTCCTGCCCTGCCCAGGAGCTCACAGTGGGGGGATCCTCACTTGGGGATGCTCCTGGGCACCCTCGTGCCAGGGCAGGAGGTGGGCAGGAGGACTTTGGGTCACCTGTGTGACACCAGTGAAATTCAGAATAAAACTGCAAATAAAATTTGGAATTTTAAATAAATTGGAGCCTTTTGCATGCCTGGGATTGAGGGGGCACTGGGAGAGAGGAGGGGAAGTTCCAGTCCCAACTGGGAGCATTGTAATAGGGGGAATGTCTCAGTCCCAACTGTGATCTCTGGCATTGGGGTGGATGGGATCCCAGACCCAACTGGGAGCACTGGGAGTGGGGTGAATGGGATCTCAGACCCAACTGGGAGCACTGGGAGTGGGGTCAGGCAGGAGCCTGGCTGTGTGTGGTGCTGTGTCCCCCAGTGAGGTGGCTGTGCTGGGTGGTGGCTCTGGGCCACCCCAGGGCTGGACCTGGCCACTCCTGCACCTCTGCCTGCTCCCTGCACCCCTCCTGCTCCTCACCTGCTCCCTGCACCCTTCCTGCTCCTCACCTGCTCCCTACCTCCTTCCTAGCTGCATCCTGCTCCTCACCTGCTCCCTACATGCACTTACCTGCATCCTGCTCCCCACCTGCTCCCTGCCTCCTCCTTCCTCCCTGCCTCCTTCCTACCTGCTCCCTGCTCCCCACCTGCACCTCTGCCTGTCCCCTGCACCCTTCCGGCTCCCCACCTGCCCCCTGCCTTCTCCCTACCTGCTCCTCACCTTCCTTGCCTCCTCCCTACATTCACCGTGCTTCCCGCTTCCTCCCTGCTTCCCACCTGCTTCCTCCCTGCGCCCTGCCTGCTCCCTACCTGCATCCTGCTCCTCACCTGCTCCCTGCCTCCTCCGTACCTCCTCCCTGCTCCCTGCCTGTTCCTCTGTCCCCCTGCACCCCGAGCTGTGCTGTGGGGACCCCGGTGCCCACCCTGTGGGTGTGGGCAGAGCCCCCGCCGTGGGCAGTGCTGCCAGCACTGCTGCCCACCGGGTGAGACCCTCCAGCAGGCAGCAGCAGGGTGAGGTGGGGGTGCCCAGAGTCCCCTCCGTGCCCGTGTTGCCCACTGAGATGCCCCAGGTGGGTGAGGGTAGGGCTGGGGGTCTCGGTGACCCCCGCGCCCCTTTGGGGAGTGACACGGGGTGGGCACAAGGGTGAGACCMGCGGCACAAGGGAGTGGGCACAAGGGTGACAGCAGCGGCCCCGGCCCCGCGGGCACGGGCGGCTCCCGGGCAGGATGCGGTGGCACCGCGCCGGCGTGTGCCAGCCCCGCTGACGTGTGCCAGCGCTGGGATCCCGCGGGCACCGTGCCAGCCGTGCCAGCCCCGCGCACGTGGCGCCAGCCCCGCTCCCCGCGGAGCGCCGGCGGATGGAGGTGAGAGCGCAGAGGGTCGGGGGTGCAGGAGGGGTCCTGGCCGCACGCCCACCCCCCTCTGCAGAGTCCGGTGCCCCGCGCCCCGCGGGTGCCCCGGGCGGGGAGTGCCCGGCGCTGCCGGTGCCAAGCGTGCCGGACCTTTGTCCCCTGACGCCGAGGGGCCCGCGGGGCCCAGCGCGGCTGAAAAGGGCCCTTTGTCCGGCTCTGGCCGGGGGATCCGCTCCCTGCGCCCGTGCCGGCACCGGCACATGACCGCGGAAGGAGCGGCTGCGCCAGCACCGGATCCGGACGCACGGAGCGAGCGGCAGCCCCGGCACGGCCGCAGCGGGAGCGGGCGGGGGTCTGAGCCTCGGCCCCCTCAGGGCAGGTACCACGGTGGGGACAGAGTGACCGGGACAGGGTCCCGAGCTCGGCGCTGCGGTGCCACCTTGCAGCGCCCCGCTGTCGGGTCCCGGGGTCCTCACGCCTCCCCGCTCAGGGTCCTCGGTGGTCTCTGAGCCCCGCGGGGTGAGTGCGCTGGTGCGGAGTCGGGGTCAGTTTGGCACGCGGTGGCCCAAACGGGGGCTGGGGGTCGGGGGGCTGCGCCACGCCAGCAACTGGATGTGTGGGGGCACCGGGGGTCTTTGAAGCCCCCAGGACCCCCCCAGTGGGGGTGTGTGTGTGTGTGCACAGGTGTGCTCTCTGTGCACACCGCGGTGCTTGCGCCGGGGCGCGCCTGCAGCCGCCGGGGCTGGACACACCCGTGTCCGCCCGTGTCCGCCCGTGTCCACCACACCCAGGTGTGCTCACGCACTGGGGGGCTGCACACACGCCTGTTCTCTGCTCCATCTCCCTTTCCCGGTACCGGCTCCGGTTCCTGGCACCAGCTCCTGGTTCCAGCTCCTGTTCCTGGTACCAGCTCCGGGACCTGGCACCAGCTCTGGTTCCCGGCACCAGCTCTGGATCAAGGCACCGGTTCCCAGCACTGCTCCCCGGCACTGATCCCCGTCCCCAGTCCCATCTCCCCGCAGGGGATCCGCGGCTCCCCAGCCTCCCCAGCCGCCAGACCATGAGCCCTGCTGCAGCGCTGGCGGCTGGAGCCCTGCTCTGTTCTCCGGCAAGAAGAGAGGCTGGTGGCCGGCAGGCTGTGAGCCCCGTGCCAGGGCCGTGCGAGGGCCGTGCCAGAGCCGTGCCAGGGCCGTGCCAGAGCCATGCCAGAGCCGTGCCAGGGCCGTGCCAGGGCCATGCCAGGGCCGTGCCAGGGCCGTGCCAGGGCCGTGCCAGAGCCGTGGCTGGGCCGTGCCAGAGCCGTGCCAGAACCATGCCAGGGCCGTGCGAGGGCCGTGCCAGAGCCGTGCCAGGGCTGCCATCTCAGCCCTCCGCCACCGCGCTCCCCTGGGCTCTGAATGCGGCAGCCGCCGTCAGACGTGCCGCTGATGGGCCAGCGGCGTGCCGGTGATGCGGCCGGTGCTGGGCCGGTTCTGGGCCGGTGCCGGGCCGGTGCCGGGCCCACAGTTGAGCGCCCAGCCCGGGCGGGCGGTGCCGAGCGGCTGCGGGACTTCCCTGCGGGAGCGCGGGGCGGGACCGGCTCCGCCGGGAGCGCGGGGCGGGGTTCGCCCTCTCCACACTGGTTGCAGCGGTGAGGGTTAACCCTCTCCGCGTTCGGTGTGCTGGTCACAGCCACCCTCTCCGGACTGGGTGTACTGGGTGTACTGGTCAGTTAACCCCAGCCTGCCCGGGGTACTGGCAGCGCTGGTCAGGGTTAACCCTCTCCATACTGGATGTACTGGGGAGAGTTAATCCTCTGCGGATCGGGTGTGCAGGGGAGGGTTAACCTGCTCCGTACGGAGTGTACTGGGAGCGCTGGTCACAGTTAACCCGTGCCGTGCTGGCTGTACTGGGAGCGCTGGTCAGGGTTGGCCCCTGGTTCTGCTGTAATGGGGCGCTGTGTCAGGGCTTGGCCCCTGGTCTGGCTGTACTGGAGCGCTGGGTCAGGGCTGGCCCTGGTTCTGCTGTTTGGAGCTATCATTGCCCGGCGTCTAGAACACTGGCCGCGGCTGGGCCCCTCGTATTTCCTGGCTGTACTGGGAGCATGGCCGGGGCTGGCCGCCGTTTCTGGCTGTAACTGGGGAGCACTGGCCGGGCTGCTCCCGTTTCTGGCTGTACTGGGAGCACTGGTCAGGTTGGCCCCCGTTTCCTGGCTGTACTGGAGCACTGTCAGGGGTTGGCCACACTTTCTGCTGTATGGGAGCACTGCGATTGGCCCCCTGGTTTCTGAGCTGTACTGGAACGCTGGTTCAGGGTGGGCCCCTGGTTCCTGGGCCTGTACTGGGAGCACTGGTCAGGGCTGGCCCGCGTTTCTGGCTGTACTGGGAGCGCTGGTCAGGGTGGCCCCCGGTTCTGGCTGTACTGGAGCACTGGTCCAGGGCTGGCCCCGCGTTCTGGCTGTACTGGGAGCACTGGCTCTTGGGGCTCCCGTTTCTGGCTTGTACTGGCAGCAACTGGTCGGCGTTAATCCTTCCCGCGCCGGGTGCCAGGGGTGCCTCCCCCGCGGGGTGCGCGGCAGTGGAGGGTGGGGCGCTGAGATAAGGCGCCCCCCGCTGCCCGCCCCCCGCCCCGCCCCTGCCGCGAAGCCGGAGCCGGAGCCGGTGCCGGTGCGGGCGGAGCCCCCGGGGCCATTTTCCCCCGGAGCCCCCGCGGTACCGGTGCCGCTGCTCCCCGCCGGTGCCGCATCCCCTCCGGAGCCCTCCCGGTGCCGCCGCCGTTTCCCCCCCCGGTCATGCCCCCCCGGCGCGTCTTGGCGGACATCGTGGCGCTCGGTGAGTCCCCGCGCGTGGGACCCCCCTCGCCCACTCGCGCGTGGAGCGGGGAGCGGCGGGGGTGGGGGGGATTGGAGGATGCTGCGGGGCTGCCGCAGGGCTGGGGGGGAGGAGGGGGCTGCGGCGTGGAGGGTGGTGCTGGGGGCTCGAGGGGTGTTTGGGTGCTGAGASCCGAGTCTGGGGGCCGGGGGGTCCCTGTGATCCCCCTGCGGTGCGGGGAGGCGGCGCCAGGCCTGGGGTGGAGGGGCTGCTCGGGGGACGTGGGCGATGGAGCCGTGACTCAGGCTTGGCACCGCGCTGTCCCCCACGCCCGCCCCCCGCCTGCTTCCCCCCGCTTTGCCCCCTACGCCCCAGCCCCCGAGCTCTCCCCCACGCCCACCCCGCCGCACACCCACTGCCGAGGGGGCGCCGTGATGCCGGTGGGTCTGGGCGGTGCCGAGCGATGCCAGGTGATGTCTGTGGGTCTGGGGTGCTCGGTGGGTCTGGGATGCCGGTGATCGCGGTAAGATCTGGGGTGCCGGTAATGCCGTGGATCTGGGGGTGCCGGTAAGTCGTCGGTGGTCGGGGGGGCCGGCGATGCGTGGGGTGCCGGGGGTGCCGGTGATGCGGTATGGTCTGGGGTGTCCGGTGATGCGTAGATCTGGGGATGCCGGTTGATCCGTGGGTCTGGGGGAATGCACGAGCTGATGTCGGTGGGTCCTGGGGGTGCCGGTGATGGACCGTAGGGTCGGGGGGTGCCGGTGATCGCCGGTGGTTCCTGAGGGATGCCGGTGGGGTCTGGGGGTGTGAGCCGCGATGTCCGTGGGTCTGGGGTGCCGGTGGGATCTGGGGTGCCGGTGATGTCGGATGGGTCCTGGGGGTAGCGGTGAATGTCGGTGGATCGGGGGGGTGCCGGTGATGCAGGTCACGCCCGGAGTCAACCAGGGCGCCGGGAGGGCCGAGCGCTGTGGTGTCGGTGATGCCGGTGGCTCCCGGTGCCGGGCCCGGTGGTGCCGGGCCCGGTGACTTTCCGGGGTTCGGAGCTTCTGCAAATGGCGCCTCGGCCGCGGCAAACGCCCGGTGCTGCCGGCTCCCCGGGGAACGAGCCCGAGCCGGTGTCGGGGCTGCGGTGGCCCCGGGGCGGAGGTGGGACCGTGGAGGTGCCGGGATCGCGGAGGTGTCGGGATGCTGGGGGCAGGATCACGGAGATGCCGGCGGAGCGGAGGCAGCGGGATGGCGGAGGTGCCGGGATGGCGGGGGCGGGATCACGGAGGTGCCGGGATGATGGAGGCGGGATGGCGGAGGTGCCGGGATGGAGGGGGCAGGATCACGGAGGTGCCGGCATCGCGGAGTCATCGCTACCGGCAGCTCCGTCCCGCTCCCCTGGGAGCGCTCCCGGCACCGAGGCGCTGCAGCCGGCACCGACCCCGCGGGCCGCCCGAGCCCCGTGCGCGCCCCGCAGCCGCTCCGAGACACCGAGCCGGCCTGGCCGCTGCCCCGGTGCGGTGCAGTCTCCCCCGCCTTCGGTCCGGCTGCTCTTCCCGTGCGCGCCCCAACTGTGGCGGCACCGCGGGCGGTCCCACGGGCGAGTTCCCGGTACCGGACCAGCCATCGCCGCGGCTCCCTGCCCATCCCATCGCCGCGGTGGYCCCGTGGGGACCGTGTCCCTAGCGACAGCGCCCTGCACGGCCCGGCTCGGCACGGACCCCGCTTCCCCGGGGCTGTCCCGAGGGGCTCCGGCACCTCCGGGCGCTCCGTGATTCCTCTGTGCCCTGCATCGGGAGCCGCCGGGGCTGCGGTCCCGGTGTCCCTGGCACCGCCTCTCTACCGCAGGARCCGCGGTCGGCGGCGCCGGGGGTCCCTGAAGTAAGGGGGAGCAGTGGTGATGCCGGGGGTCCCTGGTGCCCCGGTATCGGGGGTCTCTGAAGCGAGGGAGGGGCAGTGGCGATGCAGGGGGTCTCTGGTGCCCGGTACCGGGGGTCTCTGAAGCGAGGGAGGGGCAGTGGCGATGCTGGGGGTCTCTGGTGCCCGGTACCGGGGGTCCCTGACGCGAGAGGAAAAAAGGTGGCGATGCTGGGGGTCCCTCTTGCCCCGGTACCGGGAGTCCCTGAAGCGAGGGGGAGGCAGTGGCCATGCAGGGGGTCTCTGGTGCCCCGGTACCGGAGGCTAGTCCTAAAGCCGGAGAGGAAGGAGTATGACCGTGCCAGAATCGCATGTGTCCCCCACTACCGGCCTCTCCCTGAGCCGCGAGTAAGGAAAGAGGCGCCGTGCCCGAGTCCCTAAGCGTACGAAGGCGGTGATCCCGCTGCCAGGGCGTCCATGGATGCCCGTCGGGGCATCCCTGAAGCGAGAGGGGGGGCGAGTTAATGCCATGAGTCCCTGGTGTGCTCGTGGTGCCGGGGGTCCCTAGCGCACGACGCGGTGGTGCCTGGCGTCCCTGGTGCCCGGTACGCGTCGTCCCCTGAAGGAAAGCAGGAGATGACGTGCCTGGTGGCTCGTGCCCTGTACCGGGGTCCAGCGTGATGAGGCATGAGGCCGAGGTTCCCTACTACGAAGCTGTGTCCCGGTACCGGGGGTCTCCTAGCGTAACGCAGGCCCGCCGGTTCCCGGCACCGGGGGTCCCTGACGCCGTCCCTCTGTCCAGGATCGAGCTGGGTCGGCGGCGCAGGCGCGGGAGCTCGAGTGGCAGCAGCTCGCCCGGATCACGCCATGACTGACCGCTGCCCTGCGAACCTGGCGCAAACACCAGCCTCCCCAGCGCGGCCAAGCGCGCCGCGTAGTCAAGCGGAACGGTGCTGGACCCGCGCCGAGAGAGGCCTCATCCGCATCGCAGGGTACGGCTCGCGGGGCGGCGAGCCCGCGTCCGGAGAGCCGGGGTCGTGACAGAGGGAGCCGGGCCGTACAGGGGAGCCGGGGTGTGACAGGGACCGGGGTTCTATGTGTACTGAGGCGGCTCTTGCGTGTGTCACAGGGTAGCCGAGGGGGCTGACAGAGGCCAGTGTGACTGAGGGCCCGGGGACCTGGGACCAGAGGGCCCGGGCTGTTGACAGGCGGGCGGCTCCGGGTTGACAGGGGAATGGGATGCATGACAGGGGAGATGGGAAGTGACTGAGGGCCGGGTGTGACCTGAGGCCGCTGTCACAGGGACCGGCGGTGTGACCAAACAAAGGTAGCCGGCGTGTACTGGGGGCTCGGGTCTTGACAGGGCTCTGCGTGTACAGCGGAGCCGGGTGCTGATGTGGGGCCGGGTGCGATCGAGGGGCGCGGCGCTGTGACAGGGGGCGGGGTGTGACTTGAGGGGCCGGCAGTGTGTACAGGAGATGCCGGGCGTGACAGCGGAGCCGCGGTGTCGACAGGAGCACGTTATTGTTGACAGGGAGCGGTTGTGACAGGGCCGGCGTGTGACAGGGGCTCCCTTATGCGGTTGTCGACCAGGAGAAGCCGGGTGTGACTGCAGCAGCTAGAAAAACCGGATTGGGACAGCGGCGGGTTGTGACAGGGGCTCGGGTAGTTGACAGAGGAGCCGGTCGTGACGATGGGGCCGGGGATGTGACAGGGGCTACTGTGTTTTATGACAGGAGAGCTCGGGTGTTGACTGAGGAGCCGGGTGTGACGTGAGAGGCCGGCGTGTGACCGAGGAGCTCTGGGATGTGACAGCGGAGCCGGGTGCTGACTTGATGGGGCCGGGGATGACAGGGGCTCTGCGTCTGTGATAGGGGGCCGGGTGACTGAGCGGGGGCCGGCGGTGCTGACCTGAGGGCCGGGTGTGCTGATCTGGGGCCGGAGGCCGTGATGCGTGACTCTGAGGGGCCAGGGTGTGACAGGGGAAGCCGGGTGTGACTGAGGCCGGGTGTGACTGAGGGCTCTGGGTGCTGACTGAGTGCCGGGCTTTGCGCACAGGACCGGATGTGACAGGGGCCCGGGCTGTGACAGGCGGGCCTCTGACGTGCTGACTTGAGGGGCCGGGCTGTGACAGGCGGCCGGGGGTGACAGGGAGCCGGATGGACTGAGGGCCAAGGTGACTGGGGGCCTGCGGTGTGACTGAGGTGCATTCGGTGTGACAGGGCTCTGGGATGTGAAGGGAGCCGGGGTGTGACTCAGCGCGCGCGCGGGGAGTGCTGACAGAGGGCCCTCGGCCTTTTGCCGCCATTCTGGGGCCGGGGATGGTGTCGGACGTGTCCGGGCTCGGGCGATGCGAGGGTGCGTGGCTCTGGAGCCCGGTGGGGGACGACTGCCGTGCGGGCCGGGTGGCACCGAGAGGGACACAGGCTGGAAGCCTGCGCCGGCGTTCGCGGGCAGTGTAAGCTGCGATGGAGATGCCATGCCGGGCGAGCTGTGCCGTGCCTGAGCGTGCGTGCTGGGCCGCGCCGTGCGCCGAGCTGTTGGCCCGTGCACCGAGCTGTCCGTGCGACTGAGCCCGCTACCAAGCTGAGCCGTTGCCGAGCCTGCTGTCCGCACTGGCTGGCGCGTGCCGAGCTGTAGCCGTGCCGTGCTGTGCCGTGCCGCGCCCGAGCTGTGCCGCGCGCGCCGATACATGGACCGTGCCGAGCCGTGCCGATCCTGAGCCGGCACCGAGCTGTGCCGTGCCGAAAGCCCCTGCTGCCTCGCCGAAAACTGAGCTGTGCGTGCCGAGCTGAGCCGTGCGTGAGCCGTTGCCAGCTCGAGCCGTGCCGCAGCGGCCGCCGAGCGAGCCTTTGCCGAGCTGAGCGCGTATCCGAGCTGAGTCCGTGGAGCCGAGGCCGCAGCCGAGCCGGCCGTGCCGACCGAGCCGAGCGCCGGAGCACGTGCGAGCCGAGCCCGGAAGCCGTGCCTGCGAGCTGTGCCTGCTTGCTTCGTCCCGTGCCGAGCCGTCGTCCTGCCGACTGTCCGCTCCGTGCCGTGCCGTATGCCGTGCCGACGCGTGCCATGCCGAGCCGTATGCCCTTGTCCGAGCCGTCCGATGCAGAAGCTGTGCCGTGCCCAGCCGTCGCCCGATGCCGTGCCGTGCGAGCATGCGATGCCGTGCCGTTGCCAGCTGAGTCCTGCCGAGTCCGAGCTGTCCGTGCCATGTCGAGCCGAGCGCGATGCCGTGCCGAGCTGAAGCCGTGCCGTGCCGAGCCGGAGCCGTGCCGTGCCTGCGCGCTGCCGCCGTACTGGCCGCAGCCTGTCCGCTGCCGTGACCGTGCCGAGCTGAGCCGTCCGAAGCCTGCGCGTGCCGAGCCGATTCCGTGCCGTGCCGAGCGTACCGGCAGCCGCTGTCCCATCTGTGCCGAGCCGTGCGCTGCCGTGCGTGCCGTCCCCGTACAGTCTGCATCCCGCCTCCCTCATAAACCTGCCTCAGCGTTTTCCCCCACGGAACGCGCTGTAGCCCCCCGCGGCACAGAGCCCTCCCCCCCCCGGCGCTGATTTCCGTTCCGCTCTCCCGCCCCTCCCCGCCCCTCCCGCCCCCCTCACCCCCCCGGCGCTGTCCCCGCTCGAGTTTCGGGGCATTAATGTCTATTTTTAGGGATGACGATGCCCCGTCCCATGGGGCCGGTGTGTCCCCCCCCCAGCTCGCCCACGGCCGGGCCTGGGCTCCGCGGGGGGGTTGTTGGGGGCCGCGGTGGGGCCCCCCCCGCGCCCCTCAGGTGGCACTGGGACACGGGGACACGGAGCTTAAAAATCTCTCGGTTTTTAAAAATCCGGGGGCGTGATGTCCCTGTCCCCACCGGCCAGAGGGGACGCGGGGGTCTCTGTGGGGCTGAGCACTCACCAGGGGAGGGGGCGCCGGGTCTGCCCCTCGAGAGAGGGAGGGGAGGGCGGGCTGCGAACCGGGGGGGTCTCTGTGCCGGCTGTGGGGTGCGCCGGGTACCCCCCTCCCCATCCCTCACCACCTGCGCCCCCAGCCCCACACTGTCCCCTGACACCTGCCACTCCTGTGCCCCATCACCTGCGGCCCCTGTCCCTTATCACCCACCCCTCGCCCCCCTCGCTTTCCTCTGGGAACCCGTGGGTACCCCACGGACGCGGTCAGCACTATCGGGGTTCGGGCAGCGCCACATCCCCAGCGCCGAGTGACCCCTTTGGGGGGCACGGAGGACTTTCCTCGCCCCGTGCCCCACAGGGTGCCCTGCCCCACGGTGCCGTGTCCGTGGGTCGGTGCCGTGTCCGTGGGTCGGTGCCGTGTCCGTGGGTCGGTGCCTGTCCGTGGGTCGGTGCCGTGTCCGTGGGTCGGTGCCGTGTCCGTGGGTGCCGTTTTCGCGCCTCGGGGCGGTGTCCGGCGGTTCCTTTAAAGGGCTGGGCGGGGGCACGCCCCGTCCCCGGTCCCGTCCCCTGTCCCGTCCCCTGTCCCGTGCCCCTGCCCAGCCGCGGGGTGCGGGGCCGCCGAGCCGCCGGACACGCCGGACGCACCGGACACCCCGGGCACGCCGGACCCCGGCCCCGGCCCCGGCCCTCGGCCCCCCAAATCCGCCCCCCGCCGCCATGGCCGCCGCCGGGCCCCCTCCCGAGCCCGAAGAGCAGGACTTCATCCAGGCCTACGAGGACGTGCGGGAGCGCTACAAAGGGTACGGGACCCCCACAGCCCAGCC
>NDFG01000102.1:319809-340641 GCA_002167245.1 Sporophila hypoxantha | reverse complement strand
TTTTGCGGGTCCTGATGTGGCAGTTTGGTGTCATTCTGCTCCCACCTCCCCTTGTGCCAGCAGGTTCAGTGTCACACTGTGGTCTCACCTCTCCAGCTGCTGGCAGGTTCRGTGCTGTAGGTCCTGGCCCAGGTGTTTGGTGTCACTGTGTCACCTCACCTTGCCAGGTGCTGGCAGTTTGATATCACCGTGTGATCCCACCTTGCTCCATGCCGGGGTTTGGTGCTCTTGGACACAGGCTGGGCTCGGTGTCCCCATGCAGTCACTCCTCAGAGAGTGCCAGTGGGTTTGGTGTCACTGCACAGAGGGTTTGGTGTCACTGCACAGAGGGTTTGGTGTCACTGCACAGTGTCACCTCACTGGGTGCCAGCAGGGGACCAAGAGTGGGGGTCCCTGTCCCCCCTTGCCAGGTGCTGGTGGGTTTGGTGTCACCGTGTGACCCCACGTTGCTCAGTGCCAGGTTTTGGCCATAGGCTGGGCTCGGTGTCCCCATGCAGTCACTCCTCRGWGAGTGSCAGAGGGTTTGGTGTCSCTGCACAGWGGGTTTGGTGTCGCTTCACAGTGTCACCTCACTGAGTGCCCCTGGGTGGGAGACTGAGATTGGGGGTCCCTGTGCCCCCTTGCCAGGTGCTGGCAGTTTGGTGTCACTGTGTGACCCCACCTTGCTTGGTGCCGGGGTTTGGTGCTGTTGGACACAGGCTGGGCTCGGTGTCACTTCTCAGAGAGTGCCAGAGGGTTTGGTGTCCCTGCACAGTGGGTTTGGTGTCCCTGCACAGAGGGTTTGGTGTCACTGCACAGAGGGTTTGGTGTCACTGCACAGCAGGTTTGGTGTCACTGCACAGTCCCACCTCACTGGGCGCCCCTGGGGGACCGAGATTGGGGGTCCCTGTGCCCCCTTGCCAGGTGCTGGCGGGTTTGTTGCCCTGGCCAGGGCTGGGTGTGGATGCCCGGTGTCCAAGTGGCYGGAGGGCACTTTGTCTGCAGGGCTGGTGATGTCAGGGCTGAGCCAGCACAGCCGGGCAGGGTGACACAGCGGCGGTGGGCACGGAGCCCATCGGGGCTTCTGATCCCTGCCAGCGGCTGGCACGTGCCACCCCTGAGGCTCAGAGCCCAGGGGACCCAACAGCTGCTCTGCCAGGGACTGTGCCACGAGTGGGGCAGGGCTGGAGGAGCTGTGGTGGCCCTGGTGTGGCCGGTGGTGGCCCTGGYRTKGCYRSTGGTGGCYCTGGCGTGGCYGGTGGTGGCCCTGGYRTKGCYRSTGGTGGCYCTGGYRTGGCCGGTRGTGGCCCTGGYGTKGCTGGTGGTGGCCCTGGCRTGGGGCTGGGGACACTGAGGGTACTGTGATCCCAAAGTGAGATGGGTGCCAGGCACCTCGTGTCCTCTCTGTTAGAGCCATTAATGTGGCACAGGGCCTGGTGGGCACTGAAGCCAGGCTGGAGGACACCGTCTCCACTGCCACCATCAGCAGTGTCATTGTCATTGTCACGTTGTCACCAGACCTGGCACGGTGTTTATGCACTGTCACCTGTGAGGGACAGCTGGGTCCCTGGGACACCCCGGCCCTTCACCAGGTTTTGGGGTGGGGACCATGCCAGGGTCCCTGAGATGGCTGGGGTCACAGTGGCCATGCCACAGTGCAGTGGCCATGCCACTGTCCTTCCAGTGTCCCTGGGAGTGACAGTGACCCAGTGGCTGCACTATGGTGACCATGCCACAGTACCTCCTGGTGTCCCTCCTGGTGTCCTTCCTGGTGTCCCTGGGACTTGGAGGGAGGCTGGCCAGTGTCCTCAGTGCGGTGGCCACTGGCTATGGTGCCTACAGCATGGTGGCCTCCTGGTGTCCCCAGGCCTGGCTGGTGGCCACAGTGTGGTGGCCATGTCACAGTCCCTCCTGGTGTCCTCAGATCTGCCTGGTGGCCGGTGGCCATGATGTGGTGGCCATGCCACAGTCCCTCCTGGTGTCCCCAGGGCTGGCTGGTGGCCACGGTGTGGTGGTTGTTCCACAATCTCTCCTCAGACTGGGTGGTGGCTGCAGTGGTCAGGGTGTGGTGGCARTGTCAGGGTCCTTCTCAGCGTCCCCAGGGCTCGGGGGTGGCTGTGCTGTGGTGACCAGGGGCTGGTGGCCGTGCTGGGTCCCTCCTGATGTCCCTGGGGCTCAGGGCTTGGCCAGTGGCTGTGGTGGAGGGCCTGTGCTGGGTCCCTCCCCGTGTCCCTGGGGCTGGCCAGTGGTGACAGCATGGTGGCCATGCCACAGTCCTTGGTGTCCCCAGGGCTGGCTGGTGGCCACAGAGTGGTGGCCATGCCACATTTTGTTGTCCCCAGGGCTGGCTGGTGTCCCCAGTGCACTGGCCGTTCCTGGCTGCCTTTGGGGCTGCTGTGGCCATGCAGAGCTGGGCCTGAGGCCTGGCTGGCCCCGGACGGYGGTGCCAGTGCCAGCTGGGGGGGTCCCCTGCCCCCCTCAGGGACAGACCCGCACCCAGCACTGCTGGCAGGGCAGGACTGAGACCCCACACCCCGGGGATGGCCCCACTGGGGGGGGGACTGGGGGGGCTGTACTGGAATGGGGAGGGGGCTGGGCATGGGGGGCACTGTGTGTGCTGGGTGGGAGGGGGTCTGTGCTGTGGGGGGGTCTGGGAGGTGGGAGCACACTGGGGGGTCTGTGCTGTGCTGGGGGGGGTCTGGGAGGTGGGAGCACACTGGTGGGGAGGGGAGGCGGTGTCTGTGCCGCAGGGGCGGGGCCGCGCCGGGGGGGCGGGACGGAGCCGCGCCGGGGCTGCGGGACCGGCCGGCAGCGCGCGGGACTGCGGGCGGCCATGGAGGGGGCGCGGGGCATCCACCACGAGATCGCCTCCCTCAAAGGTACCGGGGGAGGGGGCACCGGSAGCGCTCCCGGGGCCGGGCCCGCGGGCACCGGCGGGGATTCCGCGTCCCGGGGAGGGCTCCGCGTCCCGCGGGGGGGGCCCGCGTCCCGGGGAGCTCCGCGTCCCTCCTGTGCCAATGTCGCAGCGCGGGCGGGAGGGCGGGGGTCGCCGGGACGCCCCGGCATCACCGGCACCGCTCGGAGTGCCGCCGGGCCCCTGGCCGAGTTACCGAGCCGCGCTGCGGAGCCGGAGCGCTGGGCCGTGAGTAACGGGCACCGGCGGATGCCGGTCACGGGGCTGCTGCGGCCGCCGGCCCCCGTGGCACCGCAGCAGCGGGCACAGAGCCACCGCAGCCAGCCGCCGAACGGAGCCCGGCCAGGGCCGGCGTGGACCCGGCCAGAGATGGGATGGAGGCCGGGAAAGTCGCCATGGAGCCCGGGAGCCTCAGGGTGGAGTCAGAGAGGGTCGGGGAGGGTCGGACACCGGCGGGGTCGTGATGGACCTCGGGCAGGTGGGGTTGGGGTGGACCTCGGGCGGGTGGGGCCGATCCCGGCAAGGTTCGGGACGGACCCCGGCAGGTCAGGGCGCCCAGCAGCTGTGGCGATGCCGCAGGCCCCAGTGAGAGGATCCCGGGTCGTGTCCCCTCCGGCWGAGCCCGGGCTGCGGCCAGGCTGATTTACGGTGGGAATCATCCCAGGGATCCCCGCCGGCGCCGGGACCCCCGCCGGCATCGGCCTCATTACGAGGCGGCCGCTGGCCGCGGTGCCCTCCGCGAACAGCGGCGGCTTTGTTCCGCTGGGCACGGGGAGCCCGGCGGCCCCGCCAGACCCCAGCCCTGGCACCGGCACCGCCGCTGGCACCGGCACCGGGACGGCAGCGCCGGGCCCGTGGCCAGAAGCCGCTGCCGCAAGCGGTGCCCGCCCCACATTTGGGGGGCTGCCCGAGGCTTCCATGGGGYAGGGGTGAGGGGCGCACGGGCCGCACAGGAGCGGGATTCGGGGGTGCCCCCGGCCCCCCGCGCTGCTCCCGGCCCGCCCCGAGCTGCGAGGCGGCGAGCGGAGCTGCGGGGCCGCTGCGGGAGGGCTCCTCCGGTGGGTGCGGGGCTGGGCGCGCCCTGCCCGGCGCGGGGCAGCGGCGGGACGCTGGCGGCGGCCCCGCTGTCACATCGCGTTGGATCACGGCGGGCGGCGGGCGCTGACGCGGCGCTTCCCGGAGGGAGGCAGGCAGGGAGCCGCCGGCGCGGCCGTGACCCCGCTGCGGGCCGGGGGTGCGGGGCCGCGCCTGGGGGACACGCTCCTGCTGCCCCCATCACTCCCCTGGGGATGCCCCAGTGCTTCCTCCATCGCAGGCACCATCACTCCTCATTGCTGCTCCCCATTTCTCATCTCTGCCCCCCTTTGTCCCCATCCCTGCCCCCATCCCTGTCCCCATCACTCCCCCATTGCTGCTCCCCATTTCTCATCTCTGCCCCCTTTATCCCCATCCCTGCCCCACATCACTCCCCTAGAGATGCCCCCAGTGCTTCCTCCATCCCTGCCCCCATCACTCCCCCATTGCTGCTCCCCATTTCTCATCTCTCCCCCCCTTTGTCCCCATCCCTGCCCCCTATCCTTCCCCTTCCCTGCACCCCCAGCCGCTGCCCCCTCKCCCCTGCCCTCTACCCCACCCCGCTGGGGTTCTGGGGTGCTGTGGGGCTCAGACAGGCCGCTGATGCTCTCCCAAGGGGTTCCCTGTGAGGGGGTCTGGGCACCCCAGTGCTCCCAGTGCTCCCAGTGCCGCTGCAGCAGCTGTGCTGGGGCTCTCGCAATGCCCCACTCTGCCACCCGGCTCTGCCCTCGGGGATGGGGAAGTTGTGCAAGTCCTGGTGGGGCCCCCGGAGTCGCCAGAGTGTGCACATCAGCCCTCGCGGGTTTGGAATGGGGCAGCTCTGGGGCGGGCACCCCGCAGGCAGCAGCCCCCCATGCCTGGGTCGCTGCTCCCCACCAGTAAACCCCAGTAAACCCCAGTGAATCCCAGTGAATCCCATCGGCAGGGACAGGGCTGCTGTGGGGGTGTCCCTCCATCCCCCCAAGGCTGCCGGGGGCCCCTGCTGCAGCCTCGCAGCATCCCCGTGCCCCGACCTCACTGTGCTTGGCTCGGGGTGCTGAGGGATCCCTGGGGGGGGGTTCCTCCCTTTTGGGGTCTGTGAGCCTGGCACCCACCGGCGTGGGGACAGCCTGGCACCCCCGTTAATGCCACACAGTTCCTCCTGCTCTGTGATGGGGGTGCCACCCCACACCCCTCACACGGGACCCGGAGAGGGGGGGTCTTCGGTGCCCTCCCATCCCCACGGCGGTGCTGGGGGTGCCGCTGCCGTGCGGGGGCCGTGCTGGGGTCCCCGCCGTGCCGGTGCGGGTTGTTGGGCGGTGCTCGGTGCCGGGGGGCTCGGGGGAGTGGCAGCTGCCTCTCGTTCGTCCCCACCTGCCACCCGGAGGGCGTGGTGCGGCACAGCTGTGCCACCGCCGGGGCTGTGCCACCGCCGGGGCTGTGTCACTGCCGGGGCTGTGTCACTGCCGGGGGGTTCCCCTGGGGACGCCGGGACCAACAGGGGCAGGAGCAGAGCAAATATTGACGTGGCAGGATGTGGCTGCCGAGCCCTGCCCGTGCCCCTGCCCGCACCCGTGCCCGTGCACCTGCTCGTCCCCCTGCCCGTGGCTCTACCTGCAGCCCGTGGCTCTGCCTGCAGCCCCTGGCTCTCCCTGCAGCCCGTGGCTCTGCCTGCAGCCCCCGGCTCTCCCTGCAGCCCGTGGCTCTGCCTGCAGCCCCCGGCTCTCCCTGCAGCCCGCGGCTCTCCCTGCAGCCCGTGGCTCTGCCTGCAGCCCCTGGCTCTCCCTGCAGCCCCTGGCTCTCCCTGCAGCCCGTGGCTCTGCCTGCAGCCCCCGGCTCTCCCTGCAGCCCGCGGCTCTCCCTGCAGCCCGGGATGCTCGGCGAGCCGGGAGGGGCCGTGCCCGGCCCGGGGCCTCCCCCCTCTCAGGGACGCCGGGCTCGCGGTCCTCTCCGAGCTCGGTGTCCCCCTCCCGGCTCAGGGTCCTCCGGGCACTCCCCGGGGCCGGTCCCGGGGCGGGGGCGGGGCGGGACCCGCGGGGGTTCCCACGCAGGAACCGGCCCGGTGGGTCGGGGCGGGGGGGGAAGGGGAAGGCGGGTCCGGCCGTGCCCCCCCCGGGCGGGAGCCGGGGCCGGGGAGGGGCCGCTGGTGAGTCAGGGCTGGGCCTGGGGCCCCCCCTGACCCCCCCGGCCGGGGGTGGAGCCGCAGCCGCTCCCGCCGTGCCGGCAGCCAGCGCCGCTCCGTGTCGGATCGCGCCGGGACGTGCCGGGCCGTACGGGGCTGTACCGGACCGCGCTGAGCTGTGCCAGGCCGAACCGGACCGTGCCGGGCTGGGCTGGAGCGCCTGAGCCGTGTGGGACCGTGCTGGGCTGTACCGGACCRTAGTGAGCTGGGCCGTGCCGGGCCATAGTGGGCCGTGCCGGGCCGTACTGGGCTGTGCTGGGGCAGCCTGGGCTGTGCCATACGGAGCGGCGCTGAGCCGTGACCGAGCCCCGCGGGCCGTGCCCTGCGCCGCGCCGCCCAGCCATGGTGGCGGGGATGCTGATGCCGCTGGAGCGGCTCCGCTCCATCCTGGAGCTGCTGTTCCGCGAGGGTGTCCTGGTCGGGGAGCGGGACGGCTGCCCCCGGCGCACCCACCCGCAGCTGCCCGGCGTGGCCAACGTGGAGGTGCGGCGCGCCATGGCCTCGCTGCGCTCCCGCGGCCTCGTGCGACAGACGGCGGCCTGGCGACACCTCTACTGGTACCTGACGGACGCCGGGGTGGCCCACCTGCGCCAGTACCTGCGGCTGCCGCCGGACGTGGTGCCGCGCTCCCTGCAGCGCGTCCCGCGCCCCGCCGCCCCCCGGGCCGAGCCCCGGCGCGCCGCTGCCCCGGCCGGCGCTGGCGCCCAGCGGGCGCGTCCCGCCGCCGGTGAGCGCCTCTACCGCAGGAAGGACGAGGCCCAGGGGCACGTGGAAGCCGCCGCCGTCACCGCGGGGCAGGGGCTGTGCCAGCCGCCCCCCCAGCCCGGCCCGGCCGCAGGTACCGACCGGCGCCCCGGGTGCTCTCGTGGGTGGGGGGCACTCGAGCGCCGCTACTCCCGGGGGGGTCTGGGACAAGGACAAGTCCTTAAGGTCCCCTAAACCGCCCCAATTCCGAGCCGAGGATGGGGTGGGGGGTACCTGCAGGCCCCTGMGCTGTCTGGGGGCTCCTCTCTGTGCCCCCCTGACCGCACGGGGATGCTCTGGGCAAGAGTGGTCGCTGGCGGATCACGGGGGGCTGGGGTGCAGTGAGGTGGCTTCCCGGGGTCCCCAGAGGCCGGTGGGGTGACGGGACCCGGGTGTGCAGGGATGCATTGCTGCCACCCTTCCGGGCTCCACTACGGTGGGGAGCGCTGTGCCGGGGGCTGTGCTGGGGGCTGTGCCGGGGGCGTGCTGGGGGTGCCGGGGTGTCCGTGCCGCGGAAGCAGCGCTTCAGGCGGCCATGGCAGAGGGTGGACATTCCATGGGATTTTGCCGCCCGAGTCCCCCACGGGGCCCGGGGTGGGTCGGACAGACGGCGGCAGCTGGGGCGGGCAGTGCTGCTGGGGAGGGGGCTGCCACTGCGGCGGGGGGGTCCCCAACCCCGCCTCGCCGGCGACACGCGATCCCGACACACGATCGGCGGCAGCTGGACCCGGCGGGGGTGCGGGGCGTCCGGTGTCCCACCCCCCCGGGCGGGGCAGCTGCCGTGTCGCTCCGAAGCGGCGGTGAGGGCCCCCCCCGATCCCCCCGGGCTGTGAGTCAGCCCGTGGCCGTGGGCAGCCGCCTCCGGTCCAAGTTTCCAGCCTGGAGGCGCCGAGCCCGGTCCCTGCCAGCGCCGTGAGTCACCGGCCGGCGGGGGGGCCGGGCCGAGGCGCTGCTGCCCCGTGGGTGCGGGTCCTGCGCGGGCGGCACGCACGTCCCGTGGGGACGGGAGGGCTTCCCCGGAGCTCTGCCGGGGGTCGCATCTCGCACTGGGCTCGGGGGCTGCGGTGTCCCCCCACCCTCGCGTGGGACGCGATCGCGGCGCCCCGCCCGTCCCGTCCAGTCCCGCCGTGCCAGCGGATCCGGCTCCAGGCTTTCCCTCCGCCCCGAGAGCCGCTGCCGAAAAACCCGGCCTGGAGTCCCGGCCTGCGGGGACGGGGTCGCGCCGGCGGCGGGGTTTGCGGGGTCCCCGCAGAGCAGAGCGGGGTCCGGGACCCCCAGCCGCCCCATTTTCCCCCTGCTCGGGKGGGCGGCCTCCCTCAGCGGCGGGGCCGTGCCGGGGCTCTTCGTCTTGATGTCACGGCGACCCTCGAGGTGACGGTCACCACCCGCCCTGCTGCCGGGGGGTCCGGGGGTCCTGGGGCGCCGCCGCGGTCGCCCCGTCCCGCCCCCGCCCGTGTCATGTTCTAACTCGGGCTCGGTGACGGGCCCCGGTTATTTATATCGACACCCGCTCCCTGCCCGCCCCCCCCAGCCCCCGCCGCCACCGGCGGAGCCGCGCTGCGCCCTCGCTCCGCGCTCCGCACCTGTCCGCACCCTGCCCGCACCTGCCCGCACCCTGCCTGCCCATGAAGGTCGTACCGGGTGGGTGAGACCGGTGGGGCTGCGGAAAGGACGGGAACGGGGGGGGCTGGCGCCGCCGGGGCGCGTTGTCCCGGGATATAAAAAGCCGGGATGAAGGGGACANGGGGACACTTCGGGGGGGGGTGAAGACGCGGAACGGGGGGGACACGGGGGGGCCCTGCCGGTGCGGCGGGCAGGAGGCGTCTCCAGGCGCGGTTCGGGAGGGGTTAAGGCGGAGAGGGCGCTGCCCCGTGGGGGCGGGCGCTGGTTCGTCCCTGACCCGCCGAGCCCGGCCGGTGCCGAGCCCGTGCCGTGCCCCTCATGGAGGACACCGGGTCCCTGTTCCCATCGCTGGTGGCGGCGGGGCACGCGGCATCCCTCGCCCTGGTCTGGTACTGGCGGCGGCAGCGGGACGAGCCGGGGGGCACCGGTGAGTTGGGCTCCGCTCGGCCCCCCCGCGCCGCGCTCGGCTCGGCCCCTCGCCCCGCCCACCCGGCCCGGGCACGGGGGGAGCCGCACGACACCTGCAGCCCGCCGGGTCCCGGGTGGGTGGGGGGTCCTGCGGGGAGCCGGGGGGGACGCACCCACCGCGGGGTGGGGGGCAAGGGGAGCGGCGTGCTGCCCTGGGCTCTGGGGGGCGTCACCTGCCGTGGGGGAGCATCCCGGGGGGAGCGGTACCCGGGCGGGGGGGTGACGGTACCCAAGGGTGACTCAGCACGGACAGAGTGTGCTCCCCCGGTGCCGCCGGCCCGTGCCCACCCCTGCCCGCTCGGGCGCTTTTTCTGGTGGGGGTCCCGCCAGGAGCTGCCCAAACCCTCCCGCAGCATCCCCATCCCGGGGCGTGGAGGTGCCAAATGCTTTTGGGGACGGGGATCTGGTGACAGAGGGGCCCGGGAAGGGCCGAGAGCGTGCCGGTGTCTGGGGGTCCTGTGAGACCCCCACACGCACCCCGGAGCCGCCTGCATCCGAGCTGCCGGGGCTCTGCCGGGGGCCCGGCCCTCCCTCCCCCGGCGCTTTCCAGGGCGTTGGCCGCGGCTTCCGTCGGTCTGTGTGYGGCACCGGGCACCGTCACGCGGCCGCCGCCGCTCCGGGATGGCTCCGCTCCCGCGGCCGCCGCGCTGGGAACGCGCCGAGCCCGCGGCCGGTGCCAGCCGCGGCGGCCGCTGCCGGTGTCCGTGCCGGTTGCCAGATGAATGCGGGGCAGCGTGCACCCCTTAGCCAGGCCCGGAGCGCCTGCGGGGGACACCCCGTGGGCCGCTGTCCTGCGCGGCGTCCAGCCCGCGCGAAGGACACCCCCAAGGTCGCACCTGCCGGGCCATCACTAGCGACTGGGAGCTCCCGGGGGCTCCGGCACATGCGGCTGCGCTGGGCGGCCTAGGGCTGCGCTCTGCCGTCCGCCGGTGGCTCCGGTGGTGCCCGGTTGCCCCGGTGGTGCCCGTGCTCCCGTTGGGCCCGTGCTCCCGGGTCTGGCCCGGTGCTCCCGGTGGTGCCCGGTGCCCCGGTGGTGCCCGGTGCCCCCGGTGGTGCCCGGTGTTCCCGGTTGTGCCCGGTGCCCCGGTGGTGCCCGGTGCTCCCGGTGGTGCCCGGTGCCCCGGTGGTGCCCGCGCTCTGCTGTGCCACGGCGGGGCAGGGGGTTTGGTTTAGAGCGCTGATCGTGAAACCCTCCCAGCGGGGAAGGGGCGCTGCCCGCTGCCCACAAGGGGCTGCCCGGTGTCCGTGGTGGGTTTCTCGGTGCCCACAAGGGGGTGCCCGGTGCCAAAAAGGGGCTTCCCGGTGCCCACGGAGGGGCTGCCCGGTGCCCACGGTGCGTTTCCCGGTGCCCACGGTGCGTTTCCCGGTGCCCACAAGGGGGTGCCCGGTGCCCAAAAGGGGCTGCCCGGTGCCAAAAAGGGGCTTCCCGGTACCAACAAGGGGCTTCCCGGTGCCCACGGTGCGTTTCCCGGTGCCCACAAAGGGGCTGCCCGGTGCCCACGGCGGGCTGTACCAGCTGCCCTCGGTGTCACTCGTGGCACAGTGCCAAGGCGGGTGTTTTCGGGGAACCGAAAAGCTCAGGCGGAACTCCCGTCCGGGAC
Source organism: Sporophila hypoxantha (assembly GCA_002167245.1). Classification (NCBI taxonomy): domain Eukaryota; kingdom Metazoa; phylum Chordata; class Aves; order Passeriformes; family Thraupidae; genus Sporophila; species Sporophila hypoxantha. Next base: position 330,077 of record NDFG01000102.1, on the reverse strand, counting down.
TGCATGCCCATGCCCGCGGGGCTGCGAGGCAGAGCGCTGCAGGGCAGAGGGCTGAGGAAGCTCGGGCGGGCGAGGCAGAGCTTGGCAGCCTGGCGGCGGCGCCGGCTGGTTTCGGCAGCAGGATGCCGCTGTTTGTTTGGCTCCGCTCCGGTTTCCAAGGCTGCCAGAGACGTGGCGGCAGCGGGCGGGTGGGGGCCCCAGAGGTTTGGGAACCCCCCCGTGTCCCCCTTTCCGCTCCACTCAGCTTTTCCACCGCGCTGGCGGCTCTGGCTGTGCCAGGCCGGGAGCGTTGCTGGATGTTGCTTCTGGCCGCAGCAGTGACTCACCAGCCTCGAGGGGCCGTGGCTGGCAACCACCGGCATCCCCGACACGGCCTCCGCCCCCCGGCGCTGCCTCTGGCGGCCATGGGGAAGCTCTTCCCGCCGCTGTCCCACGTCCTCCGCGGCGCAGCCGTGGGAAGCGTGGCGGAGCCGTGGGAAGCGTCCCGGAGCCGTGGGAAGCGTGGCGGAGCCGTGGGAAGCGTGGCGGAGCCCTGGCAGCGTGCGGGAAGCGTGGCGGGCGTGGCGGGCGTGGCGGGCGCATCCCCCGGGACACGTGTCCCGTTCCAGGCGGCGTTCCCCGTTCGCAGGCTGCTATCGCCCCGGCTCGGCCCCCCCGCCCCACGGCTCCTTATCTCCGCAGCGCAGATGCGGCGCTGCCGCTGCCGTGGGGCTGAGCCGTGCCTCGGCACCGTGCCATGCCGTGCCGTGCCGTGCCGCGCCCAGCCCCCACTCCGGGGCCTGGCTGCTGGCCTGGTTCATCCTGCCTGGCTTGTGCCATGTTGGGTTTTAACGCTGGACCCCCCCAAGCCCCCCGAGACCCCCCGAGACCCCCGTGCTCCCGCAGCAGGGATGTGCCTTGCTCCCCCAGCCCCCTCAGTGCCCAGGGTGTTGGCACGGGCTGCAGCTGATCAAACCACCCCAGTGCCTCCCTGACCGGGGGTCCTGTGCCGTGCCATGCCGTGCCATGCCGTGCCATGCCTGTGCCCATGCCTGTGCCCACGCCTGGTGGTTCCAGCCCCTCCAGCTGTGTGCCAGCTGCCCGCTGCGCTCTGCCCACAGCCCTGCGGGGCCGGGGGCTCCCAGCAGAGCGGCCGGGGCTGGGCTCCGCTGCCCGGGAGCAGGAGGAGCCGGGCTGGCGGGGGCCGTGGGCTGTGTGAGTCACTGGCCGCGCTCTGGCCGCGCTCCGGGCGCGGATTCCGCTGCACTCCCACCAGACGCGGCCGGACGCCGAGCGGGGCGGGGGGCGCCGCGCCGGGCCGCGCCATGGGCTTCTCGCTCTGCTGCTGCTGCTGCTGCGGGCCTGGAGAAGGTGACCTGCGGGCCGGGGGGCTGGGGGCATCGGGATGCCGCGGCATCCCCCAGGACCCCCATCCCCGCCGCGAACCCCAGCACAAACAGATCCGGCCCTGTGGTGCTGCCGGGCTCGTCCGAGTGCGGGGCGGGCGCACAGGGGGTCCCGGCAGCTTGGGGGGCGCAGGTGGGGAAAACCCCCGCGGGAAAACGCGCTGAGGGCTGCCCTYGGCACAGGGACCCCCGTGGGGAGAGAAGCCGGGAGGAATGGGAGGAACGGGTGCTGGAGTCAGCGGTTTGTGCTGGGGGGCACAAGCTGCCCCCAACCCCGGGGGCTCTGTGTGTGTGGAGGGGCCGGGGCGCGGGGGCTGGAGGTGTCGGGGTGCCCCGTGACCGCGGTACCGGCTGGTCCTGGGGGCTCCGGGCCGGGGAAAGGGGAGGGCGGGGTGCCGGCTGTGTGTGTGCCGTGCAGGGTCCCAGCACGGGGGTCCTGAGGGCGGGAGGGGCTGTCCCGTCCGGACCTCGCCCCGGGCGTGGGATGGAGTTTCCCGCGGGCTGCAGGGACGGGGTGTTCGCCCCGGATCGCTCCGGTTCCCCCGGTGCTGCGGGCGGTGGCGCAGCCGGGGCCGCTGAGGGGAGGGCGGGGCGGAGCGGGGCGGGTCCCGCCCGTTTCCCCCCCCGCCCCGTCCCGTCCCGTCCCGTCCGCCCGGTGCCGCTGCTCGGTCCCGGCCGTGGGTCCGTCCGTCCGTCGGTCGGTGGATGGGTGGGTCCCGTCCGTCCCGGTCCGCGGAGCGGCGCGCACATGTCGGCTCCCGGCGGGGACTGGCTGAGCGGGGCTCCGGGACGCCGAGCGGCGGCGGTACTGACGCCCGGCTCTGCTGCACCGGTAGACCGAGAGCGGGGCCGCGGGTGGGCGCGGGCCGGCGCGTCGGCATGGCGGCCGGGCTCCGGGCAGGCGGAGGGGAGCGCGGGAGCGGGGCTCCGGGGCGGGGGTGCGGGAGCGGCGGGACGCGGGGGGACCCGGGGGCGGCGGGAGGGCGGGGGGACACCGGGAAGGGCGGGGTGAGCGCGGATCCCCCCCCCTCGAGGAACGCCCCCTCTGTGACCCCGCCCTGAGGCCAGGCTGGGCTGCGCTGTTTGGGGCGGGCTCTGCCAGGGAAGGCTGATTGTGTAAATGTGTGTTTGTGTGTAGCTCTGTGTGCCTGTGTGTATTTGTGTGCCTGTGTGTGCCTGTGTGTGCTTGTGTGTGCTTGTGTGTGCCTGTGTGTGCTTGTGTGTGTCTCTGTGTGTGTGCATGTCCGTGTGTGTGTGTCTCTGTGTGTGTGTGCATGTCTGTGTGTGTGTGTGTGCACGCAGATGTGCTCTGTGTGTGTGTGTGTGTGTGTGTGTGTGTGCACAGATGTGCTCTCTGTGTGTGTGTGCACAGACGTGCTCTGTGTGTGTGTGTGTGCACAGATGTGCTCTGTGTATGTGTGTGTGCACACAGGTGTCCTGGTGTGTGTGTGTATAAATGTGTCACACACAGTGCCACACAGATGTATTCTGTGCGTCCGTGTGTCTCTGTGTCCATGTGTGCATGCCGTATGGCTGTGTGTCTGTGTCTGTGTGTGCATGCTGTGTGTCCGTGTGTCCGTGTGTCTGTGACTCTCTGTGTCTCTGTGTCCATGTGTGCATGCCATATGGCTGTGTGTCAGTGTGTCTGTGTGCATGCTGTGTGTCTATGGGTCTGTCTGTGTGTCTGTGTGTGCACGCCATGTGTCTGTGTGTCTGTGTGTGCATGCTGTGTGTCTGTGTGTCTGTGTGTCTGTGTGTCCATGTGTGCCAGCCAGTGTCTGTGTGTCTGTGTGTGTATGTTGTCTGTCAGTGTGTGCATGCTGTGTGTGTGTCTGTGTGTCCATGTGTCTGTGTGTGCACGCTGTGTGTTTCTGTGTGCATGCTGTGTGTCTGTGTGTCTCTGTCTCTGTGTCTATCTGTGTGTACATGCCATGTGCCTGTGTGTCTGTGTGCGCATGCCATGTGTCTGTGTGTCTGTGTGTGTTGTGTGTCAGTGTGTGCATGCTGTGTGTGTGTGTCTGTGTGTCCATGTGTCTGTGTGTGCACGCTGTGTGTTTCTGTGTGCATGCTGTGTGTCTGTGTGTCTGTGTCTCTATCTGTGTGTACACGCTGTGTGCCTGTCTGTCTGTGTGTCTGTCTGTGTGTCTCTGTGTATCTGTGTGTACATGCTGTGTGTCTATGTCTGTCTGTGTGTCTGTATGTCTGTGTGTCTCTGTGTCTCTGTGTATCTGAGTGCACACGCTGTGTGCCTGTGTGTCTGTGTGTGCATGCCATGTGTCTGTGTGTCCCTGTGTGCAGGCCGTGTCTCTGTGTGTCTGTGTGTCCATGTGTCTGTGTGTCCCTGTGTGCAGGCCGTGTCTCTGTCTGTGTGCACACAGTGTGTCTGTGTGTCCGTGTGTACACACCATGTGTCTGTGTGTCTGTGTGTGCATTCCATGCATCTGTGTGCACTCAGTGTGTCTGTGTCTGTGTGCCCATGTGTGCATGCCAGGTCCACGTGTGTCTGTCTGCATGTCTGTGTGTCCGTGTGTCTCTGTGTGCATGCCATGTATCTGTGTGTCCATGTGTGCACACCGTATGTCTGTCTGTGTGTGCATGCTGTGTGTCTGTCTGTGTGTCTGTGTGTGCACGTTGTGTGTGTGTGTGTGTGCATGCCATGTGTCTGTGTGTCCCTGTATGTGTGTGTGTCTGTGTGTGCACACAGTGTGTCTGTGTGTGTCTGTGTGTGCATTCCATTCATCTGTGTGCACTCCGTGTGTCTGTGTCTGTGTGTCCATGTGTCTGTGTGCCCATGTGTGCATGCCAGGTCCACGTGTGTCTGTCTGCGTGTCTGTGTGTCTGCGTGTCCGTGTGTGCATGCTGTGTGTCTGTCTGTGTGTCTGTGTGTGCACGTCATGTGTCTGTGTGTGTCTGTGTGTCTGTGTGTCTGTGTATCTGTGTGTGTCTGTATGTATGTCTGTGTGTACATGCTATGTGTCTGTGCGTCCATGTGTCTGTGTCTCTGTGTATCTGTGTGTACACGCTGTGTGTCTGTCTGTCCCTGTGTGCAGGCCGTGTGTCTGTCCCAGCTCATGTTCCCGTTCCCATCCACCCTGCTGTGCTCCCACACCTTGGGGAGCTGCTGCCCTCAGTGCCCCGTGTGCCCATCCTGCTGTGCCAGGTCCCCCAGGTCCCCCTGCCGCGTCACCATGGGGACCCCTGGCACTGACCCCCTCCCGGTGTTGTCCCCATTATGCACTTGGGACCCCTCCTGGGGGTTGTCTCCTTCTGTGTTCAACCAGTGGGGACAGCCTGGCATGACCTCCCGGTGTTGTCCTTAGGCACTGACGCCGCCTCTCGTGTCGTCCCCCTTGCTGTGTCACCCATGGGGACCCACTTAGGCACGGACCCCTCCGGTGTTGTATAGGCACTGACCCCTCGGTGTTGTCCCCCGCCCAGGCCTGGCCCTCTAAGGTGCCATCCCCGCTCAGTGCTGACACCCTCAGACCCTCGGGCACCTCTGGCACTCCCTGCCTTGGGGGCATCTGAGCTCTACCCCAGTCCCGGCGCGGTTGCTGCGCGATTTTGATGTACTCCGGGCCCCCGGGGTGCAGAGGTGTGTGTCACCCGGGTGCAGGGTCCGTGGCGGCAGCGCCCTTCCGTGCCGCGGGTGCCGCAGGTAGCGGGTGCCGCAGTTGCGGGTCCGGGCCGATGTGTCACGGGGTGGGGGCGGCTCGGCGGCTGCCGGGGGTCCCCGGAGCCCGAGTGGGAGACCCGTGGAGGGAGCCGGGCCGCCCGGTTGGCAGTCGGCACCGGCGGGCGAGACTGAAGGCGCCTCCTGCGCCGCCGGCCCGCTCGGCCTGGAGCAGCCGGGCCGGAGCTTGCAGGGCCGGGAGCCGGCGCCGCCTGCCCGTGGAGCCGCCAGGGACCGTGCCAGGAGGCGCCCGGGCAGGTCTTCAAAGCGCCGCCCTGACGCCCGCCGTGTTCCCGTGCGACCTCGAGCCGCGGTAGGTGCTTGCCGTGGTTAGCGGGCCCCCCCAGGTTCGCCGGTGCCGGGGTTAGCCAGTGCCGGGGTGCCGGTTTCTGTGCGGTTTGCGTGGCCTCTGGGGTGCGGTTCTGGGGTTGCGGTGATGGGGGGCTGCGGTTGCTGGGGTGCCGGTTGCCAGGGGGGCGTTTGCTGGGGTGCCGGTCCTGGGGTGCGCGTGTTAGGCGGTGCCGGTGATTGAGGGTGCCTGTTCTGGGGGTGCCGGTGCTGGGGGTGCGTCGGGGTGCCTTATGGGGGTGCCGAAGGGTGACTTGGCGGTGCCGTACTGGGGGTGCCGTCCGGTTTTGCGCAGGCGGAGCCTTCGTGCCGGTTCTGGGGTGCGTGTTGAGGAGGTCGGTGACGCGGGGTGCCGGTTGCTGGGGGTGCGGTTTGGGGGTGCCGTGCGGGGGTCCGATGTTCTGGAGCTGCACGTTTCGGGCGTGGCGGTCTGGGGTGCCGTTCGGGTGCCGTTTCGGGGGTGCCGGTTCACTGCTGGGGTGCCGGTTTCTGGGGGGTGCTTGTGTTAGGGTGTGCAGCGTGCGGAGGTGCCGGTTCTGGGGGGCCGTTCCGCCCCATCACCCGCAGCGATCCTGTCGGAACCAGGAAATTCCCCTGGCTACCCTGGAAGATCTCCGGGGCCCCCTCTCAGGGTTCCGAGCCTCACAGGGCAGCCAGAGATTTCCTGGGTTCCGACACGATCCCAAGCTCCTGCAATCCGGCTCAGAACCCTCCGGCCCGGTGCCGAGGCTCGGCCCGTGTGAGCGCGGTGCCGGAGCGCAGCGGTGCCACCCTTGTGACCGCCCTGGCGGTGTCGCCGCCGTGTCCCTCCCTCTCTGCTCCGGTGGCACCTTCGGCCGTGTCGCGGTAGCCGCGGCTCCGGGGTGTCCCTGCCTCCCCCGACGTGCGTCAGCAGGGCTCCCACCGCGCCCCGGGCGCCAGATGTGCCCGTGCCAGATGTGCCCGTGCCAGATGCGCCTGTGCCAGATGCGCTCTCGGCGGAAAAATGTGCGTGCCGGGGCCGGGTCCGGGCCGGTGCCGCCCGCATTCCGCGGCGGCCGCGCTGGCTCCGTCCCAGCGGGCATCGGCCCGGCCGCGGCTGCCGCTCCCTGACGGGCCCCCGCACCCGCCGCGTGTCACGGGTGGGTGTCGCGCTGCGTGTCACGGGTGGGCGGCGGCCGGCGGGGCTCCCGGGGCGCCGCCGGTGCGCGGTTGGACCGTGAGTCACGGCAGGACGAGGCCACGGCCCCGCGTCCTTTGGACTCCGCACCGGGGACGGGCAGCGCCCGCCGCTGCACAACGGGGGTGCAGGCACGGATATTGGGGTGCAGACACGGATATTGGGGTGCAGACACGGATATTGGGGCGCAGACATGGGTATTGGGGTGCAGACATGGATATTGGGGTGCAGACATGGGTATTGGGGTGCAGACATGGCTGTTGGTGTACAGACATGGATATTGGGGTGCAGACATGGGTATTGGGGTGCAGACACGGATGTTGGGGTGCAGACATGGGTATTGGGGTGCAGACATGGATGTTGGTGTACAGACATGGATATTGGGGCGCAGACACAGATGTTGGGGTGCAGACACGGCTGTTGGGGTGCCGAGATGGGTATTGTGGTAGAGATATTGGTATTGTGGTACAGACACGGATATTGTGGTACAGACGTGGATATTGGGGTGCAGACATGGCTGTTGGGGTGCAGACGTGGATGTTGGGGTGCAGACACAGATGTTGTGGTGCAGACATGGATATTGGGGTGCAGAGATGGATATTGGGATGCAGACATGGCTGTTGGCGTGCAGACACGGATATTGGGGTGCAGAAAAGGGTATTGGGTTCAGACATGGATATTGGGGTGCAGACACGRGTGTTGGGGCACAGGATGTGTGCCTTAGGGCCCTGACGTGTGTGTTGGGGTGCAGACATGGCTGTTGGGGTGTTGGCTATGCCAGGCTGGCAGTGCCCAGGGCACCCACAGCTGCACTTTCCCCAGCAGCTGCCACCACCCCTGCCGTGGATGACGTGGGTGACGCTGGTGACGTTGGTGGCACGGGTGCTTCCCTGGGCAGGACTGGCAGCTCGGTGTCACCCCAAGGGCTGGGCATCCTCAGCCACCCTGGGGGTCCCCGGGGAGGCACATCCCGGGGGGATGCAGCACCCAGAGGGGCACAAGCCCTGAATTTACCCTGTGTCCCCTCAGCTGACGTTGTCACCCATTGGGGGAGGGTGGTGGGGATGAATCCCTGGGGAGGGGGGTTCCTACACTCCTGGCAATGCCCCCACCCCGTGTGAGAGCCCGTGGGTGCTGTGGGGCACAGGGCAGGCTGTGGGGTGCTGTCCTGGGGTGCTGCTGGCAGGGGAGCTGCTGGTGGGGCTGGTGTGTGCATGGGGGCACCCGGGGGAGCCTGCGGGGCTCAGTCCCCCATGCTGGGGATCCTCCAGCCCTGGGGGTTGTGACCCTGAACCCCTCGAGAGGAGCCCCAGGGATCTGAGCCCCTCAAACGTGGGACCTGGGACTGCTGAACCTGGGGGCTTGAGCCCCAGCTGGGGGGAGCAGGGGTCCTACAGCTCCAGGGCGTGTGCTGGGGTTCTGGGGTGGTCCCTGGGCTGTGGGACAGGGTGGTGCCAAAACCCCCACAGGGATTGAAGGTCCCATGTGGGGCCTGGCGTGCTGGGGAGCTCCTGGCCATGAGGCCAGAGGGGTTCTGGGGACCCTCCGTGAGGGGCAAGAAGGGTCTCTTGACCTGGAAACCTGGGGACCTGAGCCTCCAGAGCTTGGAAACCTGGTGGTGCTGCTCAGGTGTGGTGACCGGGGCTCCAACAGCCCCAGGCTGTGGGTCCCACCCCCCCAGACTTGTGCTCCTGAGGGTCCCGAGGCCCCGAGGTGTGGGGCAGGGGGTCTGGCCGCCCTGGGTGAGGGGTGAGGGGTTTCTGAGCACCCCGATCTCCAGGAACGAGGGTCCCACTCCCCGCGCTTGCAGATCCGGGGGTCTCGGTCCCCGTGTGTGGGTCTGGGGGTGCCGGCTCCCCGTGGAACATCCCGTGGCTGCTCCGTGGGTCCCATCCCGCCTGCAGGCGCAGCGAGGGAAGGGTTAAAGCTCAGGAGTTTCCTGTGGGCAGGGTCGGGGCGTGGGGCGTGGGGAGAGAGCCCCGTCTCCTCCCCGGGCCGCCCCACTCGCGGCGGGACGGGCGGCGGAGCGGGAGGGCAGAGCAGCAGTGTCGGGGCTCGGCAGTGTCGGGGCTCGGCTGTGTCGGGGCTCGGCTGTGTCGGGGCTCGGCTGTGTCGGAGCTCAGCATGTCCCGCCCGCGCCGCAGCTCGGACGAGGCTCCGGCCCGAACGGGCTCCGAGGACAACCTGTACCTGGCCGTGCTGCGGGCGGCCGAGGGCCGCAAAGGTACCGAGCCTGGGGGGGCCTGGGGGGGCCGCCCGCCATCGCATCCCCACCCGGGGCAGAGCCCCACACCGGGCCGGGGTCCCGGGGGACACCCCCATGCTGCGTCCTTGTTCCCGGGGCTGCGCGCCCCCGGGCGGGCCGTGGGACCACCCCCACACCGGGGCGGTGTCCCTGGGGCAGAGCCCCACACCGGAGCGGTGTCCCCCACACCGGGGCGGTGTCCCCCACACCGGAGCGGTGTCCCCCATGCCGGGGCGGTGTCCCCAGGTTGGTGTCCCCAGGTTGGTGTCCCCAGGGCGGGCTGTGGGTCAGACCCCCACATCAGGCGGTATCTCCGGCCGGGCTGTGGGGCAGACCCCCGCTCTGGGGCGGTGTCTGCGGGCCGGGCTGTGGGGCAGAGCGCTGCAGACCCCCCGCCGCCGCCCAGCTCCATCGCCGGTGCCCTCGTTCGCTTCCTGCCACGCCCTGCCCGGCCGCCCCGGCCTGGCCGCGGCTCTCCTTGTGCCGCCGCCGGGGGGTGGGCGCCGCTCCGGGGACCCCTTGGGTGTCAGCGCTGCGGGCGCGGGTGCCGGGGGATGGTGTCGGTGCCCCCCGCTCGGCGCGCACTGTGCCCCACGTTTCCTTCCTTCCTTCCTTCCTTCCTTCCTYTCTCCCTCYCGCACCGCGGCCGCTCCTGGCCCGGCACGCCCTGGCCGTGCCGCTGAGCGCCCGCGGGGCTCTCGGGGCTGTGCAGCATCCCGGGGCGCTGCGCCGGCGGGGAGCGCTGCCTGTGGGGCGCTGGGTGCCGCGTGGGCAGATCCCGGCACGCTGCGGCGGGGCAAGACCCGGCACGCAGCGCCCGGCTCGCCGCGGCGAGGGCAGGGGGCGGCGCGGCTGCCGAGGCACCGCGGGCATCGCCCCGTGTGAATGGGGGGTCACTGCTGCCCTCCGAACCCCTCTGGGGCAGCGGGCTGGGTGTGGCACTGGCGGTGACACCGGGCACGCAGGGGGACGGGAGAGCGGGTGCCGGCAGTGGGGTATGGGGTGCTGGCAGTGGGATATGAGGTGCCGGCAGTGGGGTATGGGGTGCTGGCAGCGGGGTATGGGGTGCTGGGGGGTTGGTGGGTGCTGGGGGATTAGCGGAGTGCTGGCAGTGGGATATGGGGTGCTGGCAGCGGGGTATGGGGTGTTAACGGGGTGCTGGGGGGTAGCGGGGTGCTGGGGGGTAGTGGGTGCTGTGGGGTGGGTCCTGTGCCATGCCGGGTTCCCATCCCATGCGTCAGCATTCCCATGGCATCCCCTAATGACAGGGCAGCGGGCAGGGAGCGCCGTGACTCACRGCAGCCCTGCCTGGCCCCGTGCCCACACAGAAGGGTGTCCTGGGGGTGTGGGGGTGTCCTGGGGTGTCCCAGGGCTCTGGCAGTGCAGACGCTGCGTGGGCTCATCTGGATCCTGTGCATGCCCCACCAGGGCACTGCCCGTGGGGCTGGGGCTGTGCCA
>NDFG01000102.1:274961-295887 GCA_002167245.1 Sporophila hypoxantha | reverse complement strand
AGTGGCCCTGCTGCCCCCAGAGCCCTCCACGTTCCTTTCTGGCCCCCAAAACCCTTCATGTCCCCTGTTCCCCCATGGTCCCCTGTGTCTCCCATGCTGCCCATTGCTCTTGCCCAATGTGCCCCATGCTTCCCTTGCCACCCCCAGCCATCCCTAGTGACCCCCAAAACCCTGCCAAAGCCTCCTGTGACCCCATGATCCCTGCACCCCCATGCCATCCTTTGACCCCAAAACCCCTGGCAAAGCCTTCCTGTGACCCACCTGTCCCCCATGTCCTCCATGCCCCCAGCCACCTCTATGTCCCTATGCCCCCCAAAACCCTTGCAAATCTTCCTGTGACCCCCATGCCCTGCATGTCCCCCATGCTCCCTGGACCCCCAGGCCACCCCTATGCCCCCCAAAACCACTGCAAAAAGGCCTCCTGTGTCCCCCATGTCCCCCATGGTCCCCTGTACCCTCAAAACCACCCTTACTCTCTGCAGTCCTTGCACCCCCAAAAAGCCCTCTGTGACCCCTGTGCACCCCAAAAGCATCCTCATGCCCAGAGCTCCTCATCTCCCAACCCTCTCATGCCCCCAAACTCCCCAAAAACTGTACTCTCAAAAATCCTGTCACCCCGAATCTCCTCAATGTCCCCAACTCCTCATGTTCTTCATACACCCCTTGACACCCCTGTGCACCCCAAAGCCTCTCTTGTCCCCAAAACTCTCTGGTTGCTACACCCCCTTACAACCCCTGTTGCACCCCTAACCCTCTCACATTTCCCAAAACTACCCCCTTGTTTTCTGTTTACCCCCCTGTGACCCCTGTGCACCCCATTTATCTCCCCATGCCCCAAACCCTCTCACATCCCCAAACTCCCCCATGTTTGCTACACCCCCTATACAAAAACCCCTGGTGCACCCCAAAGCTTCTCATGCCCTATAAAACCCTCTCAATGTTCCCAAACTCCCCGTGTTCCCTGCACCCCCACTGCAGCCCCTGTGCACCCCAAATCTCCTCAATGTCCCCAAAAACTCCTCGTGTTCCCTTGCACCCCCCTGCAGCCCCTGTTGCACCCCAAACCCTTCTCATGTCCCTAAAACTTCTCGTCGTTCCCTGCACCCCCCCGCAACCCCTGATGCACCCCAAAGCTCCTCAATGCATTCCAAAACCCTCTCACCATCCCCAAACTCCCCATGTTTGCTTACACCCCCTTAAAAACCCCTTGTATGCCACCCAAAGCCTTCTCATTGCCCCCAAACCCTCTCATGTTCCCAAACTCCTTGTTGTTACCCTGCACCCCCCTGCAGCCCCTGTGCACCCCAAATCTTCCTCATGTCCCCAAAAACTCCCCGTGCTTCCCTGCACCCCCTGCAGGGCCCCTGTGCACCCCAAATCTCCTCATCCTCCCAAACTCCCCAATGTTCCCCTGTAGCCCCTTGACACTCCCGCTGCACCCCCAATCGTCCCCCTGCCCCCAGAGCCCCGGTCGCAATCTGCCCGTTCCAAGTGATCCATCGGGAATTCAGACGACAGCTTGCCGATCCCTCCCCGCAGCTGTGTGACCGCCTGCTACGCGAGCGAACGCTGGTGTCACATTCCGCCACCGGAGTACAACCCTGCGCCTCAAGTCCGGGGGAGGCCAGGTGACGGCGGTGACATCCGTGGAACGGGTTGACATCGGCGCAGACCAGCGGGCGCCCCGGATGCCCGACGAGGCTCCCCTGTGCAGTAACACCCTGCAGGAGCTGCTGGCCTGCGGTGGAGGAGAACGCTAGCGGGCGAGTGCCAACGAGTGGCAACGGCCGAGTGGGGGCGCCGACCCTGCCCACCGTGGAGGGACACACTGGCGCCCCACCGCGGGCTGCATCCGCCGCCATCGAGAGTTCCGGGCCAACGGTGGAGCGGGCACGGCGCTGATTGAGGTGAGACCCGGGGTGCTGGGGAAGCTCCTGGAGGCTGGGCGGTTGACAGCGCGTGAGACCCTGCAGCTGGTGCTGGGGGTGACAGAGTGAGACCCCTGGGTGCTGGAGTGACAATGTTTTGAGACCCTGCAGGGTGTCTGGGGACCACCCTGGTGTTTGGAGGTGGACAGGGTGAGACCTGCAGCATTTAGGTGCGAGGGTGACAGGGTAAGAACCCCTGGCGTGCTGGGGAGCTCCTGGTGCTGGGGAGACAGGTGAGAACCCTTTGCAGGGTGCTGGGGGGTGACAGGGGTAAGACCCTGGGGTGCTGGGAGCTCCTGGTGCTGGGGTGACAGGGTGAGAACCCCTGGGTTGCTGGGGAGCTCCTGGTGCTGGGGGTAACAGGGTGAGACCCTGCAGGGTGCTGGGGGTGACAGGGTGAGACCCCTGGGGTGCTGGGAGTTCCTGGTGCTGGGCGGTGACAGGGCTGAGACCCTGCTAGGGTGCTGGGGTGACAGGTGATACCCTGGGTGCTGGGGGTGACAGGGTGAGACCCCTGGGTGCCGGGAGTGACAGGGTAAAGGGACCCCTGGCGGCTGTGGGGACCACCCTGGTAAGTGGGGGTTGACAGGGTGAGACCCTGCAGGGTTCTGGGGGCTGACAGGGTGAGACCCTGCAGGGGTTGCCGGTCGGTGACAGGGTGAGACCCCCTGGGTGCTTGGGGGGGACAGGGTGGGTGAGACCCCTGGGTGCTGGGGATCCCCAGATCCCTGGGGGTCCTTGGGGCTGTCCCCACTCTGCTTCCAGGGTCCCCCAGTTGCTGTTGTCCCCTCCCCTACTCATGAGCATTTCCTGCGGGCTGCCTTTGCTCTGTGCCTCGGGGTCCCTGAGCTCTGGAGCCCCCCAGGTCCTTAAAACTGGGGTACCCCGGAGGGCTGGGGGCAACCGCTGCCCCAAGGGCATCCCCGCAGCCTCTGCACCCCTGGTGCCCTCCCCTCCCATGAAGTGCCCTGCCCGCTCCCTTTGCGGGTGCAGGGGTACCTGGGGTGGGGGTCCTGAGGCTGATTGGTGTCCCCTGCAGAGCCAGCTGTCCCCCGGCCCAGCGGCGGCCTACGGGAGTGCCTGGCAAGTGGAGCTCCTGCATGTACGCCAAGCTTGCTGGGCTTGACGCCCTCGAGGGTGTGCGGGGCTGGGGCGGGCGTGGGGGGCGTGTGGTGGCCTGGTGTGGACGGGGGTGTGTGGACTTCTGGGGTCATTGGGGGTGTGGTGCCATGAGGGGAACAAATGCTGGGGTGTGGGGGCCTGGGGACAGGGGGCGTGTGTGACTCTGGGCGGTCATGGGGTGTGTGACTCAATGGGAGACCTGCTGGGGACGTGTGAGATGGGGGACCCTGGTAGGGGTGTGTGACCGATGAGGACAGTGTGACAGGAGAGGGGACAATGGGTGGGGGGTTGTTTACTGGGGTAGTCGGGGAGGTTGTGGGGAGATGTGGGGAGATGTGGGGGCAGGAAGGGAGATGCATACATGGGGGGAAGTGGGGGGGAAAGATGCAGGACATGCGGGGGAAGTGGGGGGAGGATGAGGGGGACAGGGTATGTGCAGGGGGCAGCCTGTGGGGTGCCGGCCGATGAGGGTGGACACAGCTGGCAAACCACCCCCTTTGTGCCCCCCAGAACTCCTTCCAAGTCGCGGCTGCGGCACCTGCAGAGCCTGCAGCGGGCTTCGGTCAGCGCCGCCCACCAATGGAGCTGCTGTGGCTGAAAGCGAGCGCGAGGAGGAGGAGGTTGGCCTTCGACGGAGCCACAAACAACCCCGCCATGGCGCAGCAGAAGGAGAGGCATACTTCGGTACGGGCACGGCGGGTGATGCCTGGGCACAGGGCACTGGGGGTGGGCACGGACATGGACATAGGGATGGGCATGGAACGAACACAGGCACAGCGGACAGGCATGGGAACATTGACATAGGGGATGGACACAACATGGGCATGGGCACGGACACGGACATAGGGATGGGCACAGACACAAACGTGGCATGGGGATGGGCACGACACAAGCACGGACATGAGGGAGGGCATCGGACACACACAGGCATAGGCATTGGACATGGGACACGGGAGGGCATGGACACGAGGAATGAGGGCAGAGACCAAACAGGGGGCACAGGGATGGGGCACAGGACCATGGGACACCGCGAATGGGCATGGGACACAGACAGTGGACATGGGATGGGCACAGACATGGGGTGGGCACAGACATGGGTTGATGGGTGAGAACCAGGACATGGGCATGACACAGGGATGGATGGACATCGGGATGGATGAGAAGGATGGACCATGGACATGGGATGGAGATGACATAGGCACAGTCAGAAATGGGCACGGACACAGACGTGGACATGGGGATGGGCATGGCACATGACATGGGTACAAGGGATGGGCATCGGACACGACATGGACATGACATGGGACGGACATGGACACGGACATGGGGATGGGCACGCACACAACATTGGTACGGGATGGGCACGGACATGGATGCAGGGATGGACACAACATGGGCATGGACACAGGGAGGGACATGGTGATTAGGGCACAGACATGGCACAGACACAGGATGGGGATGGACAACAGACATGACATGGGTACAAGACATGGACATCGGCAGGAAGGGCATGGACATGACATAGGCCAGAGGGATGGGGCCATGGCACGACATGGGCACAGGGATGGATGTGGGCACAGACAACAGGATGGGCACGGACACAGGCCTGGACATGGGGAATGGGCATGGACATGACATGGGCATGGGGATGGGTGTGGGCACAGACACAGGGATGGGCACGACACAGGCCCGACATGGGATGGGCATGGGCACGACATGGGCAGGGGAGGCACAGACACTAGGAATGGGGACGGAAACAGGCAGACATGAGGGATGTGGACATGGACAACAGACATAAGGCCACAAGGATGGTACAGACAGACACGAACGACGGGCTACAGAAAATGGGCATGGACACAGACATAGACACGGACACAGGGATGTGTGTGGACATGGACACAGACATAGGCACAAGGCATGGACCACAGACACGGATGCAGGGATGGGTGTGGATGTGGACACAGAGATGAGCATGGCCATGGCATGGACATGCATGTGAGCAGACATGCCATGGAGGGCACACGCTGCTCCATGTGACCATCCATGGACACACACCACACACACACACACACACACACACACAACACACACACCACACCACACACACACGTGTGCCATCCCAACAACACAAACACACACACGGCTGTGTCCCGTGGTCCGCCCTGCTCTGGCAGCACTGAGCACCCGTGTGCCCCCAGCCAGAGCCCCATAACCCTCTGAGCACCCCCAGAACCCCCTTGCACACCACACGACCCCCAGCTGTTAACCAATACGCACAGAGCTGGTGCACACGAGTGTGAGCCCTGCGAATCCCCACCTACCCACCCAGCCTGTTACTGTCACACGAGTGTGAGCCACATGACCCTGACCCCCCATCCTGTGCACACGAGCTGTGTGCTGCAGCCCTGACTGAATCCCCCCTGCCCCTGCACACGATGTTGAGCCCTGACCAAACACCGTTTCTGTGTGCACACTGAGTGATGATGACCCCCTGCCTCCCGTGTGCCCTGCACACGAGTGTGGAGCCCTGACTAAACCCCCCTGTCCCTGCACACGAGTGTGAGCCTGGCCCCTGCGCCTGCACACGAGTGTGAGCCCTGACCCTGAACCCCTGCCCTGCCACGACGTGTGACCCCGCCTGCACACGAATTAGCCCCCCCTGCCCTGCACACTGAGCCTGGTGCCCTGACCCGAATCCCCCCCTGCCCTGCACACGAGTTGTGAGCCCTGATCCCCTGCCCTGCACACGAGTGTGAGCCCTGCCCCTGCCCCTGCACACGAGTGTGAGCCCTGACTGAACCCCCTGTCCCGTGAGCACACGAAGTGTGAGCCCTGCCCCTGCCCCCCCGCTGGCGCTGATGCGGGAGCTGCGAGCTGCTGGGAGCGGCGGATCCAGGAGCTGCGGACTCGGAGGAGCGCTGCTGCGGGAGGAGCACCCCGGGGCACAGACCCTGGGGTGGGCGCTGGGGTGGGCAAAGGGCGGGGTGAGAGGGGCTGGGGGCTTTGACAGGGGCTGTGGGGGCAAATGGAGGGGCGGTTGAGAGGGGCTAGGGGCAAATGGGGGCATGAGAGGGGCTGGGGGGGCGTGGGGCTGGGGCGTAAATGGGGCATGAGAGGGGCTGGGGCAATATGGGGGGCAGTGAGAGGGGCTGGGGGGGCTGCAGGGACTGGGGAACTGGAGGGGGCCTGGGGGTCTCAGTGACCTTGGGGATCTGAGGGGTTGGGAGAATCTGAGAGCACCTTGGGCCTTGGTGGTTGGGGAGGGGGTTCAGGAAGGTCTTGGCACTGGGGGTCACTGGGGTGGGTGCAGTGGGCAACTGGGTCAGCAATGTGGGGTGAAGTGGCACTGGGGGTCGGTCGCTGGTGTAGGGTGCAGTGGGCACTGGTGTGGGGTGCAGAAGGAGACACTGGGGGTCACTGGTGTGGGGGCAGCAGGCACTGGGGTCACTGGTGGTCACTGGTGGGCTGCCTGTAGCAATGTGGGTGCAGTGTGGCTGCCTGTAGTAGTGTGGGTGCAGGTTCTGGATGAGGGTGCAGGTGCAGTGTCGAGGTGTGGGTAGCTGTGGCTGCAGGCCCCCATAATGGTGCAGGTGAGTGGTCAGGGTGTGGCTGCAGGCCCCTGCAGCGGCTAGTGCCTCGGTGCAGCCCGGTTGTGATGCAGGTGTGGGTGACAGGTGCAAGTGTGTGGGTGCAGGTGAGGCTGCAGGTGTGGCTGCAGGCCCCCGCAGCGGCTCAGTGCCTTTTGGTGCCAGCCCCGGTGTGGCACTGCAGGTCGTGGTCAGGTAGTGAGGTCTGCTAGGTGCAGGTGAGGCGTACAGGTGTGCTTGCAGGCCCCTGCAGCAGTGCAGTGAGGCGCAGGTGTGGCTGCAGGCCCCCGCAGCGGGCTCAGGTGCCTTCAGGTGCCAGCCCCGGTGTCCCCTCCGCTCCCCCCAGGCGTTCCTGGCAGCGCTGCAGACCCAATGGAGCTGATGCTCCAGCTCTGGCTGCTGCATCGAGACCACCTGAAGGAGAACACCAACTACTTCCAGGTAGAGGGCACGGTGCCAGGGGCGGGGCTGGGAGCGGGGGGAGCCGTGACCCCCAATTCTGACCCCGGCCCCCCCAGTTCTTCGCCGAGGTGCGGGAGGCCGAGGAGCTGCTGCGCAAGACGGAGGAGACGAGTGCGGCGCAAGTTCAGCTGCGACCGCGGCACCACGCCACCGCCTCGAGGACCTGCTGCAGGACCTGGCGGTAGAGGGCAACCCCCGAGACCCCCAGGGGTGACCCCCAGACCCCGGGGAGACCCCCCGGGTGACCCTCCCAGATCTGCAGGGTGACCCTGCTGCGTGACCTTGTTTTGAGGAGTGCAGCCCAGGGGACTCCGAGGTGGAGCCCCCAGATCCTCAGGGTGACACTCCAGGGTGACCCCAGCCCCATGGCAGCCCAGGCTGGACCCCACGGGCAGGGTGACCCCAGCCCCATGGCAGCCCCAGGTCACCCCACGGGCAGGTGGACCCCAGGCCCCATGCAGCCCCAGGTACCCCAGGGCAGGGTGACACCCAGCCCCTGGTACTCTGAGGTGAGCACCCCCCAGGATGTCCCCCAAAATCAGAGCCCTGGGGTGACCAGCTGCAGAGTGCTGGGGTGCCCACCCCACTGCAGCCCCTGGGGTGACCCCAACACGTCCATTGCTGCAACAGACGGGTGACCCCCCTGCCTCATATTCCTGCACCCCTCCCCAACCTCCCAGACCCCCCCAAAATCCCAAGAGCTCCAAAAACCTTGGAACCTCCTGAACATTTCTGAGCTCTCCCAAAAAAAAGCGGTACCTCCCTAAAATTCTTGATGCCCCTCACACCGTGGGCACCCCAAATCCTGAGGTGTCCCAAACGTGCCCCCACAGGAGCAGAAGGAGCAGCTGGCGGAGCTGGGGGCGCAGCTGGGGTCTCTGTCCCGCCGCGCCAGGACCATGTGCAGCTGAAAGCCACGCAGCCCCTCGACGCCCCTGCAGGGCCGGCCCCCCATCCAGGCCGTCTGCGACTACAAGCAAATGGAGGTGAGGGGGACACGAGGCTGGGATTGGGGTTGGTCCCCCCGGGCGAGGCCGTGGGGGGATGTGGGGCAATGTGGGGGACGTTGGTGGGTCAGCACCCCCTCTGATGCTGCCCCCAGCCCGTGGGGGGAACACAGGAGGATCCCCCCTCTTGTCTGCCACCACCCCGAGGGACAAGGGGGACAGTTGGGACCTCCCCCCTCCACCCTCGTCTCGTCACACCACCCCGGGACAAGGGGACACATGGGGGACCTCCCCCCTTCTTCTCACACTGCCCCAGCCCCATAAGGGGACACAAGGGGGGACACAAGGGACCCCACCCAGACTGAGACCATAACCAGGCCTAGGGAAATATGGGGGACACAATTATGGGGTGCACTGGGGGAATATGGTGGGCACACTGGGAATAGTCGGGGGGACACTGGGGATTATGGGGGCACACTGGGGAATATTGGGGCACCACTGGGGAATATGGGGGGTGCACTGGAATATGGGGCACCACTGGGGAATATGGGGCCACCCCTGGGGAATATCGGGGGGACACTGGGCGATATGGGGGGCACACTGGGGAATAATAGGGGAAAACTGGAATTGGGGGGCACTGGGATAGGGAGGACACTGGGGAATATGAGGGGACACTGGGAATATGGGGGGACACTGGGAATATGGGGGCACCACTGGGGAATTTTTGGGGCGGGACACTGGGAGAATGTGGGGGCACACTGGGGAAATGGGAGAGGCAGAGCATGGGACACAAGGGCCGCACCCCACCCTGACGCCCGCCCCGCAGGTGACCGTGCACAAGAACGACACCTGTGCCCTGGTGAACCACGCGCAGCCGCAGCAGTGGCGGGTGCTGAGCGTGCGCCGCAGCGAGGCCGTGGTGCCCTCGGTCTGCTTCCTCCTGCCACCCCCCAACAAGGAGGCTCTTGGACGCCGTGCACAGGTTGGGACAGTGACCCCCACCCCCCCGGGTTGTCCCCTGTGTCCCCCCCTCTAACTCACATCCCCACAGGCTGGAGGGCGCCCACCAGTCAGCTGCTGGGGCTGTGGCAGCAGCTGCACCAGGACCTGCGCAGCCTCCGCGCCTGGCAGTACCTGACCCGGGACATTCCAGCAGATCCACTCCTGGACGCACGTCACCGGTGAGTTCCCGGGGGGTCCGGAGCCCCCGCGGGGGTCCGGGGGTCCCGGCAGGGGCTGACCGCGGCTGTGCCCCCCCAGTTCGCACGCTGCCGGCCGAGGAGGTGCGCCAGGTTGCTGTCCAGCCTGGAGAGGCACTACCAGGAGTTCCTGCGGGACAGCCAGGACTCGGCAGAGCTTCCAGCCCGACGACCGGCTGCAGGTGGAGCCGCGACTACAACGCCTGCACGCACAAGTACGAGCTGCTGCTGCGGAGCCAGGAGAATAGGTGGGTGCGCCCTCTCTGCCCCCTCTGAAGGGTGGGGGTCCCCGGGGTTTCCCCAGGTCCTTGGGTGATCTGCAGGTCATTGTTGTGTGTCCCTGGGGTATCACCATGGTGTGAGTTGCTACAGGGCTCCCCCATTCCTCATATTGGCTCCTGGCGGTGTCCCCAGGGTGTTGATCTGAGGCCATACCCTGTTGTCTCCCTCTCCCTGCTGTGGGTCCCGGTGTCCCTCAGTCTGAACCATCCCGTGTCCCCTTCCCACCGTGATCCCCAGGGGTGTCCCAGCAGCTCTGAGCCCATCCCCAGTGTCCGCGGTCCCTGTGGATCCCCATGTCCTAGCCATTTCTCCCGCTGTGCACGTGGTGCCCAGTGTGGTCCTGACCAGGGCACTGAAGCCATCCCCTGTGGTCAATGGGTCCCCGTTGGTGTCCCCATGGTGCTGAGCATCCCTGTGTCTACTATGGTCCCCGATGGTGTCCCCGTGCGTGTCCCCAGGGCACTGAGCCGATCCCTTGTGTCACTATGTGGATCCCATGGTGTCCCCATGGGTGCTGAAGCCATCCTGTGTCACTCGGGTCCACGTACGGGTCCCCGTGGTGTCCACCGGGTCCACTGAGGCCATTCCCCCAGTGTCACTTGCAGGTCCCTGTGGGATTTCCCCAATGGTGTCTGAGCCATCCCGGTTCACTTGTGGGTCCCCGTAGTTGTGGTGCCCCGTGCATAGATCGGAATGTAATGATCCCTGCCATGAAGCACAAATGAGTAACCATCCTCAGATATCAAAGGTAGTGGGACGAGTATTCTCTCTCTCCATGGTAGGCCATAGAGCCATCCCGGCGTCTTGTATCACGTACTCATGTGTGGGCGCTCACCGCGGCTAGAGAGAACATCTGTTCTGTGGCCTAAACGCTGGATATGCAGGGTATAGTAACCAGCAGCAATGCATTGCTGATGCCATTCCCTGTCGTCACTACTGGTTCCCGTGGTGTCTCCCTCGCAAATAAGATGCGTGTCGCTGAGCCATGCTAGTCTCGCTGCGTGTCACAGTGGAGGCGTGACACTCTACACCTCTTCCTTCCTGGTGGGTTGTGGCAAATTCTTCCCATGAGCGCTGAGCCATCCCTGTGTCACTGGAACCTCGTGCCGTTGCCCGTGGTCGAGATAGTCAGCCACTTATAAACGAGTGTATCCCAACGGGGATGGGCACGGACATGGATGCAGGGATGGACACAACATGGGCATGGACACAGGGAGGGACATGGGGATGGGCACAGACATGGGCACAGACAGGGATGGGGATGGACACAGACATGACATGGGTACAGACATGGACATGGGCATGGGAATGGGCATGGACATGACATAGGCAGAGGGATGGGCATGGGCACGACATGGGCACAGGGATGGGTGTGGGCACAGACACAGGGATGGGCACGGACACAGGCCTGGACATGGGGATGGGCATGGACATGACATGGGCATGGGGATGGGTGTGGGCACAGACACAGGGATGGGCACGGACACAGGCCCAGACATGGGGATGGGCATGGGCACGACATGGGCACGGGGACGGACACAGACACAACATGGGTACAGAAATGGGCATGGACACAGGGATGTGTGTGGACATGGACACAGACATAGGCACAAGGATGGACACAGACACAACACGGGTACAGAAATGGGCATGGACACAGACACAGACACAGACACAGACACAGGGATGGGCATGGACACAGGCCTGGACATGGGGATGGGCATGGACACGACATGGGTACAAGGATGGACACAGACACAACACGGGTACAGAAATGGGCATGGACACAGACATAGACACGGACACAGGGATGTGTGTGGACATGGACACAGACATAGGCACAAGGATGGACACAGACACRGATGCAGGGATGGGTGTGGATGTGGACACAGAGATGAGCATGGCCATGGCATGGACATGCATGTGAGCAGACATGCATGGAGGGCACAGCTGCTCCATGTGGACGCACCCATGGACACACACACACACACACACACACACACACACACACACACACACACGTGTGCCATCCCCACACACAGACACACACACGGCTGTGTCCCGTGGTCCGCTCCCTGCTCTGCAGCACTGAGGCCCCGTGTGCCCCCCCAGCCAGAGCCCCCATAACCCCCTGAGCACCCCCAGAACCCCCTTGCACACACAGCCCCAGCTGTAACCATACGCACAGAGCTGTGCACACGAGTGTGAGCCCTGACCCATTCCCCCAGCCCTGCACACGAGTGTGAGCCCCAAACCTCCCCCCATCCCCCTGGCCTTACACATGAGCGTGAGCCCTGAATCCCCCCCATCCCCCTGGCCGTGCACACATGTGTGAGCCCTGACTGAACCCACCGGCCTTATACATGAGTGTGAGCCCTGAACCCCCACTGGCCCTGCACACGAGTGTGAGCCCTGACCCCTGTCCCTGCACACGAGTGTGAGCCCTGACCCCTGTCCGTGCACACGAGTGTGAGCCCTGACCCAACCCCTGTCCCTGCACACGAGTGTGAGCCCTGACCCAACCCCTGTCCCTGCACACGAGTGTGAGCCCTGACTGAACCCCCCCTGTCCCTGCACACGAGTGTGAGCCCTGACTGAACCCCCTGCCCTGCACACGAGTGTGAGCCCTGACCCTGCCCTGCACACGAGTGTGAGCCCTGACTGAACCCCCCCTGTCCTTCCCGTAGCACACGAGTGTGAGCCCTGTCTGAACCCCCCTGCCCTGCACACGAGTGTGAGCCTGCTGAACCCCTGCCTGCACACGAGTGTGTGAGCCCTGACCCACCTGCTGGCACACGAGTGTGAGCCCCTGACGAACCCGCCTGTCCCGCACAGAGTGTGACCCTGTCTGAACCCCTGCCCTGCACAACGAGTGTGAGCCTGACCCTGCCCTGCACACGAGTGTGAGCCTGACTGAAACCCCTGTGTCCCTGCACACGAGTGTGACCCTGACTGAACCCCCCTGCCCTGCACACGACGTGTGAGCCTGACCCAAACCCTGTCTTGCACACGAGTGTGAGCCCTGACGAACCCACCCCTGTGTCCCTGCAACACGAGTGTGAGCCCTGACTGAACCCCTGCCTGCACACGAGTGTGAGCCCTGACCCTGCCTGCACACGAGTGTGGCGCCTGACTGAACCCCCTGTCCTACAGCACGAGTGTGAGCCCTGCCCCTGCCCTGCACACGAATGTTAGAGCCGCTGCTCCAACTGTCTGTGCACAGCGGTTTTAATCGAATGTGACCCTGTCTCGAAACACGCCCCAGCCCTGCACACGACCTGTCGACCCTCGACTACCTCAGACCCACTACACCACACCCGCCACCAACTAACAGCACGGTGGTGAGCCCTGTCCCCCTGTCCCTGCAGACACGAGATACGTGAGTCCCGTGACCTGAACCCCCACAGATCAATCTGTCCCTGTTCCTAGCACCACAACGAGTCGATCCAGTAGACCATCCTCTGGCAGTTTTCACCCCAGGATTTATGGTTCCAAAGACTGGAAAAGACAAGCAACCACACATCTCCATGGCCCAATGTCAGGGAGAAAGGTGGGATTAAAGAAATAAAGAGATTTGGTAAGGCCAGGATCACTTAGGAAAAGGAGGTGTGATCACAGGCTCGAGGGAAAAACACAGATCGTAAATACCAAACACAACCCAAGATGCTGAAGGCAAAGCAAAAGCTTCGCACCAAAGGGCCGAATTTGGAAATACAGAATTAAATTGCTAGGGCAACCATAATTGGGGTCCCACTGTGTATAGAATGAATTAGGCTTAATCACTAATACCACAACTATGTTTCCACAGGACCTAAAAGATCATTCAGCTGGGACTAGGGTTGGTTTGGGTCACAAAGCTGATGCTCCAGCAAGGGCCCGACCCATAGTCAAGGAAAGGCGA
This sequence comes from Sporophila hypoxantha, assembly GCA_002167245.1. NCBI lineage: Eukaryota > Metazoa > Chordata > Aves > Passeriformes > Thraupidae > Sporophila > Sporophila hypoxantha. Next base: position 282,459 of record NDFG01000102.1, on the reverse strand, counting down.
CATGTGGAAATCTGCAGAGAGCAGCAGAAACCGAGCTGGCGACGCACGCACAAAGGTGCTTTCAGCATAGCAAACGCCACAGCCACAATTCTGCACAAAGGCAGGGCTGGCCCTGTGCTGGTCTGATATCGTTGTAGGAAATCAGTGGATATGGTTCCACCAGCATAATTAATTGGGGCAGCAGGACAAGATATATTCAAAGGACCAAGCTCCGCGCCAATAAGAGGCAGAATGGGGGAGAGAGAGGAGGAAGCAAAATGCATAGGAATAGCGTGGGGTGTGGTAACCGGCAGGACTAACATCGGCTAGTAGCAAGGTCATATAGAGGTACTGGCAGTACTTGTCAGGCCACCGGAGGAGTAGAGAATGTTATGGAAGGGAACCGGACCACAGGCTTCCCGTGGCCAGACAGCGCGATGAGGTTGGCAGATGTGTGTGGAATGGCTTCGGCCCCTGGGCCACCGCACGACCCGGGTGACGCCAGCTTCCAGAATTTGAATGTTGTGGCACGACAGGGACACATGACAGCACAGGCAGATCAGTGCCAACCAGAGGCCGACAGTCAGCGCAGGAAGCCAACGCTGCCAGAGAGAAAGGGACAGAGAGCAGAGCGGAGCCAAGCGATGGAAGACGATGCCGAAACAGCGTGCACATCAACCAAACACCACTGGCTCCCTCTGCGAGGGGGCTGGCACATGATCAGCCCCGCCGTGGGGAAGGAGAGCGAGGCCGGAGCACTGGGAGCAGAAGAGAGGGGAGTGTGCGAGGGGGTGCCAGCAGAGCCTTCCTGCCGGGAAGAGCCTCAACAGGATGAGAGAGGGTTTCAGCAGGTTGTCAAACCCTCCAAGCCCTCTCCAGGCCAACTGGGAGGCAGGGTCTGCCAAAGGGCCAACGCAGCTGGCGCCAACGGCACACTGCGACCCGTGAGGCGAGGCAGCCCGCACACTCCGCAGGGGCTCTGGGCACAGGCAGCACATGCAGGGGAGCCAAGACCCCACACCGGACCCGCTGGTCCCAGAGCGCAAGCACAAAGGCCGTGGGAGGAGGGCAAGGAGGAGAGGGTGAGCCGTGGGGCAGGCGGAGGGTGCCGCGGGGAGAGGGCATTGGCAGAGTGAGTAACCTGGTTGCAGCGCTGCCAAGAGTCTATCCTGGTTTTTTTACCCCTCTATTTAGATCCCCACCAACACAAATATTCCCCAAGGAAAAAAGCACTTGGCAAAGCGGCTCGCAAGGGAACAAAACCAAGCCGTTTAGAGAGGTTTAACCCGCGGCCAGATCCTGCGGGCGGCCCAAGCACCCAGCAAAAGGCAGCATGCAGCAGCAGTGCTTGATCTGCACGACGTGTATCTGGGAAGTGCCTCCTAGCCACCAGTCACACCAGAGCCCCCAGTGCCCATGAGACAGCTTGCTCGGAGACCCCCAGGAGGCAGAGCAGCAGCCTTGCTCCCACGGAGCCCAGCAGGGAGCAGGAGTTAGAGGGCGCGTGGGCGCAGTATTTAGTGATAGGGCCAGAGTCCATTGGCATGGGCCAGTAATTAGTCATGGGTCCTGGAGCCACAGCGCGTGGGCTGCTGTTAGTGATGGGGCCAGGGCCTGGAGTCACAGCCATGGGCCAGTGTTAGAGATGGGGCTGGAGTCACAGCATGGGCTGCTGATAGTGATGGGGCCAGGGCTGGAGACACAGGGCGCATGGGCCAGCATTAGTGATGGGGCCAAGGGCTGGAGTAACAGCCATGGGCTACTGTTTAGTAAATGGGGCGCTGGGTCACAGCTATGGGCTGGGCTGTTAGTGATGGGGCCAGGGCTGGGAGTCACAGCCATGGGCTGCTGTTAAGTGATGGGTCTGGAGGTCATGGCCAAGGCTGGCGTTAGTGTGGGGCCCAGAGTCATGGACCGTGAGCTACCACCAGTGACAGGGCTGGAGTCGGACGGCCCCGTGGGCAGGTGTTGGTGATGGGGCTCCAGGGACCCCGTGAGCTGCGCTCTTTTGGTCACACAGCTGGTCCAATGCGCCTGCAACCGCCCGTCCTCCTCGTCTCGCAGCGCCGCAGTGTTTGGTGATGAACTTGATGTATCTGGTGGTGAGCGTGGTCAGCTCAACTGTACTGCGTCCGCAGGGTCACGTACTGTGGGAGGACAGGGGGTCCAGCACGAAGAGAAGGGAGCTTGCCTGCCAGTACCCCAGCAATGATGGGGCTGCACGACCACGTCCAAGCCCCAAAATCCACGGTCGTGATCCGCTTCAGTGAGAGTCCACGCCCATTGAGGTGCAGGGCACCCCAGCCAGTGGCAGTGAGACCCCTTCCTCCCTGCCTGGATGATGCTGTCAGATGCCCGACTGCACTTTGGGCTTCTTGTGCTGGTGATGCCAACCGGCTCCACCTGTGCCTTGAAGCTCACCAGCTTGGCAAGCTCGTAGTCCTGATGAGGAGAGAGTGATCAAAGCTCTGACTACCCCTGGCACAGTGCTGTGAACCCACCCCCAGGCAGGACCCTAGTGCTTGCCCCGAAGCCCCCCAGGCCCCACTTGGATGGCGTCAATGTACTGCTTGGCAAATCAGCGCTGGCACTCCTCGCACCTTCTCCTTTGTGCTGGCTCACACTCCTCCAGCAGTTTTCCTGGGGAGACATGTGTGGGGTGAAGCCCCAGGACCTCATGGCCACCGCAAGAAGCGACACTTCACCCCACCATGGCCAGGGATGGTCCAAGAGTAGGCGGGCGCCTTGTCCTGCCTGGCTTTGGGAAATGGCGCAGGAGCACCCCTCACCGCTGCCGCAGCCAAAAATGGTCAGGAGCAACCCCCATCCTAGGGGCATGGCGTGAGAAGCACTCCACCCCGGCACCACGTGCCATGGCCAGGGAATGGTCCGCACTGCTTGCTGGCAGCCACCCCCAGAGCAACACTCGAACGTGCCATGGCTGCAGACAGCCGCCACTACCCCTCAAACTGCACCACAAGACAGAAATGGGCAGATCTGCACTCTGCTGGGATGGCCAGGGGAATCCTTGTGCCACACCACAGCCAGTGGAATAGCTGAGATCACCCCAGTGTCCTGCTGTGGAATACCCCAGGAGCACCCTTGCCCCATTGGGGAGTGGCCGAAGAGCACCCCTTGGCCCATTGGGGACAGCCAGAGAGCAATCCTTGCCCCATTGGGGGTTTGGCCAGGTACACGTCCCAGAACCCTGCTGGGGGATGCTCCAGGAGCACCCCTTGCCCACTGGGGACGGCCATGGAGCACCCCTTGCCCCACTGGGGATGGTAGGGAGCAGCCCTGCCCACTGGGACAGCTCCAGGAGCATCCCTTGCCCAACAGCCAGCCCTACCGTGCCCCCATGGCGCAGCCCTACTTGCCCCACGGCCAGCCCTGCCATGCCCCATGGCCAGCGCCCTACTTGCCCCACGGCCAGACCTACCCTTGCCCCATGGCCAGCCATACCTTGCCCCCTGGCCAGCCTAACATGCCCCCTAGGCAGCCCCACCTTGCCTACGGCCAAGCCCTAAACCGTGCACCAACAGGCAGCCCTTACCTTTGCGCCATTTGGGGACACCCAGGAGCATCCCTTTGCCCCATGGCCAGCCCTACCGTGCCCCATAGGCCCAGCCTATTCTCTTGCCCCACCAGCAGCCCTATCCTTGCCCCATGGCCAGCCCTACGCTTGCCACCACAGCCAGGCCCTACCTTGCCCCAGGTGTCCAGCCTACCTTGCCCCCATGGCCAGCCCCTACCTTGCCCCCATGGCCAGCCCTTACCTTGCCGCCACAGCCCAGCCCTACCTTGCCCCACCGCATTGGCCAGCCCTACTGTGCCCCAACGGCCAGCCCTAAACCTTGCCCCACGGGCAGCCTACCTTGCCCCCCATGTCCACCCTGCCATGTCCCACGGCCCAGCCCTACCTTCTCCTGCAGCAAGCTGCTCGCGATACGGGGCCTGGCTGTCGGTGATGGGCACTGGCCTGGATGGCCTCCTGGCGCTGCGCGGGCGTCGCAGATCCACTGGCGCAGCGCGTCGGCAAGCTCTGCCGGTAGTAGCCCAGCTGGCGGCCGGGCAGCTGGTCTGCTCGCGCTGCGGCAGGTCGGCCTGGCCCAAGCACGGCCTGCCATGCGCCTCCAAGCAGCTGCTGCAACCGCTCCGGTACCGGCTCCAGTCCACGTCCCCGCTTCGCTGTGCCCAGCTCGCACCACCGCTTCCGTGTGACGTCCTTGTGCCTTAGCCCAGTGTCGGTCCTCCAGCGTGCTGAAGAAGGGCTGGTGCCCCTAGGCCTGTGGCCCGCAGCCGCTGTGTCAGATTGGGCAAACTGGTCAGGGCCGGCCGCGGCGTTCCCCAAGCCACCCCCCAGCTCCCCTTGGCACCCCCGGAGGCCCCGGTACCTTGAAGGCTCAGCCTTTGCTGGCCTCCACTCGGCGCAGGTCGGGCCGGCACTGCCTTGCACGTCCTTCAGCTGCTCCTCGTACCTTGCGGAGCAGCTCCTCAGCCCGCCGCGTGCTCCGGAATCACCAGCCGATTGGTCTTCAAGCCTGCGGCACATGGGGTGGCAATCAGCCGGGACTCAAGGGATGGGAGCGGTATCCGGGAACGGGATCGACAGTGATCAGCGGATCAGCCGGGAGTTTGGGAGTGGGAGCAGGGCGGGATTGGGATCGGCAATCGAACCGGGATCAGCAGGAAGTGGGATCAGCTCGGGCATCAAGCCAGGAGCGGATCAGCCAGGATTCAGCCAAGAGCGGATGGGAGCGGGATCGGATCGACCGGATCGGGAGCCGAAGGAGCGAGATCAGCCAGGATCAGCCCGGGAAGCGGGGTATGGGAGGGTCGGGCGGATCGGGAATCGGCAGTGGCGGACCGGGACCGAGCCAGGAGTTGGGATCAGCCAGGAGCGGGGCGGGAGCGGGATGGATCAGCCGGGATCAGGATGGGATAGAGGCAGCTCAGCAAGAGCAGCCCCACAGACCGCAGAAGGGAAGGAAAAGGGAAAAAGGAAAAAAGGGGAAAAGGAAGAAAAAGGGGGAAAGGAAAAAAGAGACACAGGAAAAAAAGGAAAGAAAAAGGGAAAAAGGAGAAAAGGGAAAAAAAAGGGACCAAATGGGGTAAAAAAAGCAAAAAGGGAAAAAGGAAAAAGGAGAAAATGGAACAAAAGGAAAAAAAAGAAAAAGGAGGGGGACAAAAAAGGAAAAAAAGGGAAAAGAAAAAGACGAAAAGGGGAAAAAGGCAGAAAAGGAAAAAAAGAAAAAAAGGGGGAAGGAAAGAAAAAGGGAAAGGGAAGAAAAGGGGAAAAAGGATAAAAAGGGGGAAACACAAAGAAAAAGGAAAAAAGGAAAAAAAGGGGAAAAGGAGAAAAGGGAAAATGAAAAAAAGGGGAACAGGAAGGAAAGGGAAAGGGAAGAAAAGGGTGAAAAAGGAAAAAAAAGGGGGGAAAAGGAAAAAAAGGGAAATGAAAAAAAAGGGGAAAAGGAAAAAAGGGAAAAAAGGGAACAAGGAAACAAAAAAAAAGATAAAGGAAAAAGGGAAAAAACGATAAAAAGGAAAAAAGGGAAAAAGGGAAAAAAAGGGCAAAGAGAAACAAAAGGAAGAAGAGAAGAGGGGACAGGAAAAAAGAAGGGAAAAGGCATGGCGGCTCTCCACACAGACTCCCCAACTGTGCCCCCCCAGCTGCACGCTCGTTTCCAGGTGCGTCAGGGCCACTCACTTCTCCAGGTAGATGCCTGGACCAGGCTGTACACCTGCTCATCCTCGCGCCACGGGTGCCTCCAGCTCGGAAAGCGCAGCACGGCGCCGAGCCCCGCCTGCTCCGGCTGCGCCAGCACCTGCTCCGTCTTCTCGCTGAACTTTGGCCAGGTTCTTTTTTTGGATGCCCTCCAGCTCAGGTGGTGTTTTGCTGCAGGGAAGGAGTCTCAGTCCCAAACCCGACCGAAAATCTCCCCTCCTTCTTGGAACCCCAGGAGGAAGAAGAGTGCAGGGGAAGGCTCTGCAGCCCATCGGTGGCATGGTGGACAGCAGGTTTGAGGAGGGAGATTGGGAACATCCTCCTGGAAGGGCTCTCCAGCCCCTGCCAAGCTGCCCAGGCCAGGGTCAGTACGTGCCTACCGTTGGGGAGACTTTTACAGCCAATGGTGGACCACTTGGGACATGCACAGGGGTGGGCCTTGGGGAGGGCTCCAGTGGGCCTCTGGGGTGGCAGGGTGGGGGGGCGGGGGGGGGGGGGGGGAGGGCGGGCGAGTGGGCGAAGGGCGGACGCGTGGTGTTGGGCGCGCGGGGGAGGGGGAGGGGGTGATGCGCGCTGGATGGGGGCGGGCGGGGGGCGGAGTGGTTGAGGGGGCAGGGTTGGGAAGAGCGGGGGCGCGGGAGGGGGTTGGGGGGGGTGCGGGGGCGGGAGAGGGCCTTTGGTACACAACCTCAGAGAGCACATTCCAACCCAGGCCCTATCTTTTGGTCATTCCTCTTAGGAGAGTTGCTTTTCTCCAACGCCAAATTCAAATTCTGCATAAATTCCAGCGTTAACCCATGGGGTTCCCCAGACACGGCCACTCTTGGTCTGAAGACGTTTTTCCACAACAACCACACCATTTCACCCAGGGTACACTTTCGTTGGATACGCATGTGGATCACCTGGGGACATTTTCTCAGGGGGTGGCCTTTTGGGTGGAACTCAACAAGGGAATTTGACTCTATGAAAGGTGCTTTTCTCCCAACTAGCCAAATTTCCATCATCACCCTGGGCCCAGACCCATCTGTGTGGCACTACACGTGCCACACTGTGTGTCTCAGGCTCGGGTCACCCAGTTTCTGGTGTCAGCGCAGCTGCGGGAGGTGTCACAGATGGCTATTTTAACCTGAGAATTAGCATACTTTGCGGGAACTATGCCGCATATTTTTGGGGCAAATGTTCACCAGGGCCTCGCCACATCATTGGCGGTTGATGGGGCACACGTGGGGCACAAGTCTTTTCCCATGGGGCTCTCACATCTCCAAGGCTAACCTTTTTTCACACATAACGCAGGGAAGGTTCACTGGGTTGCCACACGTTTTCTCCCATGGTTGCTCTATCAATCACATGTGGGGGATGCACTGAGCGGGTTGGTTCAGGTGACAGATGGGACCTCTAGAGACTATCCGCACACCCAAATTTAGGAATTAATAAATATGCTGGAAAGTTTAACTTCCTGAAAGGAAATCTCAGGGAGGCAGGGATGCTACACCTGACAAGACATTGGGGATGCAACAGCGAGTTTACCAGGGGTTCTCTCACACGGGTATGGGGGACTGCACTGGGGCTAGATTTATTCCCTGGAGCTCTCACATGTGAGGATGGCACTGAGAAGAGACAATGTTTCCCCGGGGTCCCACATGTGTTAGGTGAACTGCCCTTGGGGAGCAGTTCTTCCTTGGCGTTACCCAACTATGGTGGGGGTTCTTTCACTCAACTGGGTGCAGTTTTCCACTGGGCTCTCACAAATATAATGAGGGGCGATGCAACTTGGAGGCAGTATTTTCCCCG
>NDFG01000102.1:236013-268106 GCA_002167245.1 Sporophila hypoxantha | reverse complement strand
GAACTGGAGGGGGCCTGGGGGTCTCAGTGACCTTGGGGGATCTGGAGGGGTTGGGAGAATCTGAGGAGCACCTTGGGSCCTTGGTGRGTTGGGGAGGGGGTTCAGGARGGTCTTGGCACTGGGGGTCACTGGKGTGGGGTGCAGTGGGCACTGGGGTCAGCAATGTGGGGTGAAGTGGTCACTGGGGGTCGGTCGCTGGTGTAGGGTGCAGTGGGCACTGGTGTGGGGTGCAGGAGACACTGGGGGTCACTGGTGGGGGGGGCAGCGGGCACTGGGGGTCACTGGTGTGGCTGCCTGTAGCAATGTGGGTGCAGGTGTGGCTGCCTGTAGTAGTGTGGGTGCAGGTCAGGTGAGGGTGCAGGTCAGGTGTAGATGCAGGTGTGGGTGCAGGTCAGGTGTGGGTACAGCTGTGGCTGCAGGCCCCCATAATGGTGCAGGTGTGGCTGCAGGCCCCTGCAGCTGTGCAGGTGAGGCTGCAGGTGTGGCTGCAGGCCCCCGCAGCGGCTCAGGTGCCCTCGGTGCCAGCCCCGGTGTGGCTGCAGGTATGGGTACAGGTCAGGTGAGGGGTACAGGTGAGGCTGCAGGCCCCTGCAGCTGTGCAGGTGTGGGTGCAGGTGAGGCTGCAGGTGTGGCTGCAGGCCCCCGCAGCGGCGCAGGTGCCCTCGGTGCCAGCCCCGGTGTGGATGCAGGTGTGGATGTAGGCCCCTGTAGCTGTGCAGGTACAGGTGTGGCTACAGGCCCCCGCAGTGGCTCAGGTGCCCTCGGTGCCAGCCCCGGTGTCCCCCCGCTCCCCCCAGGCGTTCCTGGCAGCGCTGCAGACCCAGTGGAGCTGGATGCTCCAGCTCTGCTGCTGCATCGAGACCCACCTGAAGGAGAACACCAACTACTTCCAGGTACGGGGGCAGGTGCCAGGGCAGGGCTGGGAGCGGGAGGGAGGCCGTGACCCCCAATTCTGACCCCCGGCCCCCCCAGTTCTTCGCCGAGGTGCGGGAGGCCGAGGAGCTGCTGCGCAAGACGGAGGAGACGATGCGGCGCAAGTTCAGCTGCGACCGCGGCACCACGGCCACACGCCTCGAGGACCTGCTGCAGGACCTGGCGGTGAGGGCACCCCCGAGACCCCCAGTGGGACCCCCAGACCCCGGGGAGACCCCCAGGGTGACCCTCCCAGATCTGCAGGGTGACCCTGCTGCGTGACCTTGTATTGAGGGCAGGTGGCAGCCCAGGGGACTGCCCGAGTGGAGCCCCCCGAGATCCTCAGGGTGACACCTCCAGGGTGACCCCAGCCCCATGGCAGCCCCAGGTTCACCCCACGGGCAGGTGACCCCAGCCCCATGGCAGCCCCAGGCTCACCCCACGGGCAGGGTGACCCCAGCCCCTGGTGACTCTGAGGTGGCAGCCCCCCTAGGATGTCCCCCAAAATCAGAGCCCTGGGGTGACCAGCTGCAGAGTGCTGGGGTGCCCACCCCACTGCAGCCCCTGGGGTGACCCCAACACGTCCATTGCTGCAACAGACTGGGTGACCCCCCTGCCTCATATTCCTGACCCCTCCCCAACCTCCCAGGACCCCCCCAAAATCCCAAGAGCTCCCAAAACCTTTGGGACCTCCTGACATTTCTGAGCTCTCCCAAAAAAGCTGGTACCTCCCTAAAATTCTGATGCCCCTCAGCGCCGTGGGGCACCCCAAATCCTGAGGTGTCCCAAACGTGCCCCCACAGGAGCAGAAGGAGCAGCTGGCGGAGCTGGGGGCGCAGCTGGGGGCTCTGTCCCGCCGCGCCAGGACCATYGTGCAGCTGAAGCCACGCAGCCCCTCGACGCCCCTGCAGGGCCGGCCCCCCATCCAGGCCGTCTGCGACTACAAGCAAATGGAGGTGAGGGGSACACGAGGCTGGGATTGGGGTTGGTCCCCCCGGGGAGGCCGTGGGGGGATGTGGGGCAATGTGGGGGGACGTGGTGGGTCCAGCACCCCGCTCTGATGCTGCCCCAGCCCCGTGGGGGGAACACAGGAGSATCCCCCCTCTGGTCTGGCACCACCCCGGGGGACAAGGGGACAGATTGGGGACCTCCCGCCCTTCTGTCATCCTGTCCCAGCCCCATGAGGGGACACAGGAGGATCCCCCTCTGGTCTGACACCACCCCAGGGGACAAGGGGACACATGGGGGACCTCCCACCCTTCTCTCACACTGCCCCAGCCCCATAAGGGGACACAAGGGGGGACACAAGGGACCCCCCACCCAGACTGAGACCATACCAGGCCTGTAGGGAAATATGGGGGGACACTGGGGAATATGGGGGTGCACTGGGGAATATGGGGGCACACTGGGGAATATCAGGGGGGACACTGGGGATTATGGGGGGCACACTGGGGAATATTGGGGCACACTGGGGAATATGGGGGGGCACACTGGGGAATATGGGGGCACACTGGGGAATATGGGGGCACACTGGGGAATATCGGGGGGACACTGGGGATTATGGGGGGCACACTGGGGAATATCAGGGGTAAACTGGGGAAATATGGGGGTGCACTGGGGAATACGGGGGGACACTGGGGAATATGAGGGGACACTGGGGAATATGGGGGGACACTGGGGAATATCAGGGGGCACACTGGGGAATTTGGGGGGACACTGGGGAATGTGGGGGCACACTGGGGAATATGGGAGAGGCAGAGATGGACACAAGGGCCGCACCCCACCCTGACGCCCCGCCCCGCAGGTGACCGTGCACAAGAACGACACCTGTGCCCTGGTGAACCACGCGCAGCCGCAGCAGTGGCGGGTGCTGAGCGCCGCTGGCAGCGAGGCCGTGGTGCCYTCGGTCTGCTTCCTCCTGCCACCCCCCAACAAGGAGGCTCTGGACGCCGTGCACAGGTGGGGACAGTGACCCCGCACCCCCCCGGGTGTCCCCGCTGTGTCCCCCCCTCTAACTCCACATCCCCACAGGCTGGAGGCCGCCCACCAGCAGCTGCTGGGGCTGTGGCAGCAGCTGCACCAGGACCTGCGCAGCCTCCGCGCCTGGCAGTACCTGACCCGGGACATCCAGCAGATCCACTCCTGGACGCACGTCACGGTGAGTTCCCGGGGGTCCCGGAGCCCCACGGGGGTCCCGGGGGTCCCGGCAGGGGCTGACGCGGCTGTGCCCCCCCAGTTCCGCACGCTGCCGGCCGAGGAGGTGCGCCAGGTGCTGTCCAGCCTGGAGAGGCACTACCAGGAGTTCCTGCGGGACAGCCAGGACTCGCAGAGCTTCCAGCCCGACGACCGGCTGCAGGTGGAGCGCGACTACAACGCCTGCACGCACAAGTACGAGCTGCTGCTGCGSAGCCAGGAGAAAGGTGGGTGCGCCCTCTCTGCCCCCTCTGAAGGGTGGGGGTCCCCGGGGTTTCCCCAGGTCCTTGGGGTGATCTGCAGGTCATTGTGGTGTCCCTGGGGTATCACCATGGTGYTGAGTTGCTACAGGCTCCCCCTTCCTCATATTGGCTCCTGGGGTGTCCCCAGGGTGCTGAGCCATCCCTGCATCCCCCTTTCCCACCATGGGTCCCCAGGGTGTCCCCATGATGCTGAGCCATCCCTGTGTCCCCTCTCCCTGCTGTGGGTCCCCAGGGTGTCCCCAGGGTGCTGAGCCATCCCTGAATCCCCCTTTCCCACCATGGATCCCCGCGTTGTCCGCACAGTCTGAGCCATCCCCATGTCCCCTCTCCCTGCTGTGGGTGCCCAGGGTGTCCCAGGGCACTGAGCCATCCCTGTGTCACTATGGGTCCCCGTGGTGTCCCCATGGTGCTGAGCCATCCCTGTGTCACTAATGGGTCCCCGTTGGTGCCCCGTTGGTGTCCCAGTGGCACTGAGCCAATACCCTGTGTCCACTATGGGTCCCATGGTGTCCGCCCAGGGTGCTGAGCCATCCTCTGTGTTTCCTACGGTCCCCGTGGTGGTCCCCGGCGCACTGAGCCATCCCAGTTGTCACTGCCAGTCCCTGTGTGATCTCCATAGGTGCTGCAGCCATCCCGGCTTACTGTGGGTATCCCCGTGGTGTCCGTGGTGTCCCAGGGCACTGAGCCATCCTAGTGTCACTGGGGTCCCGTGGTGTCCCCCATGGTGCTGAACCATCCGGTGTCCACTATGGGTCCCCGTTGGTGTCCCATGGTGCTGAGCATCCCGTGTCACTACTGGCCCCGTGTTGTCCCATGGTGCTGACCAATCCCTGTGTCACTACGCGGTCCCGTGGTGTCCCATAGGCGCTGAGAGCCATCCCTGTTTTCACTACGGTCCCAGTGGTGTCCCCTGGTGTCCAGGGCACTGAGCCATCCCCTGTGTCACTATGGGTCCCCGTGGTGTCCATGGCACTGAGCCATCCCCGCTGTCCCCGCAGGAGAGCAGGAGAGTCTCTGTTGCAGAGCTACATCTCCGCAGCCTGAAGGACTCCCGCTGCCAGCTGGAGAGCTGCGAGAGCCGCCCGTTGCACCGCTCGCGCTGCCCTCAGGCCGACCCCCTGCGCGAGTGCGCCCAGCGCCAGGCGAGCAGCAGGTGATGACTCGTGTGGGACCCCGGGGAACTGCCCCGGTGCCAATGCCGACGTGTGGGCAGCCGCAGGAACTGCCCAGTGCATCCGAGTGGTGGGAGCCCCGGGGGAAACTGCCCCAGTACTCCCGATGTTCGTGGGGAGCCCGGGGGAACTGCCCAGTGCAATCCCCCACTTGGGAGCCCAGGGAAACTGCCCCAGTGCGATCCCCCGTGTGTGGGAGTGCCCAAGGAATGCCCCAAGTGCATCACCCGTATGTGGCGGAGCCCAGGGGAAACTGCCCCGATGTGCATCCCCAATGTGTGGGAGCCGCCAGGGAACTGCCCCCAGTGCATCCCCCGCATTGTGTGGAGCCAGGGAACTGCCCAGTGCATCCGCGATGTTGTGGACCCCGGGAACTGCCCGCAGTGCAATCCCCCAAAGATCCTCAGGTGACACGCCTCGCGGGTGACACAAGGGTGACCCGACCCTGTGACACATGTGTACACGTGTAGTTGCACACAGAGGGGTCTGGAAGGTTTGGGTTGGAAAAAGCCCTCAGAGCCCATTGAGTCCACCAAAGGCCACCCTGAGCATGTTCCCGCAGGGTGATTCCAACACGTTAAGCAAGATGTACCTGCGGGAGCATGGTTTGGGTTTGGGAAAGCTCGGAGTACTAAGATGGGCCTTGGGGGAATGGTTTGGGTTGGAAAAGCTCAGTACCAAGATGGGCCTGGGGGAATGGTTTGGGTTGGAAAAGCCCTCAGAGCCCAYTGAGYCCMCCCAAGGCCACCCCTGTGCATGTCCCCAAGTGGTCCACATGGCTGTAAAGTCTCCCCAGCGGTGGCACTCTGACCCTGCCTGGGCAGCTTGGCAGGGCTGGAGAGCCCYTCCAGGAGGAGTTTTCCCAATCTCCCTCCTCAACCTGCCCTGTCCACCTGCACCGATGGGCTGCAGAGCCTTCCCCTGCTCTTCTCCTCCTGGGGTCCAAGAGGAGGGGAGAATTCGGTCGGGTTTGGGACTGAGGGACTCCTTCCCTGCAGCAAACACACCTGGAGCTGGAGGGCATCCAAAAGAACCTGGCCAAAGTCAGCGAGAAGACGGAGCAGGTGCTGGCGCAGCCGGAGCAGGCGGGCTCGGCGCCCGTGCTGCGCTCCGAGCTGGAGGTCACCCTGCGCAAGATGGAGCAGGTGTACAGCCTGTCCAGCATCTACCTGGAGAAGTGAGTGGGCCCTGGCACCTGGAAACGAGCCTGGGCAGCTGGGGGGCCGTGGGGAGTCTGGGGAGAGCCAGCATGCCTCTCCCTTCTTTTCCTTCCCTCTTCTCTTCTTCCTTTTGTTTCTCTTTGCCCTTTTTTCCCTTTTTCCCTTTTTTCCTTTTTATCGTTTTCCCTTTTTTCCTTTTATCTTTTTTTTTTCCTTTTCCCCTTTTTTCCCTTTTTTCCTTTTCCCCTTTTTTTTCATTTTCCCTTTTTTCCTTTTCCCCCCTTTTTTTTCCTTTTCCCCTTTTCTTCCCTTTCCCTTTCCTTCCTTTTCCCCTTTTTTTCATTTTCCCTTTTCTTCCTTTTCCCCTTTTTTTCCTTTTTTCCTTTTCTTTGTTTTTCCCCCTTTTTATCCTTTTCCCCTTTTCTTCCCTTTCCCTTTTCTTCCTTTCCCCCTTTTTCTTCTTTTTTTTCCTTTTCTTCCTTTTTCCCTTTTCTTCTTTTTTCCTTTTCCCTTTTTTTCCTTTTTTTCTTTTTTTCCTTTTTTCCATTTTCTCCTTTTTCCTTTTTCCCTTTTTTCTTTTTTTCCCCATTTTTCCCTTTTTTTCCCTTTTCTCCTTTTTCCCTTTTTCTTTCCTTTTTCCCTTTTTCTCTTTTTTCCTTTCCCCCTTTTTCTTCCTTTTCCCCTTTTTTCCTTTTTCCCTTTTCCTTCCCTTCTGGGTCTGTGGTGCTGCTCTTGCTGAGCTGCCCGCTCCCATCCTGATCCCGGCTGATCCATCCCGCTCCCGCCCCGCTCCTGGCTGATCCCACTCCTGGCTGGTCCCGGTCGATGCCGATCCCGATCCCGCCCCGCTCCCATCCCGCTCCCGGCTGATCCTGGCTGATCTCGCTCCTGGCTGATCCCGGTCGATCCCGATCCCGCTCCCATCCCGCTCCCATCCCGCTCCCGGCTGATGCCACCCCTGTGCCGCAGGCTGAAGACCATCGGGCTGGTGATCCGGAGCACGCAGGGGGCTGAGGAGCTGCTCCGCAAGTACGAGGAGCAGCTGAAGGACGTGCAGGCAGTGCCGGCYGACCTGGCCGAGCTGGAGGCCAGCAAGGCTGAGCTCAAGGTACCGGGGGCTCCGGGGGTGCCAAGGGGAGCTGGGGGGTGGCTTGGGGACGCCGCGGCCGGCCCTGACCAGTGCCCATCTGCCACAGCGGCTGCGGGCACAGGCYGAGGGGCACCAGCCCTTCTTCAGCACGCTGGAGACCGACCTGGGCAAGGCCAAGGACGTCAACGAGCGGATGGTGCGCGGGCACAGCGAGCGGGACGTGGACCTGGAGCGGTACCGGGAGCGGGTGCAGCAGCTGCTGGAGCGCTGGCAGGCCGTGCTGGGCCAGGCCGACCTGCGGCAGCGCGAGCTGGACCAGCTGGGCCGCCAGCTGGGCTACTACCGGCAGAGCTGCGACGCGCTGCGCCAGTGGATCYGCGACGCCCGGCAGCGCCAGGAGGCCATCCAGGCCGTGCCCATCACCGACAGCCAGGCCGTGCGCGAGCAGCTGCTGCAGGAGAAGGTAGGGCTGGCCGTGGGGCATGGCAGGGCTGGCTGTGGGGCAAGGTAGGGCTGGCTGTGGGGCAAGGTGGGGCTGCCCGTGGGGCAAGGTAGGGCTGGCCTAGGGGGCAAGGTAGGGCTGGCCATGGGGCAAGGTAGGGCTGGCCGTGGGGCGTGGTAGGGCTGGCCGTGGGGCAAGGTGGGGCTGCCCGTGGGGCAAGGTAGGGCTGGACATGGGGCATGGCAGGGCTGGCCATGGGGCAAGGTAGGGCTGGCTGTGAGGCAAGGCAGGGCTGCCCGTGGGGCAAGGTAGGGCTGGCCATGGGGCAAGGTGGGGCTGGCCTAGGGGGCATGGTAGGGCTGGCCTAGGGGGCATGGTAGGGCTGGCCATGGGGCAAGGTAGGGCAGCCCGTGGGGCAAGGTAGGGCAGGCCATGGGGCAAGGTGGGGCTGGCTGTGGGGCAAGGTAGGGCTGGCCTAGGGGGCACGGTAGGGCTGGCCTAGGGGGCATGGTAGGGCTGGCTGTGGGGCAAGGTAGGGTTGGCCGTGGGTCAAGGTAGGGCTGGCCTAGGGGGCAAGGCAGGGCTGGCCATGGGGCAAGGTAGGGCAGGCCATGGGGCAAGGTAGGGCTGGCCGTGGGGCATGGTAGGGCTGGCCGTGGGGCAAGGTGGGGCTGCCCGTGGGGCAAGGTAGGGCTGGACATGGGGCATGGCTGGGCTGGCCATGGGGCAAGGTAGGGCTGGCCTAGGGGGCAAGGCAGGGCTGGCCATGGGGCAAGGTAGGGCTGGCCTAGGGGGCAAGGCAGGGCTNCAAGGTAGGGCTGGCCTAGGGGGCAAGGCAGGGCTGGCCATGGGGCAAGGTAGGGCTGGCCTAGGGGGCAAGGCAGGGCTGGCCATGGGGCAAGGCAGGGCTGGCCATGGGGCAAGGCAGGGCTGGCTGTGGGGCACAGTAGGGCTGGCTGTGGGGCAAGGGATGCTCCTGGGTGTCCCCAATGGGGCAAGGGCTGCTCCCACAATCCCCAGTGGGGCAAGGGGTGCTCCCGGCCATCCCCAGTGGGGCAAGGGGTGCTTCTGGGCGTCCCCAGTGGGGCAAGGGGTGCTCCTGGGCGTCCCCAATGGGGCAAGGGGTGCTCCTGGGCGTCCCCAGCAGGGTCTGGAGTGTGCCTGGCCAACCCCAATGGGGCAAAGGATGCTCCTGGGTATTCCACAGACAGACACGGGGTGATCTCAGCTATCCCTGGCTGTGGTGTGGCAAGGGATTCCCCTGGCCATCCCCAGCAGAGTGCAGATCTGCCCATTTCTGTCTGTGGTGCAGTGAGGGGAGTGCTGGGCTGTCTGCAGCCATGGCACGTTGAGTGTTGCTCTTGGGTGGCTGCAGCAGCAGTGGGACCATCCCTGGCCATGGCACGTGGTGGGTGGGTGCTCTCAGCCATCCCCCCTAGGATGGGGGTTGCTCCTGACCATTTTTGGCTGCAGCAGGGTGAGGGGTGCTCCTGGCCATTCCCAGCCATGCAGGGCAAGGGGTGCTCTTGGCCATCCCTGGCCATGGTGGGGTGAAGTGTGCTCTTGGGWGGCCATGRGGTGCCTGGGCTCACCCRCACATGTCTCCCCAGAAACTGCTGGAGGAGTGTGAGCAGCACAAGGAGAAGGTGGAGGAGTGCCAGCGCTATGCCAAGCAGTACATTGACGCCATCAAGGTGGGCCTGGGGGGCTGGGGAGGCAGCACTGGGTCCTGCTGGGGGTGGGTTCACAGCACTGTGGCCAGGGGTAGCAGAGCTTTGATCACTCTCTCCTCATCAGGACTACGAGCTGCAGCTGGTGAGCTTCAAGGCACAGGTGGAGCCGGTGGCATCACCAGCCAAGAAGCCCAAAGTGCAGTCGGCATCTGACAGCATCATCCAGGAGGTGAGGGAGGGGTCTCACTGCCACTGGCTGGGGGTGCCCTGCAGCTCCTGGGGCGTGGCTGCTCACTGAAGGGGTGGATTTGGGGCTGTGGCACGTGGTCGTGCAGCCCCATCATTGCTGGGGTACTGGCGGGCAAGCTCCCCTCTCTCGTGCTGACCCCCTGTCTCCACAGTACGTGGACCTGCGGACGCAGTACAGTGAGCTGACCACGCTCACCACCCAGTACATCAAGTTCATCACCGAGACACTGCGGCGGCTGGAGGACGAGGAGGTACGGGGCGGTGCAGGGCGGCATGGCCAGCTGTGTGACCAAAAGGAGTTCAGTTCATGGGGTCCCTGGCCCCATCACCAACACCTGCCCACGGCCGTGACTCCAGCCCTGTCACTGGTGGTAGCTCACGTCCATGACTCTGGCCCCACCACTAACACTAGCCTGTGGCCATGACTCCAGACCCATCACTAACAGCAGCCCATGGCTGTGACTCCAGCCCTGGCCCCATCACTAACAGCAGCCCATAGCTGTGACTCCAGCCCCATTACTAACAGTAGCCCATGGCTGTTACTCCAGCCCTGGCCCCATCACTAATGCTGGCCCATGGCTGTGTCTCCAGCTCTGGCCCCATCACTATCAGCAGCCCATGGCTGTGACTCCAGCCCCATCTCTAACACTGGCCCATGGCTGTGACTCCAGCCCTGGCCCCATCACTAACAGCAGCCCATGGCTGTGGCTCCAGACCCATGACTAATACTGGCCCATGGCCATGACTCTGGCCCTATCACTAATACTGGCCCACGGCCTCTAACTCCTGCTCCCTGCTGGGCTCCTGGGAGCAAGGCTGCTGGCTCTGCCTCCTGGGGGTCTCCGAGCCAAGCTGGCTCTGGGCACTGGGGGCTCTGGTGTGACTGGTGGTAGGAGGCACTTCCCAGATACACATCGTGCAGTCAGCACCTGCCTGAGCATGCTGCTGTGCTGGGCGCTGGCCCGCGGGGTCTGGCGTGGGGTAACCTCTCTAACTCTTGGTTTCTGCCCTTGGAGCCGCTTTGCCAGTGCTTTTTCTTGGGGAATATTTGTGTTGGTGGGGATCTAATGGAGGGTAAAAAACCAGGATGACTCTGGCAGCCGTGCACCAGGTACTCACTCTGCGCATGCCCTCTCCCCGCGGCACCCTCCGCCTGCCCCACGGCTCACCCTCTCCTCCTTGCCCTCCTCTACGTCTGTGCTGCTCTGGGACCAGGGGTCCGGTGTGGGGTCTGGCTCCCCTGCATGTGCTGCCTGTGCCCGAGCCCTGCGGAGTGTGCGGCTGCCTCGCTCACGGTGCATGTGGTGCGCCAGCTGCGTTGGCCCTTTGGCAGACCCTGCTCCCAGTTGCCTGGAGAGGGCTGGGAGGGGTTTGAACCAGCTGAATCTCTCTCTCCTGTTGAGGCTTTCCCGGCAGGGAAGGCTCTGCTGGCACCGCCCTCGCACCRCTCCCCTCTCTTCTGCTCCCAGTGCTCCGGCCGTCTCTCTCCTTTCCCCACGGCGGGGGCTGTCTGTGCCAGCCCCCTCGCAGGGGGAGCCAGGGTGGTGATGTGCACGCTGYTCGCATCGTCTTCATCGCTTGGGCTCCGCTCGCTCTCTGTCCCTTCTCTCTGGAGCGTGGCTTCCTGCGCTGCTGTCTGGCTCCTGTTGCCTGTCTGCCTGTGCTGTCATGTGTCCCCTGTCGTGCCACACATCTTCTGGAAGCTGGCGTCACCGGGTTGTGCGGTGGCCCAGGGGCCGAAGCCATTCCACACACATCTGCCACCTCTCCGCTGTCTCGGCAGTGTGCGGCTGGGCCAGCATCGATTCCACGGCGCGATCGCATCCCTTGTGATTTGTCTCTCTCTCCCCTCTTTGTCCCCTGCACCCTCTTTCCCCTCCAGAAAGCCGCCGAGAAGCTGAAAGAGGAGGAGAGGAAGCGGCTGGCGGAGGTGGAGGCACAGCTGGAGAAGCAGCGGCAGCTGGCCGAGGCCCACGCCAAAGCCAAGGCGCAGGCAGAGGCGGAGGCGCGGGAGCTGCAGCTCCGCATGCAGGAGGAGGTCACCCGGCGGGAGGTGGTGGCCGTGGATGCCGAGCAGCAGAAGCAGAACATCCAGCAGGAGCTGATGCAGCTGCGGCAGAACTCGGACCACCAGATCAAGTCCAAGGTGAAGCTGATYGAGGAGGCCGAATACAACCGCAAGAAAGTGGAGGAGGAGATCCGCCTCATCCGCCTGCAGCTGGAGAGCACCGAGAAGCAGCGGGAGAGCGCAGAGACAGAGCTGCAGGAGCTGCGGGCGCGTGCCGAAGATGCTGAGAGGCAGAAGCGGCAGGCGCAGGAGGAGGCTGAGCGCCTGCGCCGGCAGGTGAAGGAGGAGAGCCAGAAGAAGCGGGAGGCGGAGGAGGAGCTGAAGCGCAAGGTGCAGGCTGAGCGCGAAGCGGCCCGGGAGAAGCAGAAGGCAGTGGCAGACCTGGAGCAGCTGCGGCTGCAGGCGGAGGAGGCTGAGCGACGCATGCGGCAGGCAGAGGCTGAGAAGGACCGACAGATCCAGGTGGCCCAGGAGGTGGCCCAGCGCAGCGCTGAGGCCGAGCTGCAGAGCAAGAGGCTCTCTTTCGCCGAGAAGACAGCACAGCTGGAGCTGTCGCTGCAGCAGGAGCACGATGTGGTGGCCCAGCTGCAGGAGGAGGCCGAGCGGCTGAAGAGGCAGCAGCTGGAGGCTGAGCGCTCACGGGAGGAGGCTGAGAAGGAGCTGGAGCGCTGGCGGCAGAAGGCCAACGAGGCRCTGCGCCTGCGGCTGCAGGCCGAAGAGGTGGCCCACAAGAAGTCGCTAGCGCAGGAGGAGGCCGAGAAGCAGAAAGAGGATGCAGAGCGTGAGGCCCGCAAGCGCGCCAAGGCAGAGGAGGTGGCCGTGCGGCAGAAGGAGCTGGCAGAGGAAGAGCTGGAAAAGCAGCGGGAGCTGGCAGAGGGCACAGCCCAGCAGAAGCTGGCGGCGGAGCAGGAGCTGATCCGGCTGAAGGCGGAGATGGAGAACGGGGAGCAGCAGCGCCTGCTCCTGGAGGAAGAGCTCTCGCGGTTGAAGGGCGAGGTAAACGAGGCCATCCAGAGGAGGAAGGAGCTGGAGGAGGAGCTGGCCAAGCTGCGGGCAGAGATGGAGGTCCTGCTGGAGAGCAAGGCCAAGACAGAGGAGGAGTCGCGCTCTAGCAGCGAGAAGTCCAAGCAGCGTCTGGAGGCGGAGGCCAACAAGCTGCGGGARCTGGCCGAGGAGGCCGCCCGCCTGCGCGCCCTCTCCGAGGAGGCCAAGCGGCAGCGGCAGCTGGCAGAGGACGAGGCCACCCGGCAAAGGGCCGAGGCCGAGCGCATCCTGAAGGAGAAGCTGGCGGCCATCAACGAGGCCTCACGGCTGAAGGCAGAGGCGGAGATTGCGCTGAAGGAGAAAGAGGCGGAGAACGAGCGGCTGCGGCGGCTGGCAGAGGACGAGGCCTACCAGCGCAAGCTGCTGGAGGAGCAGGCAGCCCAACACAAGCAGGACATCGAGGAGAAGATTGCCCTGCTGAAGCGCTCCTCAGAGAGCGAGTTGGAGAGGCAGAAGGGGCTCGTGGAGGATACGCTGCGGCAGCGGCGGCAGGTGGAGGAGGAGATCCGTGCCCTYAAGGCCAGCTTCGAGAGGGCCTCAGCTGGCAAGAGCGAGCTGGAGCGGGAGCTGAACCGCATCCGTGGGGAGGCAGAGGAGGTGCAGCGCAGCCGGGAGCAGGCAGAGCGGGAGGCCGAGCGGCAGCGGGCGCTGGCATTGGAGGAGGAGGGCCGCCGGCGCGAGGCTGARGAGAAGGTGCAGGCCATCCTGGCGGCTGAGGAGGAGGCCGGGCGGCAGCGGCGGCTGGCCCTGGAGGAGGTGGAGCGGCTGCGGGCCATGGTGGAGGAGGCGCGGCGGCAGAAGGAACTGGCGGAGAAGGAGTCGGAGCGGCAGATCCAGCTGGCACGGGAGGCGGCGCAGAAGCGGATYGCAGCCGAGGAGAAGGCGCACCTGGCTGCCGTGCAGCAGAAGGAGCAGGAGCTGCTGCAGACGCGCCAGCAGGAGCAGAGCCTCCTGGACCGGCTGCGCGAGGAGGCTGAGCGGGCTCGGCGGGCGGCTGAGGAGGCTGAGTTTGCCCGTGGTAAGGCCGAGCAGGACGCCAGCTTGTCCCGGCAGCGCGTGGAGGAGGCTGAGCGGCTGAAGCAGCGGGCAGAGGAGGAGGCACAGGCCAAGGCACAGGCACAGGCGGACGCAGAGAAGCTGCGAAAGGAGGCCGAGCTGGAGGCAGCAAAACGGGCCCAGGCAGAGCAGGCAGCCCTGAGGCAGAAGCAGCTGGCCGATGCCGAGATGGAGAAGCACAAGAAGTTTGCCGAGCAGACACTGCGGCAGAAGGCACAGGTGGAGCAGGAGCTGACCAAGGTGAAGTTGCAGCTGGATGAGACAGACCACCAGAAGGGCATCCTGGATGAGGAGCTGCAGCGGCTGAAGGAGGAGGTGACAGACGCCGTCCGGCA
This sequence comes from Sporophila hypoxantha, assembly GCA_002167245.1. Classification (NCBI taxonomy): domain Eukaryota; kingdom Metazoa; phylum Chordata; class Aves; order Passeriformes; family Thraupidae; genus Sporophila; species Sporophila hypoxantha. Next base: position 254,449 of record NDFG01000102.1, on the reverse strand, counting down.
GAAGGCCCAGGTGGAGGAGGAGCTCTTCAAGGTCCGGGTGCAGATGGAGGAGCTGGCCAAGCTGAAGAGCCGCATCGAGGAGGAGAACAAGGCGCTGATCCTTAAGGACAAGGACAACACGCARAAGTTCCTGGCGGAGGAGGCAGAGAAGATGAAGCAGGTGGCAGAGGAGGTGGCCCGGCTGAGCGTGGAGGCGCAGGAGGCCGCCCGCATGCGGCAGCTGGCTGAGGATGACCTGGCRCAGCAGCGGGCGCTGGCAGAGAAGATGCTGAAGGAGAAGATGCAGGCGGTGCAGGAGGCCACGCGGCTGCGGGCCGAGGCTGAAATGCTGCAGAAGCAGAAGGATCTGGCACAGGAACATGCCAAGAAGCTGCAGGAGGACAAGGAGCAGATGCAGCAGCGCCTGGCTGAGGAGACCGAGGGCTTCCAGAAGACGCTGGAGGCTGAGCGCCGGCGGCAGCTGGACATCACGGCTGAGGCCGAGCGCCTCAAGCTGCAAGTGGCGGAGATGAGCATGGCCCAGGCCAAGGCTGAGGAGGAAGCCAAGCGGTTCAAAAAGCAGGCGGAGGAGATCAGTGAGAGGCTGCATGAGACTGAGCTGGCCACACAGGAGAAGATGACGATGGTGCACACCCTGGAGATCCAGCGGCACCAGAGCGATGAGGATGCYGAAAAGCTGCGGAAGGCCATCGCTGACCTGGAGAAGGAGAAGGAGAAGCTGAAACAGGAGGCAGCGCTGCTGCAGCAGAAGGCAGAGGAGGTACTGGGCTGCGGGTCCCCCTTAGTGGTGGTGATACACAGGGAGGCTGTCYCTCTTCCCAGCCAGCCCACACCATCCCTGGGCCGGTCCCCAAGGACCATCACTGGGGATGGTGGGGCTGGACCCCCTGTGCAGGTCAGGGATGTATGTAGAGTTGTAGGCGATGGAGCAAACCCCTCAGGCAGCGTCGGAGCAGGACCCCAAACTCCTGGAGCCATGGAGGTGGGATCGCCACCTCCTGGGCTGGCTCTTCCACCCTGTGGCATGTCCTGCTGTGTTCTTCTCTGTGCCCAGCTCCCAGCCTGAGTGCTGGGGGTTCCCTTGTGTCCCTCCCCTGGTCATCCTGCCTCATGTTGTGTGTGGCTCCCTAACCCAGGCTCTGCTCCTTAGCTCTTACCTGATGTAGAGAGTGTGTGGGTGACTCTGTGCCTCYGTGCCACCCCTGCTGCCYGTCCCCCTGCCTCAGCCCACCCTCAGTCCCCTACTGCCCTCCTGGGTGTCTGACCGTGCTGTTCTTTCTCCCACCCCAGATGCAGGTGGCCCAGCAGGCTCAGCTCCGTCAGGAGACCCAGCTCCTGCAGCAGAGCTTCCTGACRGAGAAAGATGCCCTGCTGCAGAAGGAGAAGTTCATTGAGGAGGAGAAATCAAAGCTGGAGAAGCTCTTTAAGGAYGAGGTGAACAAAGCCCAGAACCTGAAGGCAGAGCAGGAGCGGCAGCAGCGGGAGATGGAGCAGGAGAAGCAGCAGTTGAAAGCTATGTTAGATGAAGCCAAGAAGCATCAGAAGGAAGCTGAGGAAAACGTCCGGCACAAGCAGGAAGAGCTACAGCAGCTGGAGAGGCAGCGACARCAGCAGGAGAAACTTCTGGAAGAAGAGAACCAGAAGCTGAGGGAGAGGCTSGAGCAGATGCAGGAGGAGTACAAGGCTGCCCTGGCCCAGAGACGGGAGATCATGATCCAGACAGATGACCTGCCTGGGGAGGCGGTTACCACAACGCAGCTGCTGGACGTCAAGGCTGTGCCCAATGGCCGGGATGCAATGGACGGCTTAGCCCAGAATGGGGAGCCGGAGTTCGCCTTTGATGGCATACGGCAGAAGGTGTCAGCAGAGAAGCTGGCTGATGCCGGCATTCTGAGCAGGGAGAACTTGGACAAGTTGGCGAAGGGTGTTGTGAGTGTGGGTGAGCTCTCTCAGAGGGAAGATGTCAAGAAATACCTGCAGGGCAAGAGCAGCATTGCTGGTTTGCTGATCAAACCCTCCAACCAGAAGATGAGCATCTATGAAGCCATGAAGAAGAAGCTGCTCAGCCCAGGCACAGCACTGGTGCTCCTGGAGGCACAGGCTGCTTCTGGCTTYATCATYGACCCTGTGCGGAACGCAAGGCTCTCRGTGAACGAGGCGGTGCGAGAGGGGGTGATCGGGCCAGAGCTGCACAACAAGATGCTGTCGGCCGAGCGGGCTGTCACCGGCTATAAGGATCCATACACAGGTGACAAGATCTCCCTGTTCCAGGCCATGCAGAAGGATCTCATCGTCAGGGACCACGGCATCCGCCTGCTGGAGGCCCAGATTGCCACTGGTGGCATCATCGATCCTGTCAACAGCCACCGCCTGCCTGTGGAAGCCGCCTACAAGCRTGGCTACTTTGATGAGGAGATGAATCAGGTCCTGTCTGACCCCACTGATGACACCAAGGGCTTCTTCGACCCCAACACTCAGGAGAACCTCACCTACCTGCAGCTCATGGAGCGGTGYGTGACTGACCCRGACACAGGGCTGTGCCTCCTGCCGCTCACTGACCAAGCAGCCAAAGCCAGAGAGCTGGTGTACACCGACAAGGAAGCCAAGGATGTCTTCAAGAAGGCCACAGTGACAGCACCRTTTGGCAAGTTCCAAGGGAAGACGATGACCATCTGGGAGCTCATCAACTCTGAGTACTTCACTGAGGACCAAAGGCGGGACCTGATCCAGCAGTACAGGACTGGCAAGATTACAGTGGAGAAGATCATCAAGATCGTCATCACGGTTGTGGAGGAAAGTGAGAGAAAGAGCCAGATGTGCTTTGAGGGCCTGCGGGGCCCCGTGCCCGCTGCCGAGCTGCTGGAGAGCAAGATCATCAACAAGGACCTCTACAACCAGCTGCACCAGGGCAAGAAGTCCGTAAAGGATGTGGCAGAGATGGAGTCCGTACGGCAGTACCTGAAGGGCACAGATGCCATTGCTGGCATCCTGGTGGAGTCTACGGGCCAGAAGCTCACCTTCTACGAGGCCCTGAAGAGAAACCTGCTGAAGCCAGAGGTTGCCCTGTCCCTGCTGGAGGCACAAGCTGCCACYGGCTACATCATTGACCCTGTGGGTAACAAGCTCTTCTCCGTGGACGAGGCAGTGAAGGCCGAGGTGGTGGGGCCMGAGTTCCACGAGAAGCTGCTGTCGGCGGAGAAGGCAGTGACTGGCTACAAGGATCCCTACACGGGCCAGACGGTTTCCCTCTACCAAGCACTCCAGAAGGGCCTCATCCCCAGCGACACTGGGCTCCGGCTGCTGGACGTCCAGCTTGCCACTGGTGGCATCATCGACCCTGTCAACAGCCACCGGCTCCCGCTTGAGGTCGCCTACAAACGYGGCTACTTCGACCCAGAGATAAACAAGGCTCTGACTGAGTTCCAAGATGAAGCCAAGGCTTTCTACTGTCCCAACACCCAGGAACACCTCACCTATGCCCAGCTGCAGAAGAGTTGCCACCGCGACAAGCAGACTGGCCTGTGCCTGCTGCCYCTGTCCGACAGGGCAATCCAGTCACAGCAGGAGGAGGTCTACACCGACAGCCAGGCCAAGGAGTGCTTTGACAAAGCAACCATTGAGGTCCCAGTGGGCAGCATGAAGGGCCAGACAATGACCATCTGGGAACTGATCCACTCTGAATACTTCACAGAGGAGCACAGGCGGGAGCTGCTCCGACAGTACAAGACCGGCAAAGTGACAATCGAGAAGATCATCAAGATTGTGATCACCATCATCGAGGAGGCAGAGACCAARAAGCAGGAGAAACTGACATTCAGTGGTCTGCGGGCTCCGGTGCCAGCCAGCGAGCTGCTGGAGTCCTGCATCATCAGCAAAACYCAGTACGAGCAGCTGAAGGAAGGCAAGAAATCAGTGAAGGACCTCTCGGAGACAGATGCGGTGAGGAGATTCCTGCATGGCAGCGACTGCATTGCCGGTGTCTATGTGGAGGCCACCAAGGAGAAACTGAACATCTATGAGGCCATGAGGAGGAACCTGCTGAGACCCAGCACTGCCGTGGTCCTYCTGGAGGCCCAGGCAGCCACRGGGTTCTTGATCGACCCTGTGAAGAACCGTAAACTGTACGTCAACGAGGCGGTGAAGGCTGGCATTGTCGGGCCTGAGCTGCAYGAGAAGCTGCTGTCGGCCGAGAAGGCTGTCACGGGCTACAAGGATCCCTACTCGGGCGATACCATCTCCCTGTTCCAGGCCATGAAGAAGGGGCTGATTGTCAAGGAGCACGGCATCCGCCTGCTGGAGGCCCAGATYGCCACCGGYGGCATCATTGACCCCGTGCACAGCCACCGCCTGCCTGTGGAGGTGGCCTACAAGCGTGGCTACTTCGACGAGGAGATGAACCGGACCCTCTCTGACCCCAGTGAYGACACCAAGGGCTTCTTCGACCCCAACACTCAGGAGAACCTCACCTATGTGCAGCTGAAGGAGAGGTGCATCGAGGATCCCGAGACGGGCCTGTACCTGCTGCCTCTGCGGGAGCCTGAGAAGCCAAAAGTGGTGGAAACCACTCACGTGTACACAGAAGCAGAGACACGGAAGGTGTTTGAGGAGACACAGGTGGACATCCCTGTGGGCAGCCGGGCRGGCTCCTCCATGTCACTGTGGGATGTCATGCACTCGGACCTGCTGCCTGAGGAGCAGCGTAAACATCTCATGGAGGAGTTCCAGTCGGGCCGYGTGTCCAAGGAGCGCATGATCATTATTATCATCGAGATCATCGAGAAGACTGAGATCATCCGGCAGCAGAATCTCACGTCCTATGACTACGTCCGGCGCCGCATCACAGCTGAGGACCTCTTTGAGGCCAAGATCATCACACAGGACATCTACAACCTGCTGAAACAGGGCTCCAAAACCTTCCGGGAGCTCCTGGATGTGGAGACTGTCTGGAAGTACCTTTACGGGTCGGGCTGCGTGGCTGGCATCTACATCCCCTCCTCCAAGCARACTCTCAGTGTCTACCAGGCGCTGAAGAAGGGGCTGATCAATTCCGAAGTGGCCCGCTCCCTCCTGGAGGCCCAGGCAGCCACYGGCTTCATGATCGACCCCACGAAGAATGAAATGCTGACTGTTGATGAGGCGGTTAGGAAGGGCGTGGTGGGGCCAGAGATCCACGACCGGCTCCTGTCAGCAGAGAGGGCTGTGACTGGCTACAGAGACCCCTACAGTGAACAGAAGATTTCYCTCTTCCAGGCCATGAAGAAGGATCTCATTCCCAGCGAAGAGGCCCTCAAGCTCCTGGACGCCCAGATCGCCACCGGCGGCATAATTGACCCACACTTGGGCTTCCACCTGCCCCTGGAGGTGGCTCTCCAGCGGGGCTTCATCAACAAGGAGACRTACGACATGCTGTCGGAGCCCAGCGAGGTGCGCAGCTACGTGGACCCCTCCACAGATGAGAAGCTCAGCTACACGCAGCTGCTGAGGCGGTGCCGCAAGGACGAGAACTCCCGGCTCCTCCTGCTCCCRCTCTGCGACACACGGAAGCTCACCTTCCGGGGCCTGAGGAAACAGATCACGGTGGAGGAGCTGGTTCTTTCGCAGGTGATGGATGAAGCCACAGCCCAGCGCCTCCAGGAGGGTCTCACCTCTGTCGAGGAGGTCTCTAAGAACCTGAAGAAGTTCCTGGAGGGCACCAGCTGCATCGCTGGTGTCTTTGTGGACTCCACAAAGGAGCGTCTGTCCATCTACCAGGCCATGAAGAAGGGGATCATCCGGCCTGGCACTGCCTTTGAGCTCCTGGAGGCACAGGCAGCCACGGGCTACGTGATTGACCCCATCAAGGGCCTCAAGCTGACAGTGGAGGAAGCTGTGCGCATGGGCATTGTGGGCCCCGAGTTCAAGGACAAGCTGCTCTCTGCCGAGAGGGCCGTCACCGGCTACCGGGACCCCTACACCGGAAAGCTCATCTCCCTCTTCCAGGCTATGAAGAAGGGTCTGATCCTGAAGGACCAYGGGATCCGCCTGCTGGAGGCACAGATCGCCACAGGAGGCATCATTGACCCTGARGAGAGCCACCGCCTGCCCGTGGAGGTGGCCTACAAGAGGGGCCTCTTTGACGAGGAGATGAAYGAGATCCTGCTGGACCCTAGTGATGACACCAAGGGCTTCTTYGACCCCAACACAGAGGAGAACCTCACCTACCTGCAGCTCATGGAGCGGTGCATCACRGACCCAGAGACCGGCCTCTGCCTCCTGCCTCTGAAGGAGAAGAAGCGGGAGAGGAAGACYTCCTCCAAGTCCTCTGTCCGCAAGCGCCGGGTGGTGATCGTTGACCCAGAGACCGGCAAGGAGATGTCCGTGTACGAAGCCTATCGCAAGGGCCTCATTGACCACCAGACTTACCTGGAGCTGTCAGAGCAGGAGTGCGAGTGGGAGGAGATCACCACCTCCTCCTCCGATGGCGTGGTGAAGTCAATGATCATCGACAGGCGCTCGGGGCGCCAGTATGACATCGACGATGCCATTGGCAAGGGTCTGATTGACCAGTCAGCCCTGGACCAGTACCGYTCAGGCACCCTCTCCATCACCGAGTTTGCTGACATGCTCTCTGGCAACATGGGTGGCTTCCGGTCGCGGTCGTCCTCAGTTGGATCCTCTTCCTCCTACACTGTCAGCCCAGCCCTGTCACGGACSCAGATCTCCATGTGGACTGACCCAACCGAAGAGACTGGGCCAGTGGCAGGCATCCTGGACACRGACACTCTGGAGAAGGTGTCCATCACGGAGGCGATGCGCCGCAACCTGGTGGACAACATCACAGGGCAGCGGCTGCTGGAAGCCCAGGCCTGCACCGGGGGCATCATCGACCCCAACACTGGTGACAAATGCACCGTCGCCGACGCGGTCAYCAAGGGCCTGGTTGACAAGATCATGGTGGACCGCATCAACCTGGCGCAGAAGGCCTTCTATGGCTTCGAGGACCCGCGGACCAAGACAAAGATGTCRGCGGCGCAGGCCCTGAAGAAGGGCTGGCTGTACTACGAGGCTGGGCAGCGGTTCCTGGAGGTGCAGTACTTGACAGGGGGCCTGATTGAGCCCGATGCCCCAGGCCGTGTCTCCCTGGATGACGCGCTGCAGAAGGGCACCATTGACGCGCGGACTGCCCAGAAGCTGCGGGATGTCAACACCTATTCCAAGTACCTCACCTGCCCCAAGACCAAGCTCAAGATCTCCTACAAGGACGCCATGGACCGGAGCATGATYGAGGATGGGACTGGCCTGCGGCTGCTGGAGGCCTCCTCGCAATCCAGCAAGGGCTACTACAGCCCCTACAACATCAGCAGCGCTGGCTCCACCTCCGGATCACGCTCAGGCTCTCGCACCGGCTCCCGCTCAGGCTCCCGGCGCGGCAGTTTTGACGCCACCGGCTCTAGCTTCTCCATGACCTTCTCTTCCTCCTCCTACTCYTCCTCGAGTTTCGGGCGCAGATACACGGGGKGTACCCAGGGCACCGTGGAGGAGGCTGCCCTCGCCCTGGCCACATCCAGAAGCTGCGGGTGGGAGGCGAGCAGGGAGTGCCCCGGGGTGTCTGGGTCCCTGCTCCAYGTGGCCTGAGACCTGCCAGCCCCCCGAGGCGCCGCCTCACCCGCTCCGCATGTGGCAACGCTGCTGGCTAATCACTAGTATTTTTTTTAATTTTGAACCTCCACTCTTCTCCCAAAGCAGTGCCTCAAGTTTAACCAAAAAGACAAGACTAATAAATTAATATATGCGAATGTGCTGACAGTGTTTGTATATTAAGAGAAAAGAGAGAATACACACTACCCTCTCCACCCTGCGCCAGGAGCTGGACACCGTTCCTGCTCCTGGCCGCGCCAATCCCGCCGCTGCTCGCACACGGCGCGGCCGAGCCGGACACCAAGAAAACAGTTCCCCGTTTGGATCTAACCACTTAGCACTCTTTTGTAATTAACCTGCCGGCTTCAGCCCCCGCACCCCAAAGGAGGAGACTGCCTTGGCCCTGTGGTGCACCCCACTGCAACCAATGTGCCAGAGGAGGACATCACCAGCTCCTCGGCACTGGACAGCCAGACACACCACACCAGCCCTGAAGCTGCTGCCTGGACCCCTTCCACGCGCCCTCMGTGCAGCGAGAAGGGGGCTCTGCACCCCAGCCCCCTGAGCTGCCCCATCTCCCTGCCTTGGCCTCCTGGCACGTCCCCACCACCACGCTGCAGAGCCAGTGCCCTGACCGTAAGTGCCGCGCTGGCGCTGCCGGGTGCTTCTGCGCCCTGCGGGGGGACCTGCCTCCGCTCGCCACTTCGCCCGCCGAGGGGCTTCGCTGCGTGCCCGCCTCCGCCAGCCCACCCGCTCACCCGTCCTCYGGGACGCGCCCGCCGCGGTCGGCCGGTCTGTCTGTCAGTCTCTCCGTGTATCTGGGAAGTGCTTCTGCTCGAGGTTGATTTCCTCACACTCATGTGGCTCCATGACCCGTTGGCAGGTGTCTGCCAGAGCCCACACCCCAGCCTGGGTCTGCGCAGCTCCTGCCCCCAGAACCCCCCAGAGCCGTGGGGGTTTTCCTGACCATCACTAAGGGTAYAAGGGCCATGGGACCCCTGCAGCACAGGGTGGGCCGTGGGATGCTGTAGCAGCCTGGCACAYGCTCATGTTAGAAATAGGCAGATTTGTGTAAAAACAGCCTCCTTTTCCTTCTTCGCGGTAATTCCATCCCCCCAGTTCATCCCCATGCCGGCGCTAACGCGCTCTCTCTCTGGCAGACGTCTTTTTCCAGTCCCAACAAAGACCTCCCAGTGCCGCTGGGYGAGCTCCTGAGCTGGGTCTCCGACATCAGCAGGTCGTGGACGGGCTCAAGGGGAGCCCCGGAGGCGGCAGCTGCTCGGCCGTGCCCACCTGCACAGGTAACGCYGACCTCCCCGGTCTGTCCCGGTCCCACAGCAGGTGCACGGCGCTGACGGCCGGGCTTGGTGGCTTCATCTCATGGATTGTTCTCCCTGTCTCATCCCATCTTTTCTGTTCGCTTTGTTGTAGTGTGGCTGGATGTCCATACCACTTCCCCTCATCGCCGCCATGGAGCCCGTCCCCCGCCCTGAGGCCGGTGGGGCTGCACCTGAGGACACAGGGACGTTCTCCCTCACCCTTTGCACTTGCCAGAGTCCCCTGCCAGAGACTGGGGCCATGGTGCCTGAGCAGCCAATGGCCCAAGAAGCACCYGCAGGGTCACCCGGCCCCCACTCGCCCCACACACTCCCTCCTCCCTGGGGATGGCCTCCTGGTGTGGTGTCGGGCTCACTGCGGATCTCCAAAACATCTCCTCCTCCCCAGCTGCTCTCATCTGCCACCTGTAAATCCTGTCATGTTACCCTCCGCCTCTGGTGTCATTATTGCTCTCATGACCCCCTCCGGCTTTGCATGAAGTGCCCCTGCACGCAGCTCCAGGACAGTCCCCACTCCCGGGGCCCCCCACACCCCGGCCATCACTCATCGGGACACTGGGGGTCCATGGATTACYCAAACACATCTCTTTTTGGGGGCAAACCACTAAAATTGTACATACCACGAAGTGTCTGTAAAAGGAGCAGTGCGGACCCAGGGCTCCCCTGCAAGGGCAGTAAAGGAGAATCCTCTGAAACCAGCCAGCAGCTCTGCGTGATCTGTTCACCCCCTGGCCTTGCCACTGTGGGCTCCCATTGCCTCCTGCAGCTTCGTGCCACGGGCTGTGTGGGCTGCTGCAGGCCGTGGTGAAGTGTGTCAGGGTGCCAGGGGTCTGACCAGCTCCTGGGCCTGGGTGTACCCATGGTGCTGCYGGGCACAGAGCAGGGCCATGGGGTTGTCCCCAGAGCTGCCCTGTGCTGGTGGCACAGCTGACACTGCTGGGAGCTCAATGTGGGTGCAGCATTCGACCCCTGGTTTTGGGGAGTGGGTGCTGCTGGCGCTGTGGGGACTTCTGAGCATTGCTTGTATGAGGACAGACCTGTCCCTTCATCAGTGGGGCTCTGGGCTGGGCAGGGACGCTGTCCTCCATGGCACTGTTCCCATGTGTGCTGCTACCTCTGCCAGCACCGTGGCCTCTGCCCGGTGTGGGCTGTGCTGTGGGTGCTCTCTTTGGGCAGGGGGGGCTCTTGGGGRTGGATGGCACTGGTCAGCTGTGGGGCTGAGAGGCTTTAGGGGGTTCAGGATCTGATGGCCTGGCAATCACTGGTAGGACAGCAGCATTCAGAAGGGAAAGCCTGGCAAACCTGGAGACRTCAGTGCAGCCACTGGCACAGGTGCCTCAAGGGGTCTGTCCCGCCCAGTGAGGCAGGTGCCAGTGTACAGCTCAGGCTGGGACTCCCTGAGCACAAGGGTGATCCCACAGCCTGTCTCTTATACACATCTAGATGTGTATAAGAGACAGGTGCCAGTGTACAGCTCAGGCTGGGACTCCCTGAGCACAAGGGTGATCCCACAGCAGTGCCAGGAGCCCCAGGCCCTGTGCCAGGAGTGCCAGAGCTGTCAGGACCTTGCAGGACCCCTGCAATGTCCAGGGGCCGGTGGGGTCTCAACTGTGCCAGGACCAGCCAAGCATGTCAGCAGCCCCGGGTGGGGCTGGCCGGGACAGATGGCGGTGGCTGGGCAGGACGTTAATTGCATTGTCCATCAGCAATTAACCGCAGCGTCCGTCTGTCCCCACCAGCAGTGGGATGAGGCCGTTAGGCACAACTGGGCCGGGGGGACTCAGGGGGGTCACAGGCTGCTGCAGCCATTGGGGGGCTCAGGAGAGGCCCCAGAACAACAAGACATTCCCACAAGCTGCTCGGGGCCCTGTCCCACCTCACTGGCCCCCGAAATATTTCCTTGTGTCCCCCAGATGTTCCCTGCTCCCCCAGATATTCCTTGCTTACCTCCCAGCTTCCTGACTCCTCCCCCAGGGTGAGTAACGTCTCCTGAAGCCCATGAGAGCACCAAGAGCCCCCTGACCTATGGCCCCATCCCATGCCATGGCCTGGAAGCCCCTCACACCCCCCCACCCCCAACACTGGTGGGTCCAGCTCTGTTTCCTGGTGAGAAATGCCCCTGCGCCCAGGCCCAGCCTTGGGACTCACATCCATGTGCCAGGGGGGGACCCTATTCCCCAAATCCCTTCGACCCAGGGCCAGGGCCCCTCCCTGGTGTGCCTGGGGCAGTGGGATCCCCCYGCAGTGGCTGGCAAAGGAGGGTGAGGAGGGTGGAATGCCCCGAGATCCAGGCTGGCTGCTCCTGGGGCGAGCCAGCCTCTTCCCCCACGCAGCACAGTGTCCCCTGCCCCCGGACACTCTTCATCACCTCGTGTTGCTCCATGTCACCCTCCTGCCCCACCCATACCCCCGTCCCTCCCGCAGCCCCTTCAGYACCGCGCGCCGGCAGTGACCCGGCCAAAGCCAAACTCGTCACCATGGAGAACTCCACGATATTCCCCATTTTAATGCCCTGCATGTCACCCTGCCCTGCTGCTGCGGAGGCTGGAGCGAACCCTCCCCGCTGCCCCGAGTTAAACCATCCCTCAGCACCGCGGTGGCACGGGAGGCACCGAGCGCCTCCCCGGCCGGGCAGGGGTCCCTCGCCCCCCGCCGGGGCTCACCCGCCGCCCTTGGGGGCGTGAGTGGCAGCACCGCCCCGTCCTGGCTGTGCTCCGCCGGGTGGGACCCGTGGCCAGTCCCAAGCGTGGCCGTGGCCGCCGGCTCGGCCCTGCTGGCACGGAGCAGCTGCCAGCTCGCTGTGCCCACCGCCCCGGGCGCTGCTGGCTCGGCCCCCGCCGCGCCGGGAACGCTCTGTTCAGYTCCTCCACAAAGAGCGGCCGGCCTCTCCCACGCCCCCCCCGAGCCGGGGCGCTGAACCTCCCCATGGCCAGGGACCCCCCCGGCCGTGCCGCTGAGGCTCGGAGCCCGGGTGCGCCGGCCAAGGGCGGCTGTGCCCCGTGTGAAGCGCTGCCGCTCCGTGCCCTGAGCCGGGGCCGCTGCTGGCTGGAGCGGTGAATGCCCCCGTCCATGCTGGAGCGGGGACGGTGCTGCCCCAGCGCTGCCGCTCCATGCCCTGAGCCGCGGCCGCTGCTGGCTGGAGCGGTGAATCCGGTGCGAACGGGGACGGTGCTGCCCCAGCGCTGCAGCCGCCACGTCCTGCCGGGCACCGGGCAGCCCCCAGGGCCGGTCGGRCRCGGTGMTGCGGTGTGGGCACGTCCTGCCGGGCACCGGGCAGCCCCCAGGGCCGGTCGGGCACGGTGMTGCGGCTGTCTCTTATACACATCTAGATGTGTATAAGAGACAGGTGATGCGGTGTGGGCACGTCCTGCCGGGCACCGGGCAGCCCCCAGGGCCGGTCGGGCACGGTGATGCGGTGTGGGCACGTCCTGCCGGGCACCGGGCAGCCCCCAGGGCCGGTCGGRCRCGGTGSTGCGGTGCGGGCAGCGCGGTGCGGGACAGGGAGCTGCTGCCAGGCAGCTCCAGAGCTGTTTGTYCCGGCTGTCACGGGCAGCCCGCCGTGTCCGGTGCCCGAGCCGGGCCTGGGGGCTGCTCTGAACCAGCCCCTGCAGCGAGCCRGGGCAGGGGGCGGCTGTGGGACCCTCACAGGGATGAGGGCACCCAGCGGGTCCCAGCAGCSGTTTGGGATCCACTGCTCCTCTCAGTCCCGTGTCTCTTGGCACGTCCCGACTGGAGCAGCCGGTGCTGGCACCGTGTCTGGGGCAGGCTGGCAGCGATCACCGGAGCCCCAGCCCCAGCCCCAGCCCCAGCCCCAGCCCCAGTCCCAGCCCCAGCCCCAGCCCCAGTCCCAGCAGCCCGGGCTGAGTTTGGGCTGGAACAGCTTCTCCCGGTGCACATGCTGTTATCATCTGCCCACCTGCGGCAGCATCCTGCGCCTGCCTGGTTCCCTGTGCCCAACCCCTGGCACCAGGGCTGGCACTGTCACACCGCAGTGCTGCCCTGGGATGGGGGCACACAGGATCGGGGACCACTGGCATGGGGCAGGAGGGCTGTGGGAGATCAGGGACCACCGGCGCGGGGCAGGAGGGCTGTGGGACCGCCTGTGACTGCACTGGAGCTGCCATGACCCCAGGTGGCCGCAGCTGTGCCGTCCTGCTCCCTCCCTGCACACTGACCTGGCCCTGGGCAGCGAAAACAAGGCGCTCCTGTGGCTTTCCCAGCTGGTGGGTGGCCCTGGTGCCATGCTGGGGCAGGTGCCACACTGTGGGTGCCTGGGGTGGTTGGGGCCCTGCTGATGGCATCGTGACAGCAGTGAGCTGTGAGCACACGTCCCCAGAGTGTCCCTGACGGGACTGTGCCCTGCTGGCACTCTGACCGTGAGGAACTGCTGTGGCACCAGCACCCAGCACCTGCCTGGTGCCTCTTCCCCTCATCCAGGGAATTCTGGTGGGGTTCCTGACCAGACCCTGGCCGAGGTTCCCCCTGCAGCAGACATATCCCAGTCCCTCCCAGCCCCCAGTGCTGCAGCTCCTGCTCAGCTGCCGTGTGTCACCTTCCCTGGCTCCATCCATGGCAGCAGTGCCACRTCCCTCCTGCACCACGGGGGTTTTATCTCCGTTTATCCAGCCCACACTCCCTGGCTGTTTCCCCGGCACAGTCTCTTGGAGATGTGGTCGTGTCCTTGCTGAGCTGTTGGGCCCATCACCATCGCTGTRGCTGKGCCCCATTTCCCTCACAGGGCTGCCTTCCCATCCKTGTGCTCAGCCAGGTGACCTGGCTTAATTAATCAGGGTTAATGACCAGTTAATTACAGGGCTGTGGGAGCAGCATCMCCCTCAGCCTCAGGGTGCAGGCTTGGTGTGATCCCTCCTGCCAGTCCCGCTCTCCACTGGGGCACGAAGGAACTGCTGCCTGTTCGTGCCCCGTGTCTGTGCCAGGGCATTGCTGGTCTGTGGATTTCAGTGTTTGCCTGGCATCTCCTCCTGTGTGTTGTGGCAAAGTGGCTGCACTGGCAGCACCTGAGGAGCATCTGAGACACCACTGCTCCAYGCCAGAGCAGGGGCTTTTCCATGGGCCAGTTGGTGATTTTTTGCTGAGAGTCAGTTTGCTGGGGGACAGTTTGGGCTCAGCCAGCAGCTCTGCAGTGCACAGAGCAGGGGAAGGGACACCAGGGACCAGATGTACCCCCAGAGGCAGCAGGGTGAGATGTGGGAGCGATCCCAGCTGAAAAAGGTTTGGAAATTGAGGTGCACCACAGGAATTCAGAGGAGCCGGAGCCAAGCCAAAACCTGCAGGTGCTGGTGGTGGCTGGAGCACAGGACAGACAGGGGATCCTGGCCAGGGCAGCTCTGTCCCAGCTGGTGGGGATGGGCTGTCCCTGGGGAGACACGGAAATGCTCCAAACCTCCTCACTGTGGAGCCTCATGCCCTGCCCCTCTGCCAGGACCTGGTGTGCCATGCCCACCGTCCCTCTGCTCTCCCCGCAGGTGCACCGTGCTGCAGGGGACCCCGGAGATGGCGTGGAGGGCTCGCCGTGGGACAGGGAGGAGGTGGAGAGGTACGGGCACTGCTGGGCACTGCCAGGGGCACCGCTGGGCACTGCCAGACGGGCCGTGCCAGCCGTGCCCGGGTGTCCACACCCTGACGGGGGAGCTGCTGAACCCTTCACAGGCGTCTGGGCCGGCGCTGGGGCGGGGAGGGCGTGGGCTGGCTGTGCTGGGGCCAGCAGGGTGGGAGCGACCTCACGTGTGGCTGTGGTACACCTGGTGCAGGTGGGCAGTGAGCCTGGAGTTCGGGGCAGTGCGGGGACGGGGGACAGTGGCCGTGTCCCCCACAGCCCGGTGTGTCTGTGGCCAGCAGGGTGGGAGCGAGCTCAGGKGTGGCTGKGGCACACCTGGTGCAGGTGGGCAGCRAGCTCAGCCGTGAGCTCMCGTGTGGCTGKGGCACACCTGGTGCAGGTGGGCAGYGAGCCCGGAGTTCCGRGGCAGTGCAGGGACGGGGCACAGTGGCYGTGTCCCCCACAGCCCGGTGTGTCTGTGCTCTCTCCCCAGAGCCTGCCTGCGCTCCGAGCAGAGGCTGGAGGTGCAGGAGCAGCTGCTCGCCCTGCGGCACTGGCTGGACGCCGTGGAGAAGCGGCTGCTGGCGCTGCCGGAGCCCGGCACGGCCCTGCAGGTAACGCCCGGCCCCGGGCCGCGCAGAGCCGGGCAGGACCCGCCCAGTCTGCACCGAGGCTGCTGAGGTCTCGGTCCTCGCAAGGCAGGAAGGCACCAGGCCACAGCTGGCTGGGAGACCCTGCAGCACAGCCCTGCAGCCGCCCGGGGTCGGCTCTCCTGTGTCCGGCTCCCTGTCCCCAGCCCAAGGGTGCTGCTGGCTTGGAGGGAGCCCCATGGCCCTGACGGTGCTCAGGGCACCGCGGCCTYGGAGCCCTGCTGGCCACAGGGCCACCACCGGCACTGGTGGCACTGCCACAGCTCGTGGCACGGTCACCTGGGCATGGGAGAGTGGCCAAACACCGGGGGTGTGAGGCTGGGAACAGGGGGTGTGAGGCTGGCATGGGTGACAGCGTGCACAAGGGTGTGAGCTGGCATGGGTACAGCCAGGCACAGGGGTGATACAGCTGAAACAGAGTGGCAGGGTTACAGCTTGAGCACAGGGGGTGTGAGGGGTGTACAGGCTGGCACAGGGGAGTTACAGCCGCAGGAAGTATGTGCTTGTGTGAGGAGGGTGTACAGCTGGGACAGGATGTACAGCCAGCACAGGCTGTGAGCTGTGGAGGAGTGTTACAGCTGGAACGAGTCAGCAGACACAGTGGTCGTGTGCTGTGACAGAGGGTTTCCAGCTGGGCACAGGGGTGATGCCACCTTGATCATATCATAGCAGAATGTTGCCCCACAGCCGCTTATGTGCTGCTTGCCCCGCTGCCAGGCACAGGGTTGTGAGGGTGTAGAGCCAGGCACAGGGGTTTCCAGCGCACAGGGGGTTGTGCCCCTGTCGGTACATGTCAGATGTGTGCCCCAGCCCTGCCCGCACAGCCGCGTGCTGCTGTGCCCCCTGCCCAGGCACAGGAGGTGTGCAGCTGAGCACAGTGGGTGTGTGGCTGGGCACAGGGGGTGTCCAGCTGGGCACAGGGCTGTGAGGCTGTGTGAGGGGTGTACAGCTGGGCACAGGAGGTACAGCCAGACACAGGAGGTTTGTGGCTGTGCACAGGGGGTGTCCAGCTGGGCACAGGAGGTGTGCCCCTGTCATATCATGTCAGATGTGTGCCCAGCCCTGCCCGCACAGCCGCGTGCTGCTGTGCCCCCCGCCCAGGCACGGAGCCGCAGCGGGAGCAGCGCAGCGGGGGCTGCCGGCCGCCCCCTCCTCGCCGCCCCTCGCCGGCTCCTTTTGTTGGAGGCCTGGCCGGCACACGGGCTCCCTCGGCACACATGACGGCACAAACTGAAAGGGCCATTCATCCCGGCCCCGGCGCAGACAAAGCCGAGGCCGCACAGAAACCCACCCGGCTCCCGGGATCTGAGGCKGTGCATTCCAGCCGCCCGCTCCCGCCCGGTGCCCCGCGCCGGGCTCCCCTGCCCGGGGCGCCCGTGCCACCCCGAGCCCGGTACCTGGGGCTGCGGAGCGTGCCGGGCGAGCTGCCGGCGGCCGCGGGGCCGGGGGTGGCGAGCGGCTCCGAGCTGCATCCTCACCCCCTGCCCAGCTTCTCCCTGGCGGGTCCCGGCCGGGCTCTGTGGGCGCTGTGGGTGCCCGGAGCACCGTGGGGCTCAGACCCCGCTGGGTGCCCGGCCTCTCGGTGCCAGCAGCGCAAGGCTGCAGAGCCGCGCGGGGAGGAGGATGCCGAGCTGCCGCAGGACGGTGCGGAGCCACCGAGGCCCTGGCAGATGCTAATTCCCGGCAGCGTCTCTGGCAGCAGACAAAGCCCCCGGCCCCGCCGCCCGCCGCTCCCAGGAGACCCCAGGGAGCCCCATCCATCAGCGTGGCCGACGCGCCGGCAGCGGCCCCCCGGCTCCCGGGGCCCAGCGAGGGGCACCGTGCGGCTCCGGGGGGCAGGATCCGCTCCTGGGGGGCTCCCAGGGGCTGGGAGGCCGAGCCAGGGCAGGATGGGGATGGGGCTCACACCGGGGGCAGGAGCAGCCCCCGGCTGGGCACCTCCGGCTGTCCCCTGGTCCCCCCAGCACCCGGGGTGGCAGCGAGGGGGTTCTGGAGACCCAGGCCCGCAGCAGCCTGGCTCTCAGGGTGGGATTCAGTTCAGCATCTCAGCAGCCCGGCCTGACCCCCCTCACACCCAGCCCTGCTCCACTGAGCCCCCCGGGCCCCTGGCTGAGGGGTCCCCGCACCCAAAGAGCCCCAGGGAGCGGGGCCAAGCCCCTCAGGGACCACAGCAGCCACTGCCTGGGGCCAGAGCCAGGGTGGGGCTGCRGCCCCAGAGCGGGAGGGGCTGCGGGGCCGTGACACCGTGGGGCTGTGCCACAATGAGGCAGTGMCACCGTGGGGCAGTGACACCGTGGGGCCGTGCTGTTCTGGGGCTGTGCCACCGTGGGGCTGTGCTGTCCTGGGGCCGTGCCACTGTGGGGCAGTGACACCGTGGGGTTGGGACACTGTGGGGCGGTGACACCGTGGGGCCGTGAGACCGTGGGGCTGTGCTGTCCTGGGGCTCACAGCGGGGCAGCACAGCCTGGGCCGGTTCTGGAGTAGGTGCTTGTGCCGGTGCTGAGGCAGGTGCTGGGGCAGTAGCAGGTGCTGGTGAGAGCACGGTGCCGGAGCAGGTGCCAGGGCTGGTGTCGGTACACGTATCGGAGCAGGTGCTGGTGTTAGTGCTGGTGCCGGTGTCGGTGCCGGTGTCGGTACAGGTGCCGGTAAGTGCATGGTGCCGCAGCGGGTGCCGGTGTTGGTGCCGGTGTTGGTGTCGATGCAGGTGCCGGTGTCGGTACAGGTATTGGAGCAGGTGCAGGTGCCAGTGTTGGTGCCGGTGTTGGTGCCGGTGTTGGTGCCGGTGTTGGTGCCGGTGTTGGTGCCGCTGTCGGTACAGGTATCGGAGCAGGTGCCGGTGTTGGTGCCGGTGCCGCTGTCGGTACAGGTATCGGAGCAGGTGCAGGTGCCGGTGTTGGTACAGGTATCAGAGCAGGTGCCGGTGTTGGTGCCGGTGCCGCTGTCGGTGCCGGTGCCGGGGGCAGCGCGGGGCGCGGGCTCTCGCCCCCCCGGGCGGCGCGGGGCGGGCGGTGGGCCGGCACCGCCCCTCCCCCGCGGGATGGCTGCGGGGCCCCGGGGGTTTCCCCGGTAACGGCGGCGATCGGCTCCCGGAGGGTTAACGGGGGCGGCGGCGTGTCCGGGGTCAGCGCAGCCCCGCCGAGCCCGGCAGTGCCGGTGCCCGGCTCTCCGCCCGGTGCCCCCGCGCTCCCCCCGCGCCGCGGGCGCGGCGCACAAAGGCGGCGGGGCCGGGGCGGCGGTAACGGGGACCGAGCCTCCCCCCGCCGCCTCCGCCCCGC
>NDFG01000102.1:208435-228687 GCA_002167245.1 Sporophila hypoxantha | reverse complement strand
CTGCAAGGACGGTGGGGATACTCATTTGTCTGGGACTCCTGGGCGCCCTCGCACCCCGGGCATCAATCTAGCGTTGGGCTGGGAGCCATCCCGGCCCCGCTATATCCCCGGCAACGGGCACGCCGTGGGCGGCGTATCAGTCGCCAGCACCGACCGGTACCCTGCTGATCCTTTCTGCTTCCTCCAGCTGCGCCTTCAAACCACCTTGGCCTCACGCCGACGGCGGCTGTTCACCCTGGTGTGCTCACCAGCATCCTCAATGTCGGCCCACCCACAGGCCAGCAGCGCCTTCCCAGCGGCTCCTGGCCCGACCGCTCCCGCTGCGTCCTCCGGGACGGGCACAGCGCCGTGGGGACCAGATCCTGTGTGGAGAGGGTGGCTGAGCCCGCCGCTCGCTGTTGTGTGTGGGTGTTCAGGTGGAGGTGGCAGGGCCGCTCATGGGGCTGAGCGAGCGCGATCACCGTGTCTCTCGCCCGAGGGTGGACACCATGTGTGTTAATCCCGGAGGGACCTTGTCCAGTCCCCTGGGGTCGCTGGGCGGTGTGCACGTTGGAGGCTTTCGGCAAGGAGCAGGCGGGGCCTGCAGCAGGTTGCCGGTTGCTTCGGTTTTGGTATACGCGCTCTCCAGGACCCCTTGGGGTGTCCTGTCTCCTAGGCAGAGTCGGTAGGAAGGGGTAGCTTTTGTGTTCCCTTGTTCGCTACAGCGAGCGCGGGCTGGCGCCAGTGTGTTTGGTGTCAACGAGCGGTGCCTCTTTATTGGTGTCAGCGCCATGCCCACACTCAGGTGCACAGTATCTTTACATCGACTCCACACGAGCCCCCTAGGGACTCCAGCTCGACTACGTCCGTGCCGGAGTAACCGTCCCTGCTGGAGGGCAGCATTCCTGCGGCGACGCCTTTGGCACAAGTGCCTAGCGTCCATCCCAGCAAGGCTCTCCTCGTCCGTCGTCAAACCTCGTGCACCGTGTGTGTCCTAGTGCAGTGTGAGCAAGCCACGCGTGAGCTCTCTCTCGCGCCCACGTGGCTACGTGCTGTGTGCCACTGTTGTTGTGCTTTCGTTGTGTGGTGTCTGTGTATGTGGTGTGTGTTTGTCACCAGTCACGCACTCGTGGTGTGTACCGTATCTGCTCGTTGACCATGTATCGGGCTCTTCGTGCTGCTGGCGCGGTTCTTGCCTAAGCTTCACGCGTCGCGTGAGCGCTGGTTTTGTGACTGTGGTGTGGTGGGTTGTATTTGTGTGTACAACAACGTGTGTTTTGGGCTCAGTCCGTTCGCACGAGTTCTACCCGTGCACGATGAGTTCTCTGGCTGGTCACCACTCGGCTCACTTATTCCTTCGGTCTATTCGTTCTCACGTGAGGTGGTTGGATCTTTTCTTTCTGGGCTTGCCAAGGGATCATCATACAGGGTAGTCTTTTGTCGGAGCGAGTGGTTTCGGTTTTGGCCCGTGCTGCCTCTGCTGTGTTGGGGGGTCCTGGAGTGTGTTGGTGTTCTACCCGGTGTCTAACGTGTTTTGGTTTCTGGTTTGAGGCTGGTGTACGGTTACTGCCGCTTATTCCTGTTCATCCCATCTCGGTCGCGGTTTCGTCATGTCACCAGACTCTTTTTTCGCTCTTAATCACCGTGTTGGGAAGCTACACCCGATCAACTTTCCATCTCTTGCTCTTTGTGCATTTGGTCGTGGGACCGGGTTTTTTTGAGCTTCGTTATGGCCGATGCGCGGGCCGGCGACCACGGCTGTGCGGGGTCTGGCCACGTGGTGTTGCTGGAGTCTGTTATCTGTACGGGCGGTGGAGGAGCCCATACTTAGTGAGTGGGCTCGCGTGTTGTTGTTTTGTGTTGCTAAGCCTTGCTTGGGTCCGCGACTGGTGCCAGCGCATAAGGTTACCCGGAGGCCTGTCACATCTTTTGGGTATCTTTGCTTTTACCTCCTCTGTCTGGGGGCGAGTAGCTTCTGCCTGTGTCAACGTGTGGCGGGCCGTGCTCGCGCCCCTCGGGGATGCGCGTGGCGGCGGCGACGACAGCGCTGGGCCGGCCCTCGGCGGCTCCGCGGGGCGACACCGGGCCCCCGGGCCTCCGCCCTGCAGCCACTCTTCTCACGAGAGCACGCGAAGGGTCCCTGCGGGGGCGAATCCCGCCCTGGGGCACGCCTTCTCAGCATTACACGTCGACTCGGGCCTGCCAGGGCCTCAAACCGACGCGCTGCCGGCGGTGGCTGCCCGCCGACGTGGGCGGCCCAGGCCGCCCCCGACTCCCCGCTCCGCCGAGCTCCCGTCCTCCCGGCCCCGCCGGCTCTTCCTCTCGGCGCCCCAGGCAGCTGGGCCGGCTCAAACCCGCTCACCGAGTTTCTCCATGGCGGTCGCGGCCGCGCGCCCGGGCCCCCGCCGGGCACTGACTAACCCATCTCTCCGGCCTCTGCAATTGAGCCCGGGGCGGACCCTTGCGCCCGCTTAATACCCTTATCATTCAGTTTACGGACTGCTGGCTGGGGTTTTTGGTTGGGGCACCGGGCGGGGACCCGGGGACTGCACGCCCGGTACGGATGGCCTCCGCCTGCCTCTGGGCCCCCCGCCTCATAATATTCCCCCCGGCCTGAGCATACTGAGCCGGGGATGCCCGCGTTACACCCGGGGAGACGCCCGCCCACCGCGGGACCCGCCCAGGTGCGCCGGCCGCGTCCCGTGCCTGCCCCAGGGCCGTAAGCGGCTCTCACCGCCGTTATAAGCGAGGAACGGAGGCCGCCCCCGGGGGGCCGTGTGTGGCTCCTCCCTTCCGGCCGGGCCCCGGTGAGTACCGGTGGGTCCCTCTCTCTGTCCCTGGCTCTTGGCGGCTTTGGAGCCTCGGGGGAAACCCCAACCAAGAGGAAGCCAGGCGGGCGAAGGTCGTAGAAGCAGCCCCGGCAGCGGACGCTATCGGTTATGGATGTTAAGTAGGATCCGTGGAGTGAAGGGGGTCGAAGCCGCAAGCGCAAGGCCGGCGGCACCCTGGGGGTCGCGGCTGGTCCCGGTATCGCGCATCTCGCTCATTGCAGGCGGGAAATTTGAGGGGGGGCCCCGGCGGCAAAACTGGGGGTCCCCGCGGTGGGCCCGGTAAACGCGCTACCGCTCATTGGCAGGCGGGAATTTGAGGCGGGGGCCGGCGCGCCGATGGGAATCGGTTTGACCGGCCCAGCTGCCTGGCGGAAGAGCACGGCGGCCGGAGGAGTCGGCGGAGCCGGGGGCTGGACGCGGGGGCCGACCACCCGCCGGAGGCGTCGCGGAGGCTCTGGCCGGGCTGCTGGAGAAGGGGCGGTGCGGTGGAGAATGGCTGGAAGCGGGCCCGGTTCCCCGCGGAGCCGGCCGGGCAGCCGTGCTTGCGGAGACAGTACAGCTCCGAGGCGGCGTAGAACGGGGTGGCGGCTGCGGTCAGGGGCAAGGTGGGGGCGCAAGCTGGACGCCCCCCGGGCGGCGCTCCGCAGCACCCTGGTCCTGGAACGCCCGTCACACCGGGAGGTGACCGAGGTGACCGAGGTGACCGAGACATACGTGCGGAGATCGTGGAGGTGACCGAGTTACCCGGCGGGTGAACAAGGGCGGCGAGCCGTGGTCCCCGGACGGTCACAGTGTCTGAACGGAGTGCGTGGGGGAGCTCGCTGCTGCTGCTGGACACACGGATAGCACCGAGGTGACCGACGGACGAGACGCCTTCTGGGAAGGACGGCTGTGCCAAGCCTGTGCCGCAGGCTGCCTCCAGCGGGTTTTCTCGCGGGCGAGTCCTGGCCCTGGGCTCGTGTGGAGTCGCTGTCTGTGCCTGGTGTGGGCATGGGCTGGCGGCACTACGCCTCGTGCTGGGCGGCCCAGCGGTGCTGTAGACAGGGAGCTTGCTTCCTCGCTCTGCCTGGAGCGGCCAGGGGTCTGGAGGGATCAAAACGGCACTCGGCTGTGCAGCCCCTGCTTTGGGGAGCCCTGTGAAGGACGCAGGCGAGGAACCCAGGGGCTGGACAGGGTCCTCGGTGTCACTGGTCGGTCACTCGGGGAAGAGGACCGGTGTGGGGCTGCTTGCCCAGCCCATTGGTTGCCCTCTCACTGCCCCAGACGGGCGGCTCAGCCCCTCTCCCACAGGTGTCCACGGGTGTTGCCCGTCCGAGAGGCAGCGGAGCGGGGCCAGGAGCCGCTGGAGCGCCTTGCTGGCCTGGGTGGCCCGACATGGAGAGTGGTGAGCACCAGAAGCCGCCGTCTGGCGGAGGCCAAGGTGGCTGAAGGCGCAGCTGAGGAGCAGAAGGATAGCAGGGCGGTCGGCGTGTCCGGCCGCCACGCGTGCCGTGCGGGGATTAGGGGGCCGGGGCTCAAGCCAGGGCTGTGCCGGGTGCGAGGGGCGCCCATGGAGTCAGCATGTGGTTGTCCCCGTCCTGCAGCATCCTGTGGATTCACAGCCCAGGGGTTCAAGGGGCACACAGGAGTGCCAGCAACGGTGTCCTCTGTCACTGCAGCTCCCTGGGTTCCAGCCCAGGGGTTCGAGGGGTGCACAGGAGTGCCCAGCACGGTGTCCCCATCCCTGCAGCTCCCTGGGTTCCAGCCCAGGGCTGTGCCGGGTTCGAGGGGCGCACAGGAGTGCCCAGCACGGTGTCCCCCGTCCCTGCAGCTCCCTGGGTTCCAGCCCAGGGCTGTACCGGGGTTCAAGGGGTGCACAGGAGCCCCCAGTGCAGTGTCCCCAGTCCCTGAAGCTCCCTGGGTTCCAGCCCAGGGGTTCGAGGGGTGCACAGCAGCCCTCAGTGTGGTGTCCCCCATCCCTGCAGCTCCCTGGGTTCCAGCCCAGGGCTGTGCCGGGGTTTGAGGGGTGCATGGGACTCCCCAGCACGGTGTCCCCGTCCCTGCAGCTCCCTGGGTTCCAGCCCAGGGCTGTGCCGGGGTTCCGGGCCGGCAGCGAGCAGCCCCCGCTGGGCACCGGCGACACTCCGACGCTAGTCCTGGTCCCCCAGCCCAGGGCTGAGCGATAGGCAGCGACGGGGGGTTCTGGAGACCCAAGGCCGCAGCAGCTGGCTTCTCAGGCGTGGGCATTCAGCTTCAGCATTCGGCACCTCAGAGGCAGACCGCGGCCCGGAAGCGCCACGGGCACAACTCGGTGGACACCTCAACACAGGCCACAGCGGGTCACCGCTGTCGTCGCAAGTGAGCCCCCACCACCTGGGCTCCGGCGGCACAGAGGGGGGACAAGCCCCTGGCTTTGAGCGGGTGACCCACGGCTCCCCAAGAGAGCTCGCGAACAGTGAGCGGGGGCCAAGCCCATCCGAGGCAGCCATACAGCAGCGCATCGCCTGGGCCAGAGCCGGTGAGAGGCGCTATGCGGCCCCAAGAGCGGGACGGGGCTGCGGGGCCGTGCACCCCGTTGGGGCTGTGCCACAATGAGGCCAGTGCCACGTGGGGCAGTGACACCACGTGGGGCCGTGCTGTCCTGGGAGCCCGTGAACTGTGGGCAGCTGGACACGTGGGTTGGGACTCTGTGCGGGCGGTGGACACCTGTGGGGGCGGCGGTGAGTACCGTCAGGGCGCATGGGTCCTCTGTCCGGGTGCTGAGGGCTCACACGGGCAGCACCAGCCTGGGCCGGTTGTCTGGTGCAGTAAGGTGCTGGTGGCTCACTAGTCGGCGTGCCCTTGCAGGCAGGGGCAGCGGGCCAGAAAGCAGGTGCCCAGATGAGAAGGCACGGTGCCAGACGTCAGGTGCCGAGGCGCTGTGTGTCGGAACATCAATGCACCGGTAGGCGAGCAGGTGCTGGGGTGTTAGTGCTGAGTGCACCAGGGGGTGTCCCACCGATCAGCTCGGACATCAGGCCTGGGAGGGATCGTCAGGTAACAAGTTGCCGGTACACAGACGGAGTGGCCTGCACTGTGCCCGGCACAGGAGCTTGTGGCGGTCAGATGCACCGACTGGGGGTCTCCTGGGTGTCGGGGCGGCGCAGGCGGTGCCGTGTGGTCTGGTAGCCCCCCTGTGTCGGTGTACGATAACCTGCGAGGGTGCCGGCGGTGTCAGAGGTACACACCCGTCAGATATGTGCGGTCGACGGCCCAGGTTTCAGGTGCCCAGTGATCTGGGTG
The DNA here is from genome assembly GCA_002167245.1 of Sporophila hypoxantha. Classification (NCBI taxonomy): domain Eukaryota; kingdom Metazoa; phylum Chordata; class Aves; order Passeriformes; family Thraupidae; genus Sporophila; species Sporophila hypoxantha. The sequence goes on along the minus strand of NDFG01000102.1, from coordinate 222,616 downwards.
CCGTGTTGCGTCCGGTTTGGTAGCGGTGTTTGGTCGCCCCGGTGTTGGCTCTTGCCCCAGGCTGTACTGCCCTCACCAAGGTAATCCGGGCCCACCAGCAGGCTGCCCCGGTTTGGTGCCGAGCGACACCGCTGTCGCTATCACACACATCTAGGTATTGCTTGATTGGCCATGGGATCTATGCAGTGCGGTCGCGTGCTGTTCGGTCACACGGTATCAGAGCCAGGGTGAGCCGCGGCTGTATTGTGCACCCTCACGCTGCCGTCTCCGTCAGTGCCGTGCGCTAGCAGCGGTGCGCAGACGCTCGGGAGCGCGGGGCTACTCCGCCCCGCCCGGGGCGCGGGCGGGCCGTTGGCGGACACCGCCTTCCCCCCTCGGCGATGGCTGCGGGCGGCACGCGGGGAGTGTGTGCTCCGGTAACCACGAGGATCGGCTCCGGAGGTTAACGGAGGCGGCGGCGTGTCGGGGTCGCGCACGCGGCGCGCCGAGCCCGCGACAGGTTGCCGGTGCCCGTGCTCTCCGCCGGTGCCCAGGCGGCCCATGCGCTCCCCCCCCGCGGCCGCGGGCGCAGCCGACACAAGACGGGCGGCCAGGGGCCGGGGCGCGGGCACATCCGGGGACAGGGTGAGCCTCCCCCCCGCCGTGCCTCCGCCCGCTCCTCCGCACGGGCCGGCCCCCGGAGTCGGTAAGGGCGGCGCGGCGGGGCCGCGCCCCACGGCCGGCCCCATGGAACCCGAGGCTCTCCGACCCGAGGGGCATGCAGTGCGGGCGGGGGCTCCTGGGGCGCCGCGCGCTGACGCCGGGCCGGGAGGGGTCCGTGTCCGCGTGTGCCCGCGTGTCACCGCGGACCCCACGGGGCGGGGGGCGCGGGTCGGGGTCTCCGGGTCACACCGCGCGAGCCCCGGACACGCGGGGCGTGCGGGTGCCCGCGGGGCTGCCGTGCTGCCTGCGTGGGTGTGGGTGTGCTGTCCGTGACCCGGCGAGCCGGGGTCGTGCCCGTGGCGTGCCCCCAGCGGGTTTGGCCGTGCGGGGGGCTCAGGGTGCCCGGTACCCACCGGCAGGGGCACGCGCCAGGGTGGGTGGGTGTGGGCGCACGTGTGCTCGCCTCCCACGCGTGTGCGGGGCTGCTAACAAGTGTGTCTCATGTCACGTGCTGATGCAGGCGTGGGGGGTCCTGTCCCCTGACCAACCCCCCATCCGAAGCAGGGTTGGCGAGCGTGGGGTCCTGCTGTCGGTGGGGTGTGCACAACGGGTGTGGACGTGAGTGTGTGGTGACGTGTGCGTGTTGTTTGCACACGCTGTGTATTGTGTGTGCAACAAGATGTGTTTGTTGTGTGCACTGGTTTGTGTGTACACAACGTGTGTTTGTGTGTGGGCATGGTTTGCACACGTGTGTTTTGTGTTTGAACACACGTGGTTTGTGTGTGTGCCACACGTGTGGTTTGAGTGTGCGTGTGTTGTGTGGTGCACACGTGCTGTTTGTGTTGTGTTTGCACACGTTCGTCGGTTGTGTGTGGCACTCGTGTGTTTGTGTGTTTGGTGTGCACACGTGGTGTGTGGTGTGTCAGCAACACGTGTGTTTGTGTGTGTGTTTGCACACGTGTGTTTGTGTTGTGCCCGAGTGGTGTTTGTGTGTGTGCACACGTGTGTTTGTGTGCGCACACGTGTGTTTTGTGTGTGCGTCTGTGTTTTGCACACGTGTATTGTGTGGTAACACACGTGGTGTTTGGGTGCTGTGCACAGTGTCGTTTCGTGTGTGTGTTTGCAACGTGTGTGTGTGTTTGCACACGTGTGTCTTGCTGTGATGTGTTTGCCACCGTGTCGCTTTGGTGTGTGTGTACACACGTGTGTTGTTGTGTGTGCCATCACGTGCGCAGCGGCCGTGTGCCGGGGCCGGGAAGGCAGCCGCTGGCGGCTGCGGCGGGGGGCGCTGCCAGCGGGAGGGTCCTGCGGGTCACGGCGCCGCGGATCTTAATGGACTGCGGCAGGGCTCGTCAGCCGGGGGCGGCCACCTGCCGTCCCCGTTCCCCGGGCAGATGTCTCCTCTCTCCGGCGCTCCTCCTTAATCCAACGGCGCAGGCGATGCCGGCCGGCAGCATCTTGCTCTCCGCCCGCTGCCGCCGCCCGTCGTCCGCCTGCCCAGACGCGTAGGACGGGCACGCGGGCGCCGCCTCGGGTTCCCTCCCCTCCGCCGGGCCCACGTGAGGGCTCGCGTCCCTCCTCCCTGTCCCTGGCTCTTGGCAGCCTTTGCCTGGGGGACCCCCAAGGCGAGCAGGCGGAGGTCGGGCAAGCGCCGTGGCAGTGAGGGGGTCGAGCCAGAGCGCAAGGCCGGCGGCACCTGGGGGTCCCGCGGTGGTCCCCCGGTAACGCGCATCCCCGCTTCATTGCAGGCCGGGATTTGAGGGCGGGGCCCGGCGCCCTGCCATGGGGAAACTCCGGTGAGCCCGGCCAGCATGCCTGGGCGCAGAAGAGCGGCGGCCGGAGGAGCTCGGGCGGGAGCCGGGGCTGGGACGGGCGGGCAGCCACCGCCGGAGGCGTCGCGGAGGCCTGGCCGGGGCTGCTGGAGAAGGCGGCGGTGCCGGTGGAGAATGGCTGGAGCCCGGGGCCCGGTGTCCCCGCGGAGCCGGCCGGGCAGCCCCGGTGCTGCGGCGACAGCCAGTCCGAGGCGGCGTGCAGAACGGGGTGGCGGCTGCGGTCAGGGGACAGGTGGGGGGCGCAGCTGGACGCCCCCCGGGCCGGCGCTCCCCGCAGCACCTGGTCCTGGAAGCCCGTCACACGCGGGAGGTGACCGAGGTGACGCGAGGTGACCGAGACATCGTGGACGGAGATCCGTGGAAGGTGACCGAGTACCCCGGCGGGTGACAAGGGCGGCGAGCCGTGGTCACCCGGACGGTCACAGTGCTGAGCGGAGTGCGTGGGGGAGCTCGCTGCTGCTGCTGGACACACGGAGCCCAGGGAGGTGAACCGATCGGACGGAAGCCCTTGCTGGGAGGACGCCCGTGCCAAGCCCTGTGCCGCAGGGCTGCCCTCCAGCGGGGTTTTCTTCCGCCGGCGCGAGTCCTGGCCCTGGGCTCGTGTGGAGTCGCTGTTCTGTGCCCTGGTGTGGGCTGGGCTGGTCGGCACAGACGCCTCGGCTGGCGCTGGGCACCCAGCCGGTGCTGTAGGACAGGGAGCTCCTTCTCCGCTCTGGCTCTGCCTGGGGTCTGCCAGGGTCTGGAGGGATTCCAAAGACGGCACCTGCGCTGTGCAGCCCCTGCTTTGGGAGCCCTGTGAAGGACGCAGGCGAGGACCCACGAGGGCTGGAGGCACTGGTCCCGGTGTCACCTCGGGGAGAGGGCACGGAGTGGGGGCTGCTGCCCAGCCCCCATTGGCTGCCCTCCACCTGTGCCCCAACCGGGCGGCTCAGCCCCTCCTCCCCCAGGTGTCCCCACGGGCTGTGCCCGTCCCGGAGGACGCAGCGGAGCGGGGCAGGAGCCGCTGGAGCGCCTGCTGGCCTGGGTGGCCCGACATGGAGGAGTGGTGAGCAACCAGAAGCCGCCGTCGGCGGAGGCCAAGGTGGCTGAAGGCGCAGCCTGGAGGAGCAGAAGGTCAGCAGGGCGCGGTCGGCGTGTCCCCGCCACGCGTGCCGTGCGGGGATTAGGGGGCTCGGAACTTCAGGCCAGGCATGTGCGCGGGTCGGGGGGACGCACAGGATGTCCCGCGCGGGGTGCCCCCGATCCTCGCAGCTCCTGGGTTCAGCCAGTTTTGAGGGGCGCACAGGAGTCCCCCAGTGCAAGTGGCCCCCGTCCCTGCAGCTCCTGGGTTCCAGCCCAGGGTGTACGGGTTCGAGGGGCGCACGATAGCCCAGCACGGTGTCCCCATGGGCCCTGCAGCTCTGGGTTCCAGCCCACGGGGTTGTAGGGCACACAAGGAGTGCCCAGCACGGTGTCCCATCCCTGCAGCTCCCTGGGTTCCAGCCCAGGGGTTCGAGGTGCACAGCAGCCCTCAGTGTGGTGTCCCCAGTCTGCAGCTCCCATCGCGAGTTTCCAAGCCCAAGGGCTCTGTGCCGGGGTTTGAGGGTGCATGGACTCCCCAGCACGGTGTCCCCCTGTCTCTGCAGCTCCCTGGGTTTTCCAGCCAGGGGCTGTCCGGGGTTTCGAGGGGCACACAGGAGCCCCAGTGCGGAGTCCCCAGTCCCTGCACTCCGGGTTCCAGCCCAGGGGTTCGAGGGGTGCACAGGAAGCCCCAGTGCGGGAGTCCAGTCGCCTGGCTCCTTGGGTTTTCCAGCCCAGGGGTTTCGAGGGGTGCACAGGAGTTGCCCCAGCACGGTGTCCCCCGTCCTGCAAGCCTCCTGGTTCCAGCAGGCGGCCAGGGTTGAGGGGCGCACAGGAGTCCGCAGTGCAGTGGCCCCCGCCCTAGCAGCTCCCTGGTTCCAGCCCAGGGCTTGCTAGGTTCAGGAGGTGCGCAGCGAGCAAGTGCCAGCAAACTGTCCCAGCGGCCTTAGAAGCTCCCTGGGTTCCACCCAGGGGTTGAGGGGCGCACAGGAGTGCCAGCGATCGGTGTCCCATCCCTCAGCTCTCTGGGGTTCCAGCCCAGGGCTGTGCCCCGGTTCGAAGGGGTCGCACAGGAGTCCGCACGGTGTCACCCCGTCCCTGCAGGCTCCTGCAAGCGCTGCTGGGGAGCGAGGCCGCCGTGTGGAGCTCGTCCTGGCAGGACAGACGACGGCAAAAAGGGCTGCGGGCACGGCGGCGCCGAGGGGCAAGCGACCGGCCTCTTCAGCTCTCGGGGAGAGGTGGGACAAGCTGATGCAGGAGGAGCTGAAACGTGTGGGTCAAGGGCAGGCCCTCATCACTGGGCTGGCATCCCGGTTCTGTCCCTACTGCACAGCGGAGTCTTGTGCACGCAGCTGAAGCCTGTGGCAGTCTGCCAACACTGGCACCTTGGGCCCACGACTCTGGAGGGACTGTCCCCATCCTTGTGGATGCGGGAAGCTCAAGGAAGGGACTCTTCCCGCTTCTGTGACACCTGTCACACGCCCTCTGGGACATGCCCTCTGAGGGGTACACTGTGTTCCCTTGCTGTGGGACACTGCCCCGTCTGTGGGGGATAGCTTAACTGGGCCTTTGCTCTTGGGGACCTGTTCTTGTGGTGCACTGGCTTGTTTCTTCAGGGCAGCACGGGGCGATGGGCACCACCCTGCTGAAGGGGGAGAGGGGGTTTGCTGGCCTGGGCACTGTCCACTGCCAGTCTCACCTGCCCTCTCTGGCGCAGGTATTGGCTGCCTGGAAGTCGGATTCTTGCCTGGAAGCCCCAAGGGCTTCCAGGAGGCCAGTGGATGCCTTCCAGGAGTGGCTCGGTGCCACAGAGCGGGCAGCTGGCGCCAGCTGCTGGGCGGCTGACGATCGCTGCGTGGGCTCGCGTGCAGGGACGCCACCACAGCAGACCACGGTGGGCACACGGGTCGGATGGGGCCCCGTCCCTGCAGCTCCTGAAGCGCCTGCTGGGGGAGCGGAGGCCGCGTGTGGAGCTCGTCCTGCAGGACAGACTGACGGCACAGGGCTCGGGCACGGCGGCGCCCGAGGGCAGCGCCGGCCTCTTCAGCCTYGGGGAGAGGTGGGACAAGCTGATGCAGGAGGCTGAAGCCAGGTGGGTCAGGGGMCAGGCCCTCATCACTGGGCTGGCATCCCCGTCCTGTCCCCTCCTGCACAGGAGCAGCAGCTCCAGGGCTGCATGGGCAGTCTGTCACACAGCCCTTCCTGCTGGCCCCTCTGTAGGGACACTGTTCCCCTCTGTGGGGACACTGTTCCCCTCTGTGGGGACACTGGCCCGCCACTCTGTGGGACACTGCCCCCTCTATGAGGACACTGTTCCCCTCTGTGGGGACACTGGCCCGCCCCTCTGTGGGGCATTGGCCTTGCTATGGGGACACTGTTCTCCTCTATGGGGACACTGTTCCCCTCTGTGGGGCACTGGCCTTGCTGTGTCCCTCATTCCAGGGCAGCACGGGGCATGGGCACCCTGCTGAGGGGGAGAGGGGGCTTTGCTGGCCCGGGCACTGTCACTGCCCAGCTCACCTGCCCTCCTGGCACAGGTATGGCTGCCTGGAGCGGATCCTGCCGGCAGCCCAGGGCTTCCAGGAGGCCGTGGATGCCTTCCAGGAGTGGCTYGGTGCCACAGAGCGGCAGCTGGCCCAGCTCTGGCGTGCTGAYGGCTGCGTGGGCCGCGTGCAGGACGCCCACCAGCAGACCCAGGTGGGCACGGGTCAGGCGTGGGGTGGGCACAGGGTGGACACGGGCACCTGTGCCATGGCTGGTCACTGCTACAGGCCCTCTGTGAGGAGATCCGCGGGCGGCTGGGGGAGCTGGATGGCGCCCTGGAGAGCGGGCAGCGCGTCCTGGAGCTGGTGACAGGCGAGTGGCGATGGCTGGGAGGGGTGGCCACAGGGACTCGGGATGGGATGAGCACAGGCAGCGGCAGCCCAGGCCAGCAAGGGGGCCCCTGGGCACTGGGGGTCTTTGGGGTGTGCTGCTCCCCACTGGGAGCYGTGGTGTGGTGTGAGGGGGCAGGCAGCAGCCCAGGGGATGCAGAGGGGACAGGCAGAGCCTGTGGGGCACAGCCGAGGTGGGACAGGGCTCAGTGGCGAGGTGGGTCTTGCTGGCAGAGGGATGGGAGGCCAGAGCTGGGAGCAGGAGGAGCAGGGGTAGGAGAGGGGAAAGGTCAGGACACAGTGATTGCCACGTGGCTGGAAGCTGTCGGTGTGGCCAGTTCCATGGCCAGGGATGCCAGCACGGTGGCACTGATGGCGGTGTCACACTGCCACAGGGGAGGAGGCCCAGCTGACGCAGGAGAAGATGGAGTCACTGAGGATGCGGTACCTCATCGTGGGCCAGAGCAGCGCTGACACCGCTCACCGCCTGGGGCAGACCCTGGAGGCCTCGTCTCGCCTGGGCACGGCCCCTGAGGACCTGGCACTGTGGCTGAGCCGCATGGAGAAGGAGCTGGGCAAGCAGGAGAGCCAGCAGGACGGCCAGGAGCCCTCAGTCACTGCCAGTGACAGGGAGAAGGTGTGGGACACTGGGCTCCCYGAGCCCCTCSCCATCCCCAGCGTCGGTCCCGCTGCAYTCACACCCTCCCTGGCTGACGTCTGTCCCCCGGCTGCAGTTTGAGCAGGTGCTGGAGTCCCAGCTCAGCCGCGTGGCCGGGCTGGGTGAGCGGCTGCAGGAGGTTGGCCGCGTGCAGCTGGATGCTGAGGCTCTCCGCTCRCAGCTCTCCGAGCAGAAGGTGGGTCTGCAGCAGTGCCCAGGGGTCCCGGGGGCGCTGGCTTGGCATCCCCACCCCTGCCAGGAGCTGGCACCCACCTGTGGCTCCATTCCAGCTGCTCTCTGCCGAGATCCTGCATTGCCGGGGCCTGGYGGAGCGTCTGCTGGGCTTCTCGGAGCCGCTGCTGCGCTGCTGCCCKGAGCCCCTGCGGCAGCGCCTGCAGGTGAGCTGCGAGGGTGCCAGGGGACATTGCCAGCACCCAGGGACGACTGTGCCCCGTGTGGTGACTCCCCGTCTCCGCAGCCGTCGGTGCAGGCGCTGCGGGAGCGCACGGAGCAGCTGTCCCTGCGCAGCGGCGCCTGTGCCGTGCAGCTGGAGCACGCCCAGTCCCTGCTCACCCAGTTCTCCGAGGCCCTGGAGGAGCTGCTGCCCTGGCTGGAGGAGACGCAGGCCCTGGGGGTGCAGCTCTCGCCCAACGCCATCAGCTACGAGGCCTTCAAGGAGCAGCAGGCGCTGCTGCAGGTGCGGGCAGGGGCAAAAGGGACTGGCRCGGCCACCCCGCAGGTGGGAGCGGTGACGGGATGGGGGTGGCACCGCCGTGGGGACCGGCGGGCTGGGACACCCGGCAAACAGGAGCCCTCTGGGAGCAGCACCGGGTGCAGCAGCACATCCCTGTGGGGYGAATCCCACGGGGCACATCCCGCCCCAATGCACCGCCACGGCTCTTCCCCGCCGCCAGAGCCTGCGSGAGGCCATCGCCGAGCACCGGCCGCTGGTGGGGAAGCTGCAGCGCGTGTCGGCGCAGCTGCTGGAGCTGAGCGCCGAGCAGGGAGCCCCGTTCCAGCGGCGCTGGCGGGAGCTGGAGGAGCAGTACGGCCACATCCGCGAGCGGGTGCGCCAGGCGGCGGCTCTGCTGGAGGATGCCCTGCCGCGATACAGCCAGGTATGGACACCCCTGCCCTGCCGGGGCGCGGCCCCGGGGCCGTACCCTCGGGTCACCGGGCCGCTCCGCAGCTCTCGGAGCGCATGGACCTGCTGCTGGAGTGCCTGGAGCGGCTGCAGAGCCGGCTGCAGAGCCAGCCCCCCGTCCGCGGCGACGCGGCCCACCTGAGGGAGCAGATCCGGGAGAACAGCCTGGCCCTGGGCGAGCTGGAGAAGCTCGGGGTGGCCCTGGAGGGGATCCGAGCGCAGGGCGAGGAGCTGCTGGCCACCGTGCAGGCGGTCAGCTCCGACGCCGCCGACAGAGGTACCGGCACGGTGGGGTGGGCACGGCCCGGCCGGCAGGAGATCCGTGTCSCTGTCAGGGCTGTGAGAGGGTGCTGGGGCCCCGGCAGCGCCCCGATCCCCGRCCCGCTGTGCCCCGCAGGGATCCAGGAGCGCACGGCGCAGCTGCTGTCACAGTGGGGCTGCCTGCGCGGCCGCTGCCAGGAGCGGGAGCGGTGGCTTCGGGAGCTGCTGGCGCTGGCCGAGCGCTTCTGGCATGGCCTGTCTGAGCTGGCCCTGGCGCTCAGTGACACCCAGCAGCTGGTGCTGGGGCTGGAGGAGGCCGGCGGCGAGCCCGAGGCCATCCGCACGCGGCTGCGCACCATGCAGGTACGGCTGGGCAGTGCCATGGCATGGGCAGCCCCTGGTGTGGGCAGCCCCTGGTGTGGGCAGCCCCTGGTGTGGGCAGTGCTCTGGTGTGGGCAGTGCCCAGGGCAGCCCCTGGTGCGGGCCAGTGCCCTGGTGTGGGCAGCCCCTGGTGTGGGCAGTGCCCTGGTGCGGGCAGCCCCTGGTGTGGGCAGCCCCTGGTGTGGGCAGCCCCTGGTGCGGGCAGCCCCTGGTGTGGCCAGTGCCCTGGTGTGGGCAGTGCCCTGGTGCGGGCAGTGCCCTGGTGTGGGCAATGCCTTGGGCAGCCCCTGGTGCAGGCAGCCCCTGGTGTGGGCAGTGCCCTGGGCAGTGCCCTGGTGTGGGCAGCCCCTGGTGCGGGCAGTGCCCTGGTGTGGGCCGTGCCCTGGTGCGGGCAGTGCCCTGGTGCGGGCAGTGCCCTGGTGTGGGCAGTGCTCTGGTGTGGGCAGTGCCCTGGTGCGGGCAGTGCCCAGGGCAGCCCCTGGTGTGGGCAGCCCCTGGTGTGGGCAGTGCTCTGGTGTGGGCAGTGCCCAGGGCAGCCCCTGGTGTGGGCAGTGCCCTGGTGTGGGCAGTGCCCTGGTGCGGGCAGTGGTCTGGGCAGTGCCCTGGTGCAGGCAGCCCCTGGTGCGGGCAGTGCCCTGGTGTGGGCAGTGCCCTGGTGCGGGCAGCCCCTGGTGCGGGCAATGCCTTGGGCAGCCCCTGGTGCGGGCAGCCCCTGGTGTGGGCAGTGCCCTGGTGTGGGCCGTGCCCTGGTGTGGGCAGTGCCCAGGGCAGCCCCTGGTGTGAGCAGCCCCTGGTGCAGGCAGTGCCCTGGTGCGGGCAGTGCCCTGAGCCCCGTGCCCTGCGCAGGCTCTGCGGGAGGAGATCGACGCGCTGCAGGGTGAGCTGGACACGCTGGGCAGCCTGGGCGTGGAGCTGATGGCCTCCTGCGGGGACCCCGACAAGCCCGATGTCACCAAGAGCCTGGACGATGTGAGTGTCCTCGGGGCTGGGGGCAGGGAGGGGCATCCTGGGGGCGTGGGGATGCTGCTTGTGGGGGTGGCGTGTCCCCGATGCCCAGCGGTGCCACCGACCCCCGCACCCAGACCCCCACTCGGTGCCACTGACCGCCACACAGCTCCTGTGCCCCGGCACTCCCGTGGTGTCTCCAGGCCTGGATGTCCATGTGGYGCCACCCCTGTGCCACCCCCGTGCCCMTGGCACTAGTGACCCCAACACCCCGTACCCCCGGGGCACTGCTGACCCCCGTGCCCTGTCCACACTGTCCCCCATGTCCCTCTGTGCCCCGGAGCCACTGTGCCCCCACTGACCCCTGTGCCCTGTCCCCGTGGCCCGCGGCCTGCTGTGTCGCAACTGACCCTGTGCCCTGTCCCCCGGTCCGTTGCCCCTGTGCCCTGGCCCCGCTTGTGTCCCCCCTGTGCGCCCCTGTGCCCTGACCGCCTTGTTGCCCTGTCCATACCTGTCCCCTGTGGCCCCAACTGCCTGCTGTGCCGCCCATGACCCGCGCCCCGTGCCCTGTCCATCCTGTCCCTGGTGCCCTGTTGCCCCGTCCCCTGTGCCCCGTCCCCCTGTGCCCGGCCCCGCTGTGCCCCACTGACCCCTGTGCCCTGTCCACCATGTCCCCCTGTGCCCCGTCCCCCCGTGCCCGGCCCCGCTGTGCCCCCACTGACCCCCGTGCCCGGCGCAGCTCTACTCCTCCTGGCACAGCCTGAGCCGGGTGTGGACGGAGCGGAACGGGCGCCTCGAGGAGCAGCTCCAGGCCGCCCTCAGCTACCAGGACACCATGCAGGTGGGTCCGGGGGCAGATCCCCCATGGAGGGTCACCCTGTGTCACCCTCCTGTCCCCACCCAGGGGTCTGGGGGACCGTGGGGCCACCGCGGGCCCCCCGACCCCGCTGTTCCCCGTGCGCAGCGGCTGCTGGAGTGGCTGGACGCGGCCGAGCTGCGCATCGCCGAGGAGTTCCTGCTGGGCGGCGACCTGGACGTGGTGCAGCAGCAGCTGGCCGAGCTCAAGGTGCTGTTCCACACCGTGCTGTGCCGTGCCAAACCGTGCTGTGCTAAACTGTGCTGTGCTGTGCCATGCCAAACTGTGCTGTGCCAAACTGTGCTGTGCTGTGCCGTGCCAAACTGTGCTGTGCCAAACTGTGCTGTGCCACGCCACGCTGTGCTGTGCTGTGCCCCGTGCCAAACTGTGCTGTGCCAAACTGTGTTGCGCCATGCCAAACTGTGCTGTGCCAAACTGTGCCGTGCCAAACTGTGCTGTGCCAAACTGTGCTGTGCCAAACTGTGCTGTGCCGTGCCAAACTGTGCTGTGCCAAACTGTGCTGTGCCACACCAGGCTGTGCTGTGCCATGCCAAACTGTGCTGTGCCATGCCAAACCTTGCCATGCCGTGCCCACATCCCTGGGGGCTGGCAGGGGCAGGGAGGGCAGTGGGTGCTCCAGGCAGAGGTGGCATGGGTTGGGATGGCACCTGGGACAGTGSCCGTGCCCCGGTGCACTGGGTGGCCAAGTCCTGCCTGGGGTGGCCAGGCCCTGTCCCCACGAGTCCCTGAGGTGGTTGGGCACCCCCAGAGCAGCAGCTCAGGGCCCAGGTGCCTGTGCTGTGCCCTGTGGTGCCCTGGCTCGGGCTGACCCCGTCACCAACCGGTGCCACCACGCAGGAGTTCAAGCGGGAGCTGTACCAGTGCAAGGTGGACGTGGAGAGCCTGCGGCACCAGGGGGGCGCGGGGCAGGGGGACCCCCCGGCCACGCTCTGCGACTTCCGCCAGCGCTGGGACCACCTGGAGGAGGAGATCGTCAGCAGACAGGTGGGCGGGGGCACGGGGGGCACAGGGGAGATCATCAGCAGACAGGTGGGCAGGGGGCATGGGGGGCACGGGGGAGATCGGCAGGGGGCACGAGGGGCACAGGGGAGATCAGCAGACAGGTGGGCGGGGGGCACAGGGGGCACGGGGGGCACAGGGGGCATGGGGGGAACGGGGGAGATCATCAGCGGGCAGGTGGGCAGGGGGCACGGGGGCACAGGGCAGAGCTGGCAGGACAGGGCAGTGCCGTGAATGTGCTGGGTGGGCACTGGGTGGGTGCACAGGGCCAGGTGGGCACTGGGTGGGCGATGGGTGGGTGTTGGGTGCTCTGTGGGCACTGGGTGAGCACTGGGTGGCCACTCGGTGGGGTGCCCAGGGCCATATTGGCACTTCTGTATGCCGGCTGCTCTGTGGGCACTGGGTGGGCACTGGATGGATGCCCAGGGCCGTGTGGGTACTGGGTGGGCACTGCGTGGGTGCACAGGGCCAGGTGAGCACTGGGTGGGTGCCGGGTGCTCTGTGGGTGTTGGATGGGCACTAGGTGTGCGCCAGGTGCTCTGTGGGCACTGGGTGGGCACTGGGTGGATGCCCAGGGCTATGTGGTCACTGGTTGGGCAGTGGGTGGGTCCCAGGTGCTCTGTGGGCACTGGGTGGGCACTGGGTGCTCTGTGGGTGTTGGATGGGCGCTAGATGTGTGCCAGGTGCTCTGTGGGCACTGAGTGTGTGCCGTGCTCTGTGGGTGCTGGATGGGCATTGGGTGTGTGCTGGGTGCTCTGTGGGCACTGGGTGGGTCCCCAGGGCCAAACGGGCACTGGTTGGGCACTGGGTGTGTGCCAGGTGCTCTGTGGGCACTGGATGGGCACTGGGTGTGTGCTGGGTGCTCTGTGGGCACCCAGGGCTGTGTGGGTGCTGGGTGCTCTGTGGGCACTGGTTTGGCACTGGGTGTGTGCCAGGTGCTCTGTGGGCACCAAGGGCTGTGTGTGTGCTGGGTGCTCTGTGAGCACTGGGTGGGTGCCCAGGGCCATATGGGCACTGGTTGGGCACCGGGTGTGTGCCAGACGCTCTGTGGGCACCCAGGGCCATGTGGGCAGTGTGTGGGCACCCAGGGCCGTGTGGGCAGTGTGTGGGCAGTGTGTGGGCAGTGTGTGGGCACCCAGGGCCGTGTGGGCACTGGGTGGGCAGTGTGTGGGCAGTGTGTGGGCACCCAGGGCCGTGTGGGCACTGGGTGGGCAGTGTGTGGGCACCCAGGGCCGTGCAGCCTGCCCTCGCCAGCCCCGACAGCGCGGCTCCGTCCCGCAGCACCAGCTGGAGGCGGCGCTGCTGGGGCTGGGGCAGTTCCACACGCAGCTGGCCGAGCTGCTGCAGTGGCTGGGCCGCACCGGGGAGCAGCTGCGCGGCCCCGCGCCCCTGCGGCCCGACCTGCAGAGCTGCGAGATCGAGCTGGCCAAGCACAAGGTGAGCCTGCGCCGGGGCTGGGGGGCACGCGGCCACAGGGGTGGGGGTCCTGGGGGGCCTGGGGGTCCTGGCTGGGGTGGCACCCCAGGGTGGGTGTCCTGGTCAGGGTGGCACCCCCAGGGTGGGTGTCCTGGTCAGGGTGGCACCCCCAGGGTGGGTGTCCTGGTCAGGGTGAGTGTCCTGGTCAAGGTGGCACCCCAGGCTGGGTGTCCGGGTCAGGGTGGCACCCCCAGGGTGGGTGTCCTGGTCAGGAGGGGTGTCCGGGTCAGGGTGGCACCCCCAGGGTGGGTGTCCTGGTCAGGAGGGGTGTACTGGCCATGGTGGCACCCCAGGGTGGCTGTCTTGGTTGTGGTGGCACCCTCAGGGTGGGTGTCCTGGTCAGGGTGGGTGTCCTGGCCGTGGTGGCAGCCCAGGGTGGCTGTCTTGGTTGTGGTGGCACCCTCAGGGTGGGTGTCCTGGCCATAGTGGCACCCCGGGCTGGGTGTCCTGGCTGTGGTGGCACCCTCAGTGTGGCTGTCCTGGCCGAGGTGGCACCCTCAGTGTGGCTGTCCTGGCCGAGGTGGCACCCTCAGGGTGGGTGTCCTGGTCAGGGTAGGTGTCCTGGCTTTGGTGACACCCCGGGCTGGGTGTCCTGGCCAAGGTGGCACCCCGGGCTGGGTGTCCTGGCTGTGGTGGCACCCTCAGGGTAGGTGCTTTGGTTATGGTGACACCCCAGGGTTGGTGGTTTGGCCATGGTGACACCCCGGGCTGGGTGTCCTGGCCATGGTGGCATCCCAGGGTGTGTGTCCTGGTCAGGGTAGGTGTCCTGGCTGTGGTGACACCCCAGGCTGGGTGTCCTGGCTGTGGTCGCACCCTGGTCTGTGTGTCCTGGCCATGGTGACACCCCGGGCTGGGTGTCCTGGTCAGGCTGGGTGTCCTGGCTTTGGTGACACCCTGGGCTGGGTGTCCTGGCCCCAGGGCGCTGCCTGGCCCCTCCTCGGGTGCAGCTGCAGCTCAGGGACGCGTCCCCTCCCTCGGTGACGGCACGGGAGGAATGAGCTGTCCCAGTGCCGGCCCCGTGCCACAGCCCCGTG
>NDFG01000102.1:92038-122092 GCA_002167245.1 Sporophila hypoxantha | reverse complement strand
AGGGTTGTGTGTGCCCAGGACAGAGCAGCACACACAGGAGAAGGGGTGGTGTGCCCAGGAAGAGAGCACACCAGAGAAGTGTTGCAGGACAGACAGGCACACGGGAGAGGGTTGGTGTCCTCGACAGAGCAGCACAACGGAAGGGCGGTCCAGGCAGGCACACACACGGTGAGAAGGGGTTGGTGTGCCCAGGATAGAGCAGCACGCGTGGGAGAAGGGTGGTGTGCACCAGGGCAGAAAAGCAGCACACACAGTGAGAAGGGGTGGTGTGCCAGGACAGATGCAGCACACACAGGGAAGAGGGTTGGTATCCAGGACGGAGCAGCACACACAGGAGAAGGGGTTTGGTGTGCCCCATGACAGAGCAGCACACACGGGGAGAGAGGGTTGGTGTTGCCCAGGGATGGAAGCAGCACAACACAGGGAGAAGGGTTGTGTGCCCCGGACAGAGCAGCACACACGGGGAGAAGGGTTTGGTGTGCCCAGGACAAGAGCAGCACACACAGGGAGAAGGGGTTGGTATGCGCCAGACGGAGCAAGCACACACAGGAGAGAAAGGGGTTGTGTGCCCAGACAGAGCACACACACGGGAGAAGGGGTTTGGTGTGCCCCAGGGCAGAGCAGCAACACACCAGGGGAGAAGGGGTTGGTATGCCCATAGGACGGACGCAGCACGCGTGGGGGAGAAGGGTTGTGTGCCCCAGGACAGAGAGCACAACAGGAGAAGGGGTGGTGCTGCCCCAGGATTAGAGCAGCAACACACAGGGAGAAGGGCTGGGTGTGCCCAGGACAGAGCAGCAACACAGGGAAGAAAGGCGGTTGGTGTGCCCAGGACAGACAGCACACAACGGGGAGAAGGGTGTCGTGCCAGGGCGAGCACCGCACACACAGGGAAGAAGGGTTGCGGGGCCCAGGGGCAGAGCAGGCACCACACAGGGAGAAGGGGGTTGGTGTGCCCAGGACAGAGCAAGCACACCACAGGGAGAAGGGGATTTTGGTGTGCCCAGGAGACAGAGCACACTGTGTAGGAGAAGGGGTTTGAGTGTGCCAGGACAGAGCAGCAAGGCGTGGGAGAAGGGGTTGGTTGTGCACAGAACAGGAGCAGCACACACAGGGAGAAGGGGTTGGTGTGCCCAAGGATGGACAGCACGCGTGGGGAGAAGGGGTTGGTAATGTGCCCAGGGCACGCGTGGGAGAAGGGGTTGGTGTGCAACAGACAGAGCAGCACAACACAGGGAGAAGGGGTTGGTGTGCCAGGAGGGAGCAGCAGCACACGGAGAAGGGGTTGTGTTGCCCAGGCACGGCTAGGGAGAAGCGGGTTGGTTGTGCCAGATTAGAGCAGCACGCACAGGGAAAGGGTCGGTGTGCCCAGGACAGTAGCAGCAACACAGGGAGAAGGGTTGGTGTGGCCCAGGGCCAGAGCAGCACGCGTGGGGAGAAGGGGTTGTTGTGCCCAGGATGGAGCAGGCACCACAGGGGAAGGGGTGGTTGTGCCCAGGATGGAAGCAGCACACACAGGGAGAAGGGGTTGGTGTGCCCAGGACAGAGAGCAGCACGCACAGGGAGAAGGGGGTGGTGTGCCCAGGGCAGAGCAGCACGCTGGGAGAAGGGGGTGCGTGTGCCCAGGGCCAGAGCAGCACGCACGAGGGAGAAGGGGTGGGTGTGCCCAGGACCAGAGCAGCACGCGTGGGAGAGGGTTGGTGTGCCCAGGATGGAGGCCAGAGCACAGGGAGGAAGGGGTTGGTGTGGCCAGGCAGAGCAGCACACACAGGGAGAAGGGGTTGGTGTGCCCAGGATGGAGCAGCACGCGTGGAAGAAGGGGCTTGGTGTGCCCAGGCCCAGAGCAGCACGCACAGGGAAGAAGGGGTTGGCTGTGCCCAGATGGAGCGAGCAACGCACAGGGAGGAAGGGGTTGTGTGCCACGGATAGAGCAGCACACACAGGGAGAAGGGTGTAGTTGCCCAGACAGAGTCAGCACACACAGGGGAAGAAGGTTGGGTTGCCCAGGACAGGAGCAAGGCAACAGACAGGAAGAAGGGGTTGGTGTGTGAACGGTGGTTCACATAAGTGGGGGGGGGGGGGGTCCCCCCCCCCCTGAGGATGAGGGAAGAGATGAGGATCTGACTCCATGTTTCAGAAGGCTGATTCATTATTTTATGATATATATTATATTACAACTATACTAAAAGAATTGAAGAAAGGATTTCATCAGAAGGCTAGCTAAGAATAGAAAAAGAAGGAATGATAACAAAGGTTTGTGGCACAGACTCTCTGTCTGAGCCAGCTGACTGTGATTGGCCATTAATTAGAAACAACCACATGAGACCAATCACAGATGCACCTGTTGCATTCCACAGCAGCAGATAACCATTGGTTACATTTTGTTCCTGAGGCCTCTCAGCTTCTCAGGAGAAAAAATCCTAAGGAAAGGATTTTTCATAGAAGATGTCTGTGACACTGGTGTGCCCGAGGGGCACGGAGGGACCTGAGGGACACGAGGGGACAGAGCCGGGTGCAGGGAGCCCCTTTGGGGGGCTGCTGCTGGGGTGGGCACAGCACCCCCAGCACTTTCAGGGTGCTTTTCGCTCCCAGATCTTGTTCGCACGGCTGGAGCCGGGAGGAGATGGCTCTGTGAGCTCCAGGCAATGGGGCAGAGCTGCTCCACACTGTCCCCTGCTCGATGTGACCCTGTGGGAGGCACAGAACTGGGGTTCTGTGTGGGGACCCTCGGGCAATGGGGCAGAGCTGCTCCACACTGTCCCACTCAAAGTGACCCCTGTGGGAGGCACAGAACTGGGGTTCTGTGTGGGGGACACCTCGAGGAGATGGTTTTATGAGCTCCAGCAATGGGCAGGGCTGTTCCCACATACTGTCCCCACTCAAAGTGATCCATGTGGGAGGCACAGAACTGGGGTTCCTGTGTGGGGGACAACACCTCGAGGAGATGGCTCTGCTGAGCTCCAGGCAATGGGGCAGAGCTGTTCCCACACTGTCCCTGCTCTTGATGTGACCCCTTGCGGGAGGCACAGAACTGGGGTTCTGTGTGTGGGACACCTTGAGGCAATGGGGCAGAGTTTGTTCCACCACTGTCCCCTCGATGTGACCCCTGTGGGAGGCACACGAACTGGGATTCTGTGTGGGGGACACCTCGAGGGATGGCTCTGTGAGCTCCAGGCAATGGGGCAGAGCTTGCTTCAACCGTCAGGATCCAGTTCTTAAATCTTATTAGGGATGCCTCTGCCCGCATTTTAGGTGCAAACGAGACTTCGCAAAGTCGATAGAATGGGTTTTTCTGACAGTAAACATAGGAGAAAGAGAGGGGGAAAGGAAATGGAAAATAGAAAAGAGAGTGACACAGGCAGAATAAAAAGAAAAAAGCGACAAATATAGAATTAAAATATAGACTAATAAAAATAACAGAATAAAATATAGAATAAAAGAAAATATAGAATAAAATATAGAATGAAATATAGAATAAAATATAGAATAAAGAAAATATAGATTAAAATATAGAATAAGGAAAATATAATTAAATATTTTATTTATATTATATATATATAAATAAATATATATTTATTTATATATAATTATTTATATATTTTATATAAATAAATAAATAATAATTAAAAATTCTATGTTCAGAATAAATATTTATATTTAAATATATATATTTATAATATATTTTATATATAATTTTTATATATATATATAATATTATATTATATATATAATATTTTATATATATATATTTATATATAAAAATATAATATATAATAATATATTATTTTATATATATAAATAAATAATAATTAAAAAATTCTATGTTTAGAATAATAAAGAAAAAGATATTTTCTTAATAAAGAAAATACCACCATCCGTGGATGCCAGCGACGCTGGTGCTGATCCCCTCTCCATCTGGTTTGGTGGTGAAGGTGCCCCTGGAATGCACAGGTGGTGTTAATGCACTCAGGCCAGGTAGGAACCGCCCTGGCAGTGCATTGTGTCTGACAACACACTCTGGGTGTGTCACCTGTGCTGCAAAGCTTTGAGAGTGACTCCGGGGCACTTCGGGGGTCTCTGAATGGATGAAGGCGCCCCATCATCTGCTCTGGGCTCACTGCCCTGAGCAGAGGTGACAGCAACCGAAACTCCCTGTCCTCACCCTGGGCTGGGGCTGAATCTGTGCAAACCTGCTCCCAGCACAGGGCTCTCGTGAGCTGCAGGGCAATCTGTGCAAACCTGCTCCCAGCACAGGGCTCTGTGGGATGAATCTGTGCAAACCTGCTCCCAGCACAGGGCTCTGTGGGGCTGAATCTTGTGCAAACCTGCTCCCAGCACAGGGCTCTGTGGGGCTGGGGATGAATCTGTGCAAACCTGCTCCCAGCACAGGGCTCTGTGGGGCTGGGGATCAATTCGTGCAAACCTGCTCCCAGCACAGGGCTCTGTGGGGCTTGAATCTGTGCAAACCTGCTCCACAGCACAGGGCTCTGTGGGGCTGAATCTGTCAAACCTGCTCCAGCACAGGGCTCTGTGAGCTGCAGGGATCAATCTGTGCAAACCTGCTCCCAGCACAGGGCTCTGTCGGGGCTGGGGATGAATTATGTGCAAACCTGCTCCCAGCACAGGGCTCTGTGGGACTGATCTGTGCAAACCTGCTCCAGCCAGGGCTCTGTGGGGCTGAATCTGTGCAAACCTGCTCCCAGCACAGGGCTCTGTGGGGCTGGGATGAATCTTGTGCAAACCTGCTCCCAGCACAGGCTCTGTGGGGATGCAATCTGTGCAAACCTGCTCCCAGCACGGCTCTGTGGGGATCAATCTGTGCAAAGCTGCTCCCAGCACAGGGCTCTGTGGGGCTGGGATAAATCTCTGCAAACCTGCTCCCAGCACAGGGCTCTGTGGGGATGAATCTCGTGCAAACCTGCTCCCAGCACAGGGCTCTGTGGGGATGAATCTGTGCAAACCTGCTCCCAGCACAGGGCTCTGTGGGTGGAATCTGTGCAAACCTGCTCCCAGCACAGGGGCTCTGTGGGTGTGAATCTGTGCAAACCTGCTCCCAGCACAGGGCTCTGTGGGGTGAATTGCGCAAACCTGCTCCCAGCACAGGGCTCTGTGGGGTGAATCTGTGCAAACCTGCTCCCCAGCACAGGGCTTGTGGGGTGAATCTGTGCAAACCTGCTCCCAGCAACAGGGCTCTGTGGGGATGAATCTGTGCAAACCTGCTCCTCAGTCACAGAGGGCTCTGTGGGGCTGAATCTGTGCAAACCTGCTCCAGCAAGAACAGGGCTCTGTGGGGCTGGATGAATCTGTGCAAACCTGCTCCCAGCACAGGGCTCTGTGGGGCTGAAATCTGTGCAAACCTGCTCCCAGCACAGGGCTCTGTGGGGATGAATCTGTGCAAACCTGCTCCAGCACAGGGCTTGTGGGGATAAATCTGTGCAACCTGCTCCCAGCACAGGGCTCTGTGGGGATGAATCTGTGCAAACCTGCTCCGCACAGGGCTCTGTGGGGCTGGGATGAATCTGTGCAAACCTGCTCCAGCACAGGGCTCTGTGGGGATCAATCTGTGCAAACCTGCTCCCAGCACAGGGCTCTGTGGGGATGAATCTGTGCAAACCTGCTCCCAGCACAGGGCTCTGTGGGGCTCAATCTGTGCAAACCTGCTCCCAGCACAGGGCTTCTGTGGGGATGAATCTGTGCAAACCTGCTCCCAGCAACAAGGGCTCTGTGGATGAATCTGTGCAAACCTGCTCCCAGCAACAGGGCTCTGTGGGCTGAATCTGTGCAAACTCTGCTCCCAGCACAGGGCTCTGTGGGCTGGGGATGAATCATGTGCAAACCGCTCCAGCACAGGGCTTCTGTGGGGATGATATCTGTGCAAACCTGCTCCCCAGCAGCAGGGCTTGTGGGACTGAATCTGTGCAAACCTTGCTTCCTCAGCACAGGGCTCTGTGGGGCTGGGGATGAATCTGTGACAAAACCTGCTCCCGCCACAGGGTCTGCTGTGGGCTGAATCTGTGCAAACCTCCGCTTCCAGCACAGGGCTCTGTGGGGACTAGAATCTGTGCAAACCTGCTCCAGCAGGGATCTGTGGGGCTGGGGATCATCTGTGCAAACTGCTTCCCAGCACAGGGCTCTGTGGGGATCAAATCTGTGCAACCGTGCTTCCCAGTCAACAATGGGCTCTGTGGGGATCAATCTGTGCAAACCTGCTCCCCGTACAGGGCTTCTGTGGCTGCAGCCTCACCCCACCCCAAAGCCAGCCAGAGATGGGTCTCTAGCACGGCTGCTGGGCTCGGCTCGCATTCCTTTCCCTGTTTACTTGTTTACTTCTCCCCTGGGGAATGGGTTTCCCTTTATCTAATCTCAGCAGTTTGGCTTTCAGTCCGAAGTTCCAGCYGGGCATTCCTGAGGGAGGGGTGGACTTCATGAGCAAAACTTTACAGCAGCGCGATCTGCTTCAGGCTCTGACMCAAGTGCATCCCACGGCTTGGCCGGCAGGAGGGGGGTTTGGGTTGGGTGCATCTCACCCCGAGGCAGCCCTGGAGGTGGCCTGGTGGCCGCTGAGATGGAGCCTCTGCCTATGGACAGGGTGGGAAAGGGGGGACAGTGGAAGGGCAGGGGGGGCTCGTGCAGCAGCCCTGTGGGAGCACATGGACCTGCACGCCAGCACCCCCAGAGTCACAGAATCATGGAAGGGTTTGGGTGGAGAGGGACCTCAGAGCCCAGGGACACCTTCCACTGACCCAGGCTGCTCCAAGCCCCATCCAGCCTGGCCTTGGCCACTGCCAGGGATCCAGGGGCAGCCACAGCTGCTCTGGGCTCTCTGTGCCAGGGCCAAACCACCCTCACAGGCAAGGATTTTTTCCCAAAATCCCATCCATCCCTGCCCTCTGGCAGTGGGGAGCCATTCCCCTTGTCCTGTCACTCCAGCCCCTTGTCATGGGTCCTTCCCAGCTCTCTTGGAGGCCCTTTAGGCCCTGCCAGGGGCTCTGAGCTCTGCCTGGAGCCTTCTCCTCTCCAGGGGAGCACCCCCAGCTCTGCCAGCCTGGCTCCAGCCCTGGAGCAGCTCCGTGGCTCTTCTGGGCTCTCTGCAGCAGCTCCAGGTCCTCCTGCTCTGTCCCCAGGGCTGGGGCAGCTCTGCAGGTGAGGCCTCACCTGGGCAGAAGAGCAGAATCCCCCCCTCCTTTCCTGCTGGGGGATCAGCCCGGGGGGTTTGGGGGTTCCAGTGCACGTGGCCGGGGCCTGTGGAGCTTCTCACCCACTCACTCCTTGAGTTTGGCCTGATCCCTCAGGGTGGCACGCCAGGTTTGGACATGCCCGGCCTTTGGCTGTCACTTCCTCCTGCCTGAGGATATTTATGTTTCTGATTTYCCGGTATTTAACACGCAAACCGTGAAGGAGTTGATTTCTCACCGAGCTTTCCCTCTCTCTGCAGAGTCCTGGGAGCTGTGGGAGGTGTGCAGCAGCAGGAGGATGGAGAGCAAGCCAGCAGTGAATGGCCAGGCTGTCCCCGGGGAAGTCACATCAGGGACAAACCACTTGTGCCAGGACGTGATGCCATGCAAGCAGCAAAAGGCAGCTAGCAGGGATGCAGGGCCGGGCACTCCCGGGGAGCCCTCGGACACAGCTGGCAGCATTGCAGGCGTGTATGTAGAGGCTTCCAAGAGGATAATGAGCTTCTATGAGGCCACCAGAGAGCATCTGCTGAGCCTGGATTCGGCCCTGAGCCTCCTGGAGGCGCAGGCAGCCACGGGCTCCATCTCCGACCCGCTGAGGAGCCGCCGTGTGCCCGTGGCMGAGGCCGTGAGGACGGGGCTGGTGGGGCTGGAGCTGAAGGAGAGGCTGCTCGCGGCTGACAGAGCTGCTRCTGGCTTCCTGGACCCCTACACAGAGGAGAAAATCTCCCTCTACCAGGCCATGCAGAAGGAGCTGGTGGGCAGGGAGCAGGGCCTCCGCCTGCTCCAGGCCCAGGTGGCGACCGGAGGCGTCATCGACCCGGCCACCGGCGGGCGGCTCCCGGCAGCGGCGGCCTGCGAGAGGGGGTACCTGGATGAGGAGATGAGCCAGCTCGCCTCTGASCCCGGCACTGAGGACAGCAGGGTGTTCCTTGACCCCAGCACCATGGAGAAGGTCACTTACTCGGAGCTGAGGAAGAGGTGCGTCGTGGATCCGGCCTCAGGCTTCCTCCTGCTGCCGCTGCAGATCACGTTCCCGGGGCTGGCAGGGAGGGTGAGCAGCAGGGACCTGATGGACTCTGGCATCATCAGCCACGACGTGTTCCGAGGCCTCGAGGAGGGAACAATCTCTGTCCAGGAGGTGGCAGAGAATGACATTGTCCAGCACTTCCTGCRTGGGACGAGGAGCGTGGCTGGGGTTGTCCTGCCCTCCGGGGAGCAGAAGAGCCTTTACCAGGCGCTGAGGGAGCATCTCCTGGTGCCTGGTGCTGCTCTCATGCTCCTGCAAGTCCAGGCCTCCACCGGCAGCCTGACAGACCCCCTGAAGAACAAAAGCTACTCCGTGGACGAGGCTGTCAGGGTTGGTCTCGTTGGCCCAGAGCTTTACGAGAAGCTGTCCTCAGCTGAGAAAACCATCACTGGGTACAGGGACCCGTCCACCGGGGAAATGCTCTCCCTGTTCCAAGCCATCAGGAAGGGCTTTGTTCCCAGGGATCATGGCCTCTGCCTCCTGGAGGCTCAGCTGGCCACGGGGGGTGTCATCGCCCCGGGCAGGCACCTGCGTGTCCCCATGGAGACAGCCTGCGAGTGGGGGCACMTGGACGAGGCCACCAGGCAGCTCCTGTCCAGCCCTCCTGAGGACACGAAGGGCTTCTTTGACCCCGGCTCCAAGGAGAAGCTGAGCTATGCAGAGCTGCTCCAGCGCTGCGTCACCGACCCCAGCACGGGGCTCCTGCTGCTGCCGCTCCCTGGGGACGGCAGCGAAGGGTCCCAGGGGACACTCGGCTTCTTTGACCACAGGGCCCAGACAGCTCTGGAAAACACACAGGTGCCCGTTGCTGTGGGGAAATTCAAGGGCAAGCCGGTGTCTCTGTGGAAACTGCTCTTCTCTGACTACATCCAGGGCGAGCAAAGAGCTGCGCTGGCTCAGCAGTTCCTGGCAGGAGTGCTCTCCCTGCAAGGGCTGGGAGAGGCCGTCAGAGCYGCCGYTGAGGAAAATGCTGCCACTGCTAAYGTCACCTTCRAGGGCCTGAGGGAGCAGGTGACGGCTGACCAGCTCCTRAGCTCAGAAATCATCAACAAAGACTTGTTCAAGAAACTCAAGGAGGGAGAAACGTCGGCCAAAGAGGTGGTGGGCATGGACACCGTCAGGAAGTACCTGCAGGGCACGGGCAGCATCGGGGGGCTGCTGCTCCCCGACTCCCAGGAGAAGATSAGCATCTACCAGGCAAAGCGCAGGGGACTCCTCAGGCCAGGAACGTCTCTGATCCTCCTGGAGGCACAGGCTGCCACGGGGTTCGTCATCGACCCCGCTGCCAACAAGAGGTACTCCGTGGACGAGGCTTTACGAGCAAACGTCATCGGCCCGGACGTGTACGACAAGCTGCTGGCTGCGGAGAAATCTGTCACTGGCTACCGAGATCCTTACTCAGGGGCTAAGATCTCCCTCTTCCAGGCCATGCAGAAAGATCTCATTGTCAGGGACCAYGGCATCCGCCTGCTGGAGGCCCAGATCGCCACCGGCGGCATCATCGATCCTGTCAACAGCCACCGCATCCCCGTGGAGGTGGCCTACAAGCGTGGCTACTTYGACAAGAAGATGAATTTAATCCTCTCTGACCCCAGCGACGACACCAAGGGCTTCTTCGACCCCAACACCCACGAGAACCTGACCTACCTGCAGCTGAAGGAGAAATGCATCACCGAGCCCTCCACGGGGCTCTGCCTCCTCCCTCTGAACAGCAGGAAGAGGCAGTTTGTGGACGAGGCCACCAGGCAGGTGTTCAGGAGCTCCTGGCTGCCYGTCAGGTTTGGGCGCTTGCGGGGGGAGAAGGTCTCGGTGTGGGATCTGCTGAACTCYGAGTACTTCAGCGAGGGGAGGCGCCGGGAGATTTTCAACCACTTCCAGCTGAGGAAGCTCAGCCTGGAGCAAATCCGGCTCATGCTGGAGGAGGAGATGAAGAAATGGGCCCCCATCAAGTTCCCAGCCATRAGAGGCAATGTCAGTGCTTATCACCTGATGGAAACCGGTGTCATCGACAGGGCCCTGTTTGAGCAGGTGCTGGAGGGGTCCGTCACCCCAGAACAAGTCCTGCACATGGACTCTGTCAGGAAGTACCTCTACGGCTCGGGCAGCATCGGGGGGATCGTGCTCCAGCCATCCAACCAGAGAATGAGCATTTATGAGGCCATGAAGCAGAACATYGTGGTGCCAGGAGTAGCCCTGCCCCTGCTGGAGGCCCAGGCTGCCACGGGCTTCATCATTGACCCCGTGAACAACCAGAAGCTCTGTGTGGATGAGGCCGTCAAGGAGGGAGTCATTGGGCCAGATGTCCACGAGAAGCTGCAGCAGGCGGAAGGGGCCGTGACGGGCTATAAAGACCCTTTCACAGGCAAGAAGATCCCCCTTTTCCAGGCCATGAAGAAGGGCCTGATCGCGGACAAGCAGGCCATGCAGCTGATGGAGGTGCAGATGGCCACAGGAGGCATCATCGACCCARCGTGCGGCCACCACATCCCCCTGGAGTCGGCCCAGCAGCGAGGCTGCCTGGATGAGGACACCAGCAAGGCCCTCTCCAAGCCCAGCGATGACCACAGGGTGTTCTGCCTCCCGGACAGCAAAGAGAGCGTGACCTACGCCGAGCTCATCCAGCACTGCCAGAAGGACGACATCTCCGGCTTCCACTTGCTGCCTCTGGCACAGACGGCTGCTCCTGCCTACACCGACGAGCAAATCCAACGGATCTTCAAGGAAACCATGGTGAAGGAAAAAGGAGTCTCCCTCTGGGAGCTYGTGCACTCGGGGTATTTCACCRAGGAGCAGAGGAACGACTTTGTGGAGAAGTTCCGGTCGGAGGAGCTGTCGCTGGAGCAGCTGGTGGCTCTGGTGCTCAGGCTGGTGGGGGAGATGGAGATGAAAGCCAGGACCCAGATCTCCTTGGAAGGCCTGAGGGGCAGTGTCCCTGTGGTCTGGCTGCTGGACACGGGCATCATTTCCCAGAAGACGTTTGAAGAACTGGCTCAGGGTGTAAGAACTCCCGAGGAAGTGGCTGAAATGGAGAGTGTAAAGAGGTACTTGAAGGGCACAGGCAGCATTGCTGGGGTCTTCATAGAGGCATCCAAACAGAAGATGAGCTTCTATGACGCCATGAAAAACAACCTCCTCCTCCCTGGGGCTGCTCTGAGGCTGCTCGAGGCTCAGGCMGCCACAGGGTACCTGACTGACCCTGCCACAAACCGGAGGCTCAGCGTGAGGGACGCCGTGAGAGCGGCTGTTGTTGGAGAGGAGCTGTCTGAGAAACTCCTCCAGGCTGAGAGGGCTGTGACGGGCTACACAGACCCCTACACCGGGGGCTCCATCTCCCTGTGCCAAGCGCTCCGGAAGGAGCTCATCCCCCTGGCAGAGGCCGTGCCCTTGCTGGAGGCCCAGCTGGCCACGGGAGGGGTGGTTGATCCCATCCACCACCTCCACCTGCCACTCCAGGCTGCCTGCAGGTACGGCTTCTAYGACGAGGACCTGAACCAAACCCTCTCTCAGCTGGATGACAGCACCAAGACCTTTTTTGACCCAAACACCAAGGAGAACGTGACCTACCAGCAGCTGAAGGACCGGTGCATTCGTGATGCCGAGTCGGGTCTGTGGCTCCTCCCTCTGTCAGAAAACGCGATGTTCTGCGTGGACGAACAGACCATGAAAGTGCTGAAATCTGTGACTGTTTGTGTCAACGTGGGGCGGTTCAAAGGACAGACCGTGTCCGTCTGGGATCTCCTCAACTCCGAATACTTCTCAGACAGCCAGAGAAGAGAGCTGGTGCAAAAGTACAAGGATGAGAAGGCTGAAGTGCTGCAGGAAATCACCACAATTATCACCACAATCATCCAAGAGACTGAGGCACAGGGCAAGAAGTTCGCATTCAAGGGCCTGAGGAAAAGRGTTTCCGCCAGCGACCTCTTCCAGTCCCAGCTGATCGACAAAMAAACCCTCGACGAGCTCAACCAGGGGAAGAAAACAGTCAAAGAAGTGACGGAAATGGAGTCTGTCCGCAGGTACCTGGAGGGCACTAATTTCATAGCAGGGGTCCTTATCCAGCCAAGCAATGAGAAGATGAGCATCTACCAGGCCATGTGGAAGGGCATCCTGAGGCCAGGGACCGCCCTGGTGCTGCTGGAGGCCCAGGCAGCCACCGGCTACATCATCGACCCTGAGAAAAACAAGAAGTTTTCRGTGGAGGAAGCGTTAGAGGCGGGTCTGATTGGAGGCGAGATTTTTGAAAAGCTGCTCTGTGCTGAGAGAGCCGTGACGGGCTACACTGACCCCTACACCAAAGCCCCCATGTCCCTGTTTGAAGCCATGAACCAAGGGCTGATTGTGAAGAGCCACGGCATCCGCCTGCTGGAGGCYCAGATYGCCACCGGCGGCATCATCGACCCCGTGCACAGCCACCGTGTCCCCGTGGAGGTGGCCTACAAGCGTGGCTACTTCAACCAGGAGATGAACCAGATCCTSTCCGACCCCAGTGATGACACCAAGGGCTTCTTYGACCCCAACACCCAYGAGAACCTCACGTATATGCAGCTCCTGGAGAGATGTGTCCAAGAYCCGGACACGGGGCTGTACATGCTGCAG
The DNA here is from genome assembly GCA_002167245.1 of Sporophila hypoxantha. Classification (NCBI taxonomy): domain Eukaryota; kingdom Metazoa; phylum Chordata; class Aves; order Passeriformes; family Thraupidae; genus Sporophila; species Sporophila hypoxantha. The sequence goes on along the minus strand of NDFG01000102.1, from coordinate 109,291 downwards.
GTTGTAAAGGAGGGAGGAAAGTACTTCTACATTGATGAGTCCACAAAGCAGGCTTTGCGCTCAAAGCCCCTTCAGGTGAAAGTTGGAAAGTTTAAGGACCAAACWGTTTCTGTCTGGGAAGTCCTCTGCTCTCACTACATYTCAGAGCAGAAAAGGAAAGAGCTGGTGATGCAGTACAAAAGCAAAAACCTAGCGCTGGAAGASCTGATATCCCTCATCTTAAAAATCATYGAGGACACAGAGCGAAGAGGAGAAGCCCTCAAGGTCAAAGGACTGCGGGGCGAGGTGTCGGTGTCAGAATTGTTCAACTCTGAGATAATTGACAAGAAAACTCTGGATCAGCTGCAGGACGGGAGTCTCACCCTTGCCAGCCTCACAAAGAGGGACACCATCCAAAGGTACCTGGACGGCACTGGGTGCATCGCCGGGGTTCTCCTCCCRCTGAGGAAGGAGGTGATGAGCATCTACCAGGCACTGAAGAAAGGCCTCCTCACAGAACAGTGTGCCCTGGGGCTGCTGGAGGCACAGGCGGCCACYGGCTTCCTGGTGGACCCCCRGAGCCACCAGAAGCTCTCTGTGGAYGAGGCCRTGTCCTCTGGGCTGGTGGGCAGCGAGCTGCGCGAGCAGCTGCTGTCGGCAGAGAAAGCCGTGACGGGATACACAAACCCTCAAACAGGCAGTAAAATATCTCTCTTCCAGGCTGTGAGGCACAAGATAATAGTCAGGGATCAGGGCATCCGCCTGCTCGAGGCCCAGCTCGCCACTGGTGGCATTGTTGACCCCTGGCATGGGCACCGCCTGCCCCAGGAGGTGGCCTACAAGCGCGGGCACCTGGACGAGGACATGTTCCTCCTGCTTTCGGATCCAGATCACGGCAGCAAAGGCTTCATAGATCCCAACACTCACGAGAAGATCAGTTACAGCCAGCTCCTGCAGAGGTGTGCCAAAGACAGGGAGAGCGGCTTGTACCTGCTGCAGGTGCTGGAAAAGGAAGGCGACTATTTCTACATTGATGAGCAAACCAAAAACGCCCTGCTGTGTACCAAGGTCCAGGTGCCCGTGGGAAAATACAAGGGACAGGTGTTATCGCTGTGGGAGCTCCTCTGCTCMGAGTACATCACAGAGGAGAAGAGAAAAGAACTCGTGAAAAAGTACAAAGCRGAATCGCAACACATTGTGCAAGGAATCATTGAGACAATACTGAAGATCATCAGGGAAAAAGAAGAGGACAGGAGCGATGTCTGGTTCCAGGGAATCCGACAGCAAATCACAGCATCAGAACTGCTCAGTGCACAAATAATTWCAGAGGAAACAATAGAAAAACTCCAAAAAGGAAAAGAGACAGCACAGGAGATTAGCAAAAAGACAGTGTGAGGAGTACCTTGAGGGAACTGGGAGCATCGCTGGCGTGCTTGTGCCCTCCAAGGCCGAGCAAGCAAGATGGAGAAGATGAGCATCTACCAGGCCATGTGGAAGGGCATCCTGAGGCAGGGCACGGCGCTGGTGCTGCTGGAGGCCCAGGCGGCCACCGGCTTCATTGTTGATCCAGTGAAGAACCAGAACACTCTCTGTGGACGAGGCTGTGTCCTCTGGGCTGGTGGGCAGTGAACTGAAAAACAAACTTCTAAGTGCCGAGAGAGCCGTGACAGGCTACACCCACCCTACACGGGACAAAAGATGTCCCTGTTCCAGGCCATGAACAGGAATCTCATAGTCAGGGAGCACGGCATCCGCCTGCTGGAGGCCCAGATCGCCACCGGCGCATCATCGACCCCGTGCACAGCCACCGCCTGCCCGTGGAGGTGGCCTACAAGCGTGGCTACTTCGACCAGGAGATGAGCCAGATCCTGTCTGACCGGCGACGACACGCAAGGGCTTTCTTCGACCCCAACACCACGAGAACCTGACCTACCTGCAGCTGCTGCGGCCGCTGCGTCCGACCCGGACACGGGGCTGCTGATGCCTGCAGCTGATGGACAAGGGCTCCGTGCTCTACCAGCTGAGCGAGGATGCCCGCAGAGCCCTGCAGGCCGCCCGCACCACGCTGGCTGTGGGCTCTTCCAGGGCCAGAGTCGTCACCGTCTGGGAGCTCCTCTTCTCCCGCTACGTCCCGGAGCACCGCGCCAGGACCTCCTGCGCAGTACAAGGCGGGGACGTCACCATTGCCCAGATGATTGAGGTCCTCAACGGCCATAATCACCAGGGCTGAGGCCCAGGGCCATGGTGACAGTGGAGTCCCAAGCCACAGAAAAGGAGATCCTGCCTGGACCCATCCAGAAATGGCAGTGCCTCAAACTCCCAGAAGGAACAGGAACAGAAACGGAACAAGGAGCAGGAGCAGGAGCAGGAGGCTGGAGCGGTCCTCAAGTCCCACACGGTGAGGTCTCAGTGCGGCTTCCACGGCAGGAAGGTGTCCCTGTGGGAGCTGCTCTTCTCCAAGTTCGTGCAGAGGCCAAGCGCCAGGAGCTGCTGGGGCGCTGCGGGCGCGGGAGCCTGGCGCTGGCCGAGCTGGCCACGCTGCTCACCCTCCTGGTGGAGGAGGCGGCGCAGCGCGGCAGCAGCGTGAAATTCACGGCCTCAGGAGGCAGGTGAGCGCCTCGGACCTGCTGGACTCGGGCATCATCGACACGGGCACGCTGGCCGAGCTGGTGCAGGGGGCCAGGACGGTGCAGGAGTGACGCAGATGGCCTCGGTCAAGCGCTACCTGGACGGCACGGGCCGTCATTGCGGCGTGCTGGTGCCCTCCAAGGCCGAGCCAAGCAGGATGAGAAAGATGAGCATCTACCAGGCCATGTGGAAGGGCGTCCTGAGGCAGGGCACGGCGCTGGTGCTGCTGGAGGCCCAGCGGCCACGGCTTCCTGGTGGACCGGTCAAGAACCAGAAGCTCTCGTGGACGAGGCCGTGTCCTCTGGCTGGTGGGCAGCGAGCTGCACGACAAGCTGCTGTCGCAGAGCGGGCCGTGACGGGCTACTCTGACCCCTACGGGGGACAAGATCTCCCTGTTCCAGGCCATGAAGAAGGAGCTGATCTGTCAGGGAGCACGGCATCCGCCTGCTGAGGCCCAGATGCCACCGGCGGCATCATCGACCCCGTGCACAGCCACCGCCTGCCGTGGAGGTGGCCTACAAGCGTGGCTACTTTGACCAGGAGATGAGCCAGATCTGTCTGACCCGGCGACGACACCAAGGGCTTCTTTGACCCCAACACCCACGAGAACCTGACCTACCTGCAGCTGCTGCGCCGCTGCGTGCCCGACCGGACACCGGGGCTGCTGATGCTGCAGCTGATGGACAAGGGCTCGTGCTCTAACCAGCTGAGCGAGGATGCCCGCAGAGCCCTGCAGGCCGCCCAGCACCACCGCTGGCTGTGGGGCTCTTCCAGGGCCAGAGCGTCACCGTCTGGGAGCTCCTCTTCTCCCGCATACGTCCCGACACCGGCGCCAGGACCTCCTGCGCCAGTACAAGGCGGGGACGGTCACGCATTGCCAGATGATCGAGGTCCTCACGGCCATCTCACCAGGGCTGAGGCCCAGGGCCATGCTGACAGTGGAGTCCAAAGCCACAGAAAAGGAGATCCTGCCTGACCCATCCAAAAGGCAGTGCCTCAAACTCTCAGAAGGAACAGGAAAGAAACGAACAGAGGCAGGAAAGACAGGAGCGAGCAGGCCGGAGCTGGAGCGTCCCTCAAGTCCCACACGGTGCAGGTCTCGGCCGCGGCTTCCACGGCAGGAAGGTGTCCCTGTGGGAGCTGCTCTTCTCCAAGTTCTTGGGCAGAGGCCAAGCGCCAGGAGCTGCTGGGGCGGCTGCGGGCCGGAGCCTGGCGCTGGCCGAGCAAGTGGCCAGCTGCTCACCCTCCTGGTGGAGGAGGCGGCGCAGCGCGGCAGCAGCGTGAAATCAGGGCCTCAGGAGGCAGGTGAGCGCCTCGGACCTGCTGGACTCGGGCATCATCGACACGGGCACGCTGGCCGAGCTGGTGCAGGGACGCCAGGAGGCCAGGAGGTGCGCAGAGGCTGACGGCAGATCGCCTCACGGTCAAGCGCTACCTGGACGGCACGGGCGTCATTGCCGGCGTGCTGGTGCCCTCCAAGGCCGAGCCAAGCAAGATGGAGAAGATGAGCATCTCCAAGGCCATGTGGAAGGGCGTCCTGAGGCAGGCGAGGCACGCGTGGTGCTGCTGGAGGCCCAGGCGGCCACGCGGCTTCCTGGTGGACCCGCTCTCGCGGTGTCAATCAGTGATACTGGCTCATTCTCCTGGTGAAGTAGCCAGCGTTGTATAGGACCACCTCCCACGGCCAGGCGGTGGCGTTGTGCACGGGGTCGAATGATGCCACGCCGGTGGCGATCTGGGCCTCCAGCAGGCGGATGCCCGAGTGCTCCGGACGATGATCCTTCTCATGGCCGGAACAGGGATCTTGCCCCCGTCTAGGGGGTCAGAGTAGCCGCGTCAGCGCGCCTCGCTCTGCTGACAGCATGCTTGTCGTGCAGCTCGCTTGCCGCACAGCCCAGAGGACACGGCCTCCTCCACGAGAGCTTCTCGGTTCTTGACCGCGTGTCAATCCAGGAAAGCGGTGGCCCGCACTGGGCCTCCAGCAGCACCAGCGCCGTCCCTGCCTCAGGAAACGCCCTTCCACATGGCCTGGTAGATGCTCATCTTCCTCCATCCTGCTTGGCTCGCCTTGGAGGGCACCAGCCACGCCGGCAATGACGCCCGTGCCGTCCATGGTACGCGCTTGACCGAGGCCATCTGCGTCACTCCTGCAAGTCCTGCGCCCTGCACCAGCTCGGCCCCAGCGTGCCGTGTCGATGATGCCCGAGTCCAGCAGGTCCGAGGCGCTTCACTCTGCATGCCTGAAGCACGTGAATTTCACGCTGCTGCGGCTGCGCCGCCTCGCTCCACCAGGAGGGATGAGCAGCGTGGCTCAGCTCGGCCAGCGCCAGGCCTCCGGCCGCGAGCCGCCCCACGCACCTGGGCGCTTGGCCTCTGCCAACGAACTTGGGAGAAGAGCAGCTCCCACAGGGACACCTTCCTGCTGGAAGCCCAGCTGAGACCTCCACCGTGTGGGACTTGAGGACGCTCCAGCTTCCTGCTCCTGCTCCTGCTCGCTCCTGCTTCATGTTCCGTTTCTGTTTCCTGTTCCTTCTGAGAGTTGATGGCACTGCAGTTTGGATGGGTCCAGGCAGGATTCTCTGTTCCTGTGGAATTGGGAACTCCTCGTGCACCATGGCCTCGGGCTCAACCCTGGTGAATGCCGTGGACAGTCGAGCTCATTGTGCCAATTGGTGACCGTCCCGCTTGGTACTGCCTGCGGGTCTGGCGCTCCGCTGCCCGGACGTAGCGGGAGAAGAGGAGCTCCCAGACGGTGACCTCTGGCCCTGGAAAGAGCCCCACAGCCACGTGGTGCGGGCGGCCTGCAGGGCTCTGCGGGCATCTCGCTCAGCTGGTAGAGCACGGAGCCCTTGTCCATCAGCTGCAGCATAGCAGCGCCCGTGTCGGGCGGGGCCACGCAGCGGCGCAGCAGCTGCAGGTTAGGTCAGCATTCCTCGTGTGGTTGGGTCGAATGAAAGCCCTTGGTGTCGCGCCAGGTCAGACAGGATCTGGCTCATACTCCTGGTCGAAGAGTAGCCACGCTTGTAGGCCACCTCCACGGGCATGGCTGGTGGCTGTGCACTGGGTGTCGATTGATGCCTGCGCGTGGCGATCTTGGCTCCAGCAGGCGGATGCGGTGCTCCCTGAAGATCAGTATCCTGTTTCATGGCCTGGAACAGGACATCTTTTGTTCCCGTGTAGGGGTGGGTGTAGCCTGTCACGGCTCTCTCGGCACTTAGAAGTTTGTTTTTACAGTTCACTGCCCACTAGCCCAGAGGACACACAGCCTCCGTTCACAGAGAGTTCTGGTTCTTCACTGGATCACTGAAGCCGATGTGGCCGCCTGGGCCTCAGCAGCACAGCGCCGTGCCCTGCCTCAGAGACCGCCCTTCCACATGGCCCTGGTAGATAGCTCATCTACTCCATCTTGCTTGTCTCGGCCTTGGAGGGCACAGCATCGCACGCGATGCTCCCAGTTCCCTCAAAGGTACTCTCCACATGTCCATTTTTGCTATCTCTTGTGCTGTCTCTTTCTTTGGAGTTTTCTATTGTTTGCCTCTGAAATTTTTGCACTGAGCAGTTTCTGATGCTGTGATTGTGCTCGGATTCCCTGGAACCAGACATCGCTCCCTGTCTCTCTTTTTCCCTATATCTTCAGTATTGTCTCAATGCATTCCTCTCACAATGTGTTGCGATTTCGCTTTGTACTTTTTCACATGAGTTCTTTCTCTTCTCCTCCTGTGATGTACTCGGACAGAGGAGCTCCAACAGGATAACACCTGACCTTGTATTTCCACGCCACTGGCACCTGGACTTGGTACACAGCAGGCTTTTTTGGTTTGCTCATCAATGTAGAAATAGTCGCCTTCCTTTTCCAGCACCTGCAGCAGGTAACAGCCGCTCCCTGTCTTTGGCACACCTCTGCAGGCAGCTTGGCGTAACTGGATCTTCTCGTGAGCTGTTGGGATCTATGAAGCCTTTGCTGCGTTATCTGGATCCGAAAGCAGGAGGAACATGTTCCTCGTCCAGGTGCCCCGCGCTTGTGGCCACCTCCTAGGGGCAGGCGTGCCCTATGCCAGGGGTCAACAATGCCACCTGTGCGACGCCCGAGCAGGCGGAGTGCCCGATCCCTGCAACTATTATCTTTGCCTCACAGCCTGGAAAGAGATATTTTACTGCCTGTTTGAGGGTTGTGTATCCCGTCACGGCTTTCTCTGCCGACAGCAAGCTCTCGCGCAGGCTCGTCTGCACCACCAGCCCGAGACATACCCTCGGGTCCACAGAGAGCTTTGGTGGCTTCGGGGGTCACCAGAAGCCGTGGCGCCTTGCCTCCAGCAGCCCCAGGGCACACTGTTCTGTGAGGAGGCCCTTTTCTTCAGTGCCTGGTTAGATGCTACTCACCTCCTTCCTCAGGGGAGGAGAACCCGGCGATGCACCCCAGCCTATCCAGGTACTCTTGGATGGTGTCCCTCTTTGTGAGGCTGGCGAAGGTAGTACTCCTCTGTCAGCTGATCCAGAGTTTTCTTGTCAATTATCTCAGAGGTTGAACAATTCTGGACACCGACACCTCGCCCCGAGTCCTTTGACCTTAGGGCTTCTCCTCTTCGCTCTGTGTCCTCAATGATTTTAAGATGAGGGATATCAGGTCTTCCAGCGCTAGGTTTTTGCTTTGTACTGCATTCACCAGCTCTTTCCTTTTCTGCCCTGAATGTAGTGAGAGCAGAGGACTTTCCAGACAAGAAACATGTTTGTCGTAACTTTCCAACTTTCACCTGAAGGGGCTTTGAGCCACAAAGCCTGCTTTGTGGACTCATCAATGTAAGAAGTACTTTCCTCCCTCCTTCAACCTGCAGCACTGTACAGCCCCCGTTGCGGGATCTTGGACAATCTCTCCAGGAGCTGCTATACGTGAGGTTCTCATCGGTGTGGGGTCAAAAAGCCCTTTGGTGTCATCACTGGGGTCGGAAGGATCTGGTTCATCTCCTGGTTGAAGTAGCCACGCTGTAGGCCACCTCCACACGGGGACACGACGGTGGCTGTGCACGGGTCGATTGATTAGCCCAGAGGTGCGATCTGGGCCTCCAGCAGGCGGATGCCGTTGGCTCTTCACAATCAGCCCCTTGGTTCATGGCTTCAAACAGGGACATGGGGCTTTGGTGTAGGGGTCAGTGTAGCCCGTCACGGCTCCTCAGCACAGAGCAGTCTTTTTCAAAAATTCGCCTCCAATCAGACCCGCGCTTAACGCTTTCCTCCATGAAACTTCTTGTTTTCTCAGGGTCGATGATGTAGCCGGTGGCTGCCTGTGGCCTCCAGCAGCACCAGGGCAGTCCCTGGCCTCAGGATGCCCTTCCACATGGCCGTGGTAGAGTCTTCATCTTCTCATTGCTTGCTGATAAGACCCCTGCTATGAAATTTAGTGCCTCCCCAGGTACCTGCGGACAGGACTCCATTTCCGTCACTGTCTTTTGACTGTTTTCTTCCCCTGGTTGAGCTCGTCGAGGGTTTTTTGTCGATCAGCTGGGACTGGGAGATGACGGTACGCTGGCGGAAACCTTTCTCAGGCCCGTTAATGCGAACTTCTTCCTGCCCTCGTCCTCAGTCTTTGGATAATTGTGGTGATAATTGTGCTGTGATTTCCTGACAGCACTCAGCCTTCTCATCCTGTACTGTTTTGCACCAGCCTCTCTTCTCTGTCTGAGAGTATCGGAGTTGAGGAGTCGCCAGACGGACACGTCTGTCCTTGAACCGCCCCAGCGTTGACACAAACAGTCACAGATTTCAGCACGTCTCAGGTCTGTTTCGTCCACGCGAGAACAAGCGTTTTCCTGACAGAGAGGAGCCAACAGACCGACTACGGCATCACGAATGCATCGGTCCTTTCAGGCTGCTGGTGGAGGTCACGTTTCTCCTTGGCTGTTTGGGTCAAAAAGGTCTTGGTGCTGTCATCCAGCTGGAGAGTAGAGGGTTCTGGTCTCAGGTTCCCTGTCGTAGAAGCCGTACCTGCAGGCAGCCCTGAGGGGCAGGTGGGATGAGTGGAGATCAAACCCCCTCCCGTGGCCAGCTGGGCCTCCAGCAAGTGGCACTGGCCTCTGCCAGGGGATGAGCTCTCCGGAGCCGCTTGGCACAGGAGATGGACGCCCCGTCGGTGTATGGGTCTGTGGTAGCCCGTCACACTCCTCTCAGCCCTGGGAGGAGTTTCTCAGACGCTCCTCTTCCAACAACGGCCGCTCTCACGGCGTCCCTCACGCTGAGCCTCCGGTTTGTGCAGGGTCAGTCAGGTACCCTGTGGCTGCCTGAGCCTCGAGCAGCCTCAGAGCAGCCCAGGGAGGAGGAGTTGTTTTTTCATGGCGCATATGAAGCTCATCTTGCTGTTTGGATTCCTCTATGAAGACCCCAGCAATGCTGCCTGTGCCCTTCAAAGTACCTCTTTACACTCTCTCCATTTCAGCCACTTCCTCGGAGTTCTTACACCCTGAGCCAGTTCTTCAAACGTCTTCTGGGAAATGATGCCCGTGTCCAGCAGCCAGCACCACGGGACACTGCCCCTTAGGCCTTCCAAGGGAGATCTGCGTCCTGGCTTTCATCTCTCCATCTCCCCCACCAGCCTGAAGCACCAAGAGCCACCAGCTGCTCCAGCGACAGCTCCTCCGACCTCGGATTCTCCAAACAGTCGTTCCTCTGCTCCTTGGTGAAATACCCCGAGTGCACGAGGCTCCCCAGAGGGAGACTCTTTTTTCCTTCACCATGGTTTCCTTGAAGACCGTTGGATTTGCTCGTCGGTGTAGGCCAGGAACAGCCGTCTGTGCCAGAGGCAGCAAGTGGAAGCCGACGACATCGTCCTTCTGGCAGTTGCTGGATGAGCTCGGCGTAGGTACGCTTCTCTCTTTGCTGTCCTGTGGAGGCAGAAACCCTGTGTGCATCGCTGGGCTTGGAGAGGGCCTTGCTGGTGTCCTACAATCCAGGCACGCCTCGCTTGCTGGGTCGACTCCAGCAGGGGATGTGGTGCCACCACGTTTGGGTGGATCGATAGTGCCTCCTGTGGCCCATCTGCAACTTCCATCAGCTGTCTTATGGCCTGCTGTCCGCGCCCGATCGTAGGCCCTCGAATCTTTCATGCGACTGGAGAACAGAGGGGGGCATCTTCTTGCTCTTGTATGAAAGTGGTCCTATTACTAGACCGCTAACTTGGCCCCTCCCCTCCTGCTGCAGCTTTCTCGTGGAGCATCGGGCCGCAATGACTCCCTCCTTGACTGGCCTCATCCACACAGAAGCTTCTGGTTGTTCCGCTGGGTCAATGATGAAGCCCGTGGCAGCCTGGGCCTGCACGAGCAGGGGCAGGGCTTACTCCTGGCATCCACGATGTTCTCTGCATCATTATGGCTCCATTTAAATTGCTCATTCTCTGGTTGGATGGCTGTAGCACGAATCCCTTCCCGATGTCTGCCGAGCCGTAGAATGGACTTCCCTGACAGAGTCCATAGTGCAGGACTTGTTCTGGTGGTGACGGACCCCTCCAGCACCTGCTCAACAGGGTGCCCTGTCGAATAGACACACCGGTTTCTCATCAGGTTGATAAGCACTCTGACATTTGCCTCTCATTGGCTTGGGAACTTCTGATGGGGCCCATTTCTTCATCTCTCTCCATCCATGCACTGATGCTCGGATTTGCTCCAGGCTAGCTTCCTCAGCTGGAAGTGGTCTGAAATCTCCCGGCGCCTCTCCTTCGCTGAAGTACTTCGTGTTTCAGCAGATCCCACACCGAATCCTTCTCCCCCCGCAAGCGCCAACCTGACGGCAGCCGAGGAGCTCAGCGTTGCGAACACCTGCCCTGGTGGCTCGTCATCTCAAAACTGCCTCTTCCTGCTGTTTCACGAGGGAGGAGGCCAAGAGCCCGTGGAGGCTCGGGTGATATGTCATTTTCCTCCTTCAGCTGCATGGTTCTAAGGTTCAGGTTTTCCTCGGTGTGGTGTGGTCGAAGAAGGCCCTTGGTGTCGTCGCTGGGTCGTAGAGGATTAAAATTCATCTTCTTGTCGAAACGTAGCCTAAACGCTTGTGTAGGCCACTCTCCACGGGGATGCGGTGCCTGTTTGACAGGATCGATGATGCCGCCGGTTGCGATCTGGCCTCAGCAGGTCAGTGGATGCCTGTGTCCCTGACAATGAGATCTTTCTGCCATAGGCCTGTGAATGAGGTAAGCATCTTAGCCCTGAGCTAAGGACATCGGTTAGCCAGTGACAGATTTCTCCGCTAGCTCATGAGCAGCTTTTCGTCCACGCTCGGCGCCGATGACTGTTCTGCTCGTAAAGCCCTCGTCCAGGAAGGTACCTTCTTGTTTGCGGCGCGTGGGTCTCGATGATCGAACCCCTTGGCAGCCTGCTCTCAGAGATCAGAGACGTTCTTGCGCCTGTAGGAGTCCCTTGCGCTGTTGCCTGTAGATCTCAATCTTCTCTGGGTGTCGTCGGGAAGCAGACAGCCCCCGCGATGCTGCCTTGTGCCCTGCAGCGTACTCTCCTGACGGTGTCCCATGCCATCCCACCTCTTTGGCCGCGTTCTCCCCCTTTGAGTTTCTATTGAACAAGTCTTGTTGATGATTTCTGAGCCTCTGGAGCTGGTCACCGTCACCTGCTCCCGTCAGGCCCTGCAAGGTGACATTAGCGAGTTGCTCGCACTTCATTCGCTCAATTGCGACTCTGAACGCCTCTCCCAGGCCTTTGCAGGGATGAGCACTCTTGCCAGGAACTGCTGAGCCAGCCGCAGCTTCGTTTCCGCTGGATTCGTAGTCAGATGAAGAGCAGTTTCCACAGAGACACCGGCTTGCCTTGAATTTCCCCACAGCAACGGGCACCTGCGTGTTTCCAGGCTGTCTTGGGCATCTGTTGTCAAAGAAGCGAGTGTCCCTGGGACCCTCTTCGCTCGCTTCTAATCGCCCAGGAGCGCAGCAGCAGGAGCCCGTGCTGGGTCGGTGACGCAGCGCGGTGAGCAGCTCTCATAGCTCAGCTTCTCCTTGGCCGGGTCAAAGAAGCCCCTTCGTGTCTCTCAGGTAGGGCTGGCAATGAGCTGCACTTTCGGTGGCCTCGTCCATGTGCCGCCATCGCAGGCGTGTCGTCCATGGGTGACACGCAGGTGCCTGCCGGGCGATACACCCCCCGTGGCCAGCTTGACCTCCAGGAATGGGCAGCAGGCCATGGATCCCTGGGAAAAAGCCCTTCCTTGATGGCTTGGAACAGGGAGAGCATTTTCCCCGGGGATGGGTCCCTTACCCAGTGATGCTGTGTGGTCTCATGCTGAGGACAGCTTCTCTGTAAAGCTCTGGCCACGAGACCACCCTGACAGCCTCGTCCAGGAGTAAGCTTTATTGTTCTTCAGGGGGTCCTGTTCATGGCTGCCGTGGAGGCCTGGACTTGCAGGAGCCATTTGAGATGCAGCACAGGCACCAGGAGGTTGCTCCCTCTTATTTGCCTGGTAAAGGCTCTCTGGCTCTCCGAGTGCAGGACAAACCCCAGCCACGCTCCTCGTCCCCATGCAGGATTATGTGGACAATGTCATTCTCTGCACCTCCTGGTGCAGAGATTGTCCTCCTCGAGGGCCTCCGGAACACGTTCGTGGCTGGATTGATGCAGAGTCAATCAGGTCCTGCTGCTTCACCCTCCTGCAGCCACTGGGAACGTGATCTGTTAGCGCAGCAGGAGGAAGCTGAGGCGATTCCCGACGCCCTCTTCCTCACTCCCGAGTAAGTGATCCTTTCCATGGTGCTGGGGTCAAGGAAACACCCTGCTGTGCCTCAGTGCCGGGTCCACAGGCCGGAGTTGCTCATCTCCTCACTCCAGGTACCCTCTCTGCAGGCCGCCGCTGCCGGAGCGCGCCGCCAGGGGCCGGGTCTCGATGACGCCTTCTATCCGGTCGCTCACCTGGCCTGGATGGCAGGCGGAGGCCCTGCTCCCTGCCCATCGTCCTTCTGCATGGCCTGGTGGAGAGGAGATTTTTCTCCTCTCGTTAGGGGTCCAGGAAGCGCAGTTACAGCTGCTGTCAGCGCGTAGCTAGCCTCTCCTTCGTAGTCCAGCCCCAACTCCAGCCCGTCCCACAGGCCCTCGCCACGGGCACACGGCGGCTCTCAGCGGTGGGAATGGAGCCCGTGGCTGGCCTTGCGCCTCCAGGCAGGCTCAGGGCCGTAATTCCAGCTCAGCAGATTGCTCTCCTGGTGGCCTTCATAGAAGCTTCATATCCTCTTGGATAGCCGTCTACATACACGCCTGCAAATGCTGCCAGGCTGTGCTCGAGGGCTCCCCGGAGTGCCCGCCCCTCATCCCTGCTAGCTGCCTTTTGCTGTTGCACGGCATTCACGTCCTGCACCAATGTTTTTGCCCCTGATGTGATTCCTCCAGGGTACAGCCTGGGCCACTTCACCGCTGCTTGCTCTCTCATCTCCGCTGCTGCACACCTCCCAGCAAGCTCAGACTCTGGCAGAGAGAGGGAAAGCTCGGTGAGAAACTCACTCCCTTCACGGTTTGCGTGTTAAATACCGGGAAAATCAGAAACATAAATATCTCTTCAGGCAGGAGGAAGTGACAGCCAAAAGCTGGCAGTCAAAACCGGTGTGCCACCGCTGAGGGATCAGTCCAAACTCAAGGAGTGAGCTGGGTGAGCAGCTTCACAAGGCCCCGGCCACGTGCATCTGGACACCCCCAACCCCCTGGGCTGATCCCCAAGCAGGAAAGGAGGGGGGATTACTGCTTCTCTCGCCTTCACTCTCAGGCGCCCCTAGCCCTGGGACAGAGCAGGAGACCTGGAGCTGCTGAGAGAGCCCACGGAATCACGGAGATTGCGCCAGGCTGAGGCTCAGCTGGCAAGAAGCTGGGGATTGCCTCACCTGGAGAGAAAGGCTCCAGGGGAGATGCTCAGAGCCCTGCAGGGCCTAAAGGGCCTCCAAAGAGAGCTGGGAAGGACCCATGACAGGGCTGGAGTGACAGGAAACAAGGGGAATCGGCTCCCACTGCCAGAGGCAGGGATGGATGGGAATTTTGGAAGAAATTCCTTGCCTGTGAGGGTGGGCAGGTCCCCTGCCCAGGGTGTCCTCAGAGAGCACTGTGGCTGCCCTGATCCTGGCATTTTACGCCAAAGGCCAGGCTGGATGGGGGCTTGGAGCATCGTGGGTACAGTGGAAGGTCCCTGGGCTCTGAGGTCCCTGCTCCACCAACCTTCGATGATTCTGTGACTTCTGGGGTGCCTGGCGTGCAGGTCCCAGGTCTTCACGAACCCCCTGTCTTCCACTGTCGCCCTTGTCCTACCCTGTCCATAGGCAGAGGCTCCATCCTCGCGGCCACCAGGCACCCCCAGGGCTGCCTCGGTGAGATCCCCCAACCCAACCCCCCTCCTGCGGCCAAGCCGTGGGATGCACTGTGCAGAGCCTGAAGCCAAGATTCGCGCTGCTGTCAAAGTTTTCTCATGAAGTCCACCCTTCCCTCCAAGGATGCCCAGCTGAACTTTGACTGAAAGCCATAACTGCTGAGATTAGGATAAAGGGAAACCTATTCCCTCAGGGAGAAGTTAAACAAGTAAACAGGGAAAGGAATGCGAGCCGAGCCCAGCACCCGGCTGAGATCCCATTCTTGGCTGCTTCTGGGTGGGTTGAGGCGCAGCCCACCAGAGCCTGTAACGGGAGCAGGTGCACAGATTGAATCCCCACAGAGCTCCTGTTGTGCTGGGAGCAGTTTTGCACAGGATTTGATCCACACCACAGAGCCATGTCATGGGAGTGCAGGTTTGCACAGATTGATCCCCAAGCCCCACAGGAGCCCGTGCTGGAGCAGGTTTGCACAGATTCCATCCCCACAAGCCCTGTGCTGGAGCCAGCGTTTGCATCAGATTCAGCACCACAGCCCTGTGCTGGGAGCAGTGTTTGTCACAGATTCATCCCCAGACCCCACACGAGCCCTGTGCTGGGAGCAATGTTGTGGCACAAGATTCAGTCAAAGAGCCCTGTGCTGGGAGCAGTTTTTGCACAGATCATCCCACAGTAGCCCTGCTCTGGGAGCAGGTTTGCATCCGATTCATTCCCAGCCCACAGAGCCCTGTGCTGGAGCAGTTTGCACAGGTTCAGCTCACAGAGCCCTGTGTGGGAGCAGGTTTTGCACAGAGTCATCCACAGAGCCTGTGCTGGGAGCAGGTTTGCACAGATTCATTTCCCCACATAGCCCTGTGCTGGGAGACAGGTTTGACAGATTGAGCCCCAAACAGGAGCCCTGTGCGTGGGAGCAGGGTTGCACAGATTCATCCCACCGAGCCCCTGTGCTGGGAGCAGGTTTGCACAGATTGAACCCGCACAGAGCCTGTGCTGGAGCAGGTTTGCACAGATTCATCCCAGTCCCCACGAGCCCTGGGCTGGAGCAGTTGTCACAGAGTGCATCCCCGAGCCCTGTGCTGGGAGCAGGTTGCACAGATTTATCCCACAGAGCCCTGTGTCTTGGGGACAGGTTTGCACAGATTTCATCCCACAGAGCCTGTGCTGGAGTCAGTTTCGCACAGATTCAGTCCCGCACAGACGCCGTGCTGGGAGCAGGTTGCACAGCATTCATCTCCAGCCCCACATGAGCCTGTGCTGGGAGCAAGGGTTTGCTACAGATTCGAGCCCACGAAGAGCCTGTTGCTGGGAGCAGGTTTGCACAGATTCATCCCCACATGAGCTCTGTTCTGGGGAGCAGGTTGCACAGAATTCACCGCACACAGCTCCTGTGTGGGATGGCAGGTTTGGTCACAGAATTCATCCCCACAGAGCCCTGTGCTGGAGCGCGTTTGCACAGATTCACCCACATGAAGCTCCTGTGCTGGGAGCATTTGCACAGATTTCAGCCCCATCAGGAGCCTGGCTGGGAGCAGGTTTTGCACAGATTCACCCACGAGCCCTGTCTGGGAGCAGGTTTGCACGAGATTTCATACCCAGCAGAGCCGCTGTGCTGGGAAGGCAGGTTTGCACAGATTCCAATCCCCACGAGCCCTGGCTGGGACAGGTTTGCATGATGATTGATTCCCAGCCCCAGAGCCCTGTGCTGGGAGCAGCTTTCAACAGATGATCCCCAAACCAGAGCCCTGTGGCTTGGGAGCCAATGGTTGCACAGATTCAATCCGCCACAGAGCCTGTGCTGGAGCCGGTTGCCAGATTCATCCCCAGCCCCACAGAGCCTGTGCTGGGAGCAGGTTTGCAAAGATTCATGCCCCAGCAGAGCCCCTGTTGCGTGGAAGGCATGTGTTTCACAGACTTCAGTTCCCACATGAGCCTGTGCTGGGGAGCAGGTCACAGATTCATCCCAGCCCGCAGCAGGAGCCTGTGCTGGGAGCAGGTTTTGCACAGATTGATTCCCCTGCAGCTCACAGCAGCCCCTGTGCTGGACAGGTTGCACAGATTCAGCCACTAACACGAGCCCTGTTGCCTTGGAGCAGGTTTGCACAGATTCAGCCCCACATGAAGCCTTTGCTTTGGAGAGGTTTGCACAATTGATCCCAGCCCCACTAGAGCCTGTGGCTGGGAAGCAGGTTTGCACAGATTCATCCCCAGCCCCACAAGAGCCCTGTGCTGGGAGCGTTTGCACAGATTCAGCCCCACTAAGAGCCCTGTGCTGGAGCAGGTTTGCACAGATTCCATCCCACAGAGCCCCTGTGCTGGGAGCGGTTGCAACAGATTGGATCCCTGCAGCTCCACCAGAGCCCTGTCTGGGAGGCATGGGGGTCGGTTGCCAGATTCAGGCCGCCAGCCAGTGAGAGACAGGGAGTTCGGTGTGCTGTCACTCTGGCTCCAGGGCAGTGAGCCCCAGAGGCAGATAGGCGGCGCCTTCATCCATCAGAGCCCCCCGAGAGTGCCACGGTCCACCCTTCAAAGCCTTTGCAGCACAGGTGACACACCCCAGATTGTGGTTGTCAGACACGAGATGCACTGCCAGGCGCTTCCTACCTGCCCTGAAGGCATTAAACCCACCTGTGCATTCAGGGCACCTTCAACCCAAACCAGATGGAGAGGGGATCAGCATCCGCGTCGCTGATCCACGATGGGTGGTATTTTCTCTATTAGAAAATATCTTTCTTCTTATTATTCTATAACATAGAATTTTAAATTATTAATTTATTTTATATATTATAATAATATTATATATTAATATAATTTTATATATAACATATTTATATATAAATATTCTATATAATATTATATATATTTATATATTATATAAATATTTTATATATAAATATATATATAAATAATATATTTAAATATAAATATTGTATTCTGACATATGAATTTTTAATTATATTTTTTATTTATATAAAATATATTAAATAATTATTATAAATAAATATATATTTATTTATATATATTATAAATAAATAATAATATGTGTTATTATATTTTCCTTATTACCATATATTTTTACATCTATATTTCTTTATTCTATATTTTATTCTATATTTTCATCTATATTTTATTTCTATATTTTCTTTATTCTTATATTTATTCTGTATTTTTATTAAGCTATATTTTAATCTAATATTGTTCGCTCTTTTTTCTTATTTCTGCTGTGGTCACTCTCTTCTATTTTCCATTCCTTTCCCCCTCTCTTCTCCCTATGTCTTACTGTCAGATAAAACCGCATTCTATCGACTTTGGCCAGAGGTCTCGTTTGC
>NDFG01000102.1:35743-46011 GCA_002167245.1 Sporophila hypoxantha | reverse complement strand
CCAGAGGACCCAGAGAAGCCAGAGAAGCCAGAGGACCAGAGAAGCCAGAGGACCCAGAGGACCCAGAGGACCCAGAGAAGCCAGAGAAGCCAGAGAAGCCTGAGGACCCAGAGGACCCAGAGAAGCCAGAGAAGCCAGAGAAGCCAGAGGACCCAGAGGACCCAGAGAAGCCAGAGAAGCCAGAGAAGCCAGAGGACCCAGAGGACCCAGAGGACCCAGAGGACCCAGAGAAGCCAGAGGACCAGAGGACCCAGAGGACCCTGAGAAGCCAGAGAAGCCAGAGGACCCAGAGGACCCAGAGGACCCAGAGAAGCCAGAGGACCCAGAGGACCCAGAGAAGCCAGAGAAGCCAGAGGACCCAGAGGACCCAGAGAAGCCAGAGAAGCCAGAGAAGCCAGAGGACCCAGAGGACCCTGAGAAGCCAGAGAAGCCAGAGAAGCCAGAGAAGCCAGGGGACCCTGAGAAGCCAGAGAAGCCAGAGAAGCCAGAGAATCCAGAAGACCCAGAGAAGCCAGAGAATCCAGAAGACCCAGAGGACCCAGAGGACCCAGAAGACCCAGAGGACCCAGAGAAGCCAGAGGACCCAGAGGACCCAGAGGACCCAGAGGACCCAGAGGACCCAGAGGACCCAGAGGACCCAGGGGACCCAGAGAAGCCAGGGGACCCAGAGCCAGAGAAAGCTCTCCCTCAGCTCCTGCTGCCCCCCCTGGGTCTGAACAGCCACTCATCCATCCCTAAAGTTATTCCCATGTCCTGTGGAGTGCCAGGGTGGCGTGGGATCACAGAGCCCCCAGGAACATCCACACACATGGCCGGGCTGTGCCCTGTGTCCCACCAGGGTCACRGCCAGCCTGTGACCAGCACGGGGCCAGCCAGGGCAGAAAAGCACTGGGAGCACCAGCCAGCACCTCTCTGGGGCTGTGGCACCAGCTCAGGAGGGCACTGCTGCCTCTTGGCATGGCCTGAGCTTGGGAAGGAGACCCCAGTGGAATCCGGGGCTGTCCCTGGGTTATAAATAAGAAGACTGACTAGCCATATTCATACGCAATCAATTTTTTATTTAATATGGTAAAGTATGACAATACAGCCTGGTACAGCTGGGAAGTTTTCCCTCCAAGCTGCACACCGATAATTGAAGGATTACAGGTAATTATAGGGTACTCATCAGTTTTTTCATCAGTTCTATTTCCAATTTTTTTATTACTCAGCAATATTTATTCCAAATTATTACATCACCAATTCTATACACTGTTTGTATTAGTTTTTCTCAGATGTGTTTTTAAAGAGTATCCCCAGATGGTCCTGTCTAGTTTCCGACAGAAGAAGACGAAATCCCATCTGGTGGAGTCCAAAATTCCCAAATGTGCCACCTTTTTAAATGCAGAGAACTTATAAAATCTAATAAAGTGATGTCCAGCTTCCCATTGGTCAGAAACCATAAACCCTTGAGGTGGTGTCATCTATCCTCTCTCAAGGCTGTTTTTCTTTGCTTCAATAGGGTATGAATAAGCATATTTCCTTTATATATATTCAAACTATAGTTTCAAGGATACAAGTAATATTCTAAAAATATTTCCAAAAAGTTGTTTTGCAGAGCTCTTAGGCAATTAACTAGAAGCAAAAAAAAGAACATCTTTAACGCTTTAATTCCAATTGCATCCTAAATCAACTAGGGTTAATTCAAAGCCTTTTTTCCATGCTTCATTTTTCCTCAGTTGTTATTAAAATTCACAGCTCTCCACTGCCAGTGCACTCACAATAACCCACATCACCTGTTTGTTACCTGACACGAAGCACACTTTGATATTTCACACTGCAGCCCCGGGGAGCAGGGAGGGACAAGTGCCCTGGGACAGACCAGGACTGAGTTCAGTAAAGCAGGAGTTATTTAAAGCCTCCAAGGAACACACACTTGGGCAGTACAAGAGCCCACTGATGTACACCCCAGATGGATGAGAGGTCAATGACCTTTTCATGCTTTTAAAGAGTTTGGAGTTCGCTTCTCATGTCGGGCAATATGTCCAATGAGAGCTCCAATTACAGGTTGGCAGCCGCATCCTCCCAGGCTGCTCTCCTCAGTTCGCATTCTGTTTGCCCACTTTTTAGGGCCTAGCTGCGGAGTGTCCTTGGTTTGGTGGAAAAGATTGTTCTGCAGAGGATAAACTGCTGCACTTCACATGCAGTCAAAGTTCATATCCTAATGCAGAGACAGCAATCTGAGAAACCAGAAAGTTAAAATCAACTCAAGGAAAACAGCAGGAATGTATAAAACTGAACTCAAGAAAATACAGGAAAGTTAAAAATGCAAACTCAAGAAAACATGAAAGTTAAAACATGAACTCAAGGAAAACAGGAAGTTAAAACTGCAAGGCAAGGTCCCGTGAAAAGGCAACAAAGGAAAAGGATGTAATCCTGTGTGGCTGAGCTGCACGAGAACCTTGCTGGCACTTCAGTGGACTCAAAGAAGCTGATATTCTAAATGCAGATACAGAATCTGAGAACAGAAAAGTATAAAAACGCACTCAAGGAAAACAGAAAGTTAAAAACTGAAACTCAAGGAAAAGAAAGTTAAAACACAACTCAAGAAAACAGGAAAGTTAAAACTCAAGGCAAGTCGAGGAAAAGGAAAGAAAGGAAAAGGGAACAGGGAAGGGAAAGGGAAAGGGAAAGGAAAAGAAAAAAGGAAAGAAAGGAAAGGAAAGGAAAAAAGAAAAGGAAAGGAAAAGGAAAAGAGAAAAGGAAAGGAAGAGAGGAGAAGAAGGAGAAGGGGAAAAGAAAAGGAAAAGGAAAAGAAAAGGAAAAGAAAGGAAAAGAAAAGGAAAAGGAAAAGAAAGGAAAAGGGAAAAAGAGAAAAGGAAAAAGGGGAAAGGAAAAGGAAAAGGAAAAGGAAAAGAGAAAAAGAGAAAGGAAAAGGATTAGTTCTGTAGTGGCTGAAGACTATGCAAGGAGAACTTGCTGCACATTCACGGGAGCTCAGAGTTATATCCTAAATGCAGTACAGAACATCTAGAGAACAGGAAAAGGTTTAAAAACTGAACTCAAGGAAGCAGGAAGTTAAAACGCAAACTCAAGGGGAAACAAGGAAAGTTGAAGAACCTCAAGCAAGGAAAACAGGAAAGTTAAAATGCGACTCAAGGAAAACAGAAAGTAAAACTCAAGGCAAGGAAAAGAAAGTTTAAAACTCAAGGCAAGTCATGAAAAGTAAAGGAAAGGATTGTTCTGTGTGGCCTGAGGCATGCGAGGAGAACTTGCTGTCACTTCACGTGGAGCTGAGGTTTATATCCTATGCAGGAAGAATCTGAGAACAGAAAGTTAAAACTCAACTCAAAGGAAAACAGGAAGTTAAAACGAACTCGAAGGAAAAACAGAAAGTAAAACCAAACAAGGAAAAACAGAAGTTAAACTCAAGGGCAAGGTCTTGAAAAGGAAAAGAAAAGGAAAGAAAAGATTTTCTGTGTGCCTGAGCTCGAGGATAACTTTCTGGCCACTTCACGTGCGAGCTAAACAGAGTTATATCCTAATGCAGAACAGAATCTGAGAACAGAAAGTAAAACTTCAACTCAAAGGAAAACAGGAAAGTTGAACGAACTCAAGAAACAGCGAAATAAAACTAAAAACTCAAGGAAAACAGCGAAAAGTTAAAACTGAACTCAAGGAAAGCAGGAAAGTTTAAAAATGCAACTCAAGGAAAAAACAGAAAGTTAAAAACTGCAAGCAAGTGCTTGAAAAGAAAAGGAAAAGGATTGTTCTGTGTGCTGAGCTGCGAGGAGAACTTGCTACACTTCACGTGAGCTCAAGAGTTATATCTAATGCGGACAGAACATCTGACAACAAGGAAAGTTAATAACTCAACTCAAGGAAAGCAGGGAATAAGTTAAAACCACTCAAGAAGCAGGAAAGTTAAAACTGCACTCAAGGAAACAGGAAAGTTAAACTGAACTCAGAAAAACAGGAAGTTAAAACCGCAACTCAAGGAAACAGGAAAGTTTAAAACTCAAGGCCACGGGACCTGCTCGTGCTGGCAACAGCCCAAAAGCAAGTGTGGTTGTGTCCTCAGGAAGGGAGGGAAGGGGCTGAGGGCACAGGTTTGGGCTCTGGGGAAGCAGGGGTCCCTGGGGGCTGCAGGTGTCCCTGCTGCTGGGGTGATGATTCTCTGTGTGCTGTGTGTCCTGTCACCTCCCATCCCCGTGCCTCAGGCTCTGCCACCCCAGCTGCACCCAGGAACTGCTCTGAGGAGCAGCAAGGCCCAGACTGTCCTCCCTGCTTCCTCCTGGGCGTCCTGGGGTCACCTCCAGGGAGGGGCTTCTCCCAGCCCGAGCCCCCAGAAGCCTGCCTCAGTGAACGCTGCTGTGCTCCTGTGTTTATTTTGGGGAGGGGCCACGTGAATTTGGGGGTCCCAGAAAACCAAAGGTGCGCTGCATCCCCAAGTCCTCTGGTCCAGCAGAATTCTTACCCAAGCCCTTCCCACCGTGGGGACCCCCCCCAAGTAATGGTGGGCTGTCTTGGCTGTGCTCATGTCTACAATTTCTGGGAGGGGTGATGTGAATTTTGGGGGTTTCCAGCAAAGCCAGAGGGCCCCCACATCCCAAGCGTCCTCTGGTCCTCCTGGGGACCCAAAATCTCCCCCAGTTCCCTCCCTGGGGAACTCCCCAATAAACATGTGGTGCTGGCTGTCGCTCCCGTCGTTCCAATTTGGGGAGGGGGTGCACCGTGAATTTGGGGGCTCTCAGTAAACCAGAGGGGACCCCACAGCCCCCACCTTGGTCCTCTGGGACCCCAAAATCTCCCCAACCCTTCCCACCGGCGGGACCATCTCCCCAATAAACACTGCTGGTCCCAAACATGGTCAGGGGTTCAAATCTGGGAGGGGACACAGGAAATTTGGGGATCCCCAGCAAAGTCAGAGGGACCCTCGCGATCCCCAAAGCCCCCCTCTCGCTGTGGGGACCGCTGTGAAAAACCCGAGAGGGGTTGTGTCTTACCAGGAGCTCTGTCTGTTCCTCCCTCTCAGACTCCCCGCGCCCCGCAACGGAGCAGGAATTTCCTCCCCAGAGACGACCGAGAAGACGAGGAAGATGAGTTGGTGCTCCAGAACAGCGAGGCAGAGCAGCCCCGCAGCGCTCACCTGTGCCAGGTGAGCCACGAAGAGACGGGCGGGACGGCGGGGGCAGCTTCATGCCGGAGTGTTCTGTGGCAGGCGAGGGAAAGCTGAGGCATCCACGAGGCCATGGTGAGCGGGGAAATGCTGAGCGCCGGGCAAGCGCTGGTGCTGCTGAGGCGCAGGCGGCCTCGGGGCTGCCTTCACGGAGCCCGGCAACGCCAATGGCCGCGCGCGCTCTCGTTCCTGAGCGCGCTGGCTCGGGGCTCTATGGCCCGCGGACTGTTACGAGAAGCTGCTGTCGGCTGGAGGGAGCCCGGACGGCTACACGAGCCCTACACCGGGCCGCAGGATCTCCTGTTCCGGCCATGCAAGAAGGGGCTGATCGTCAAGGAGCACGGCAATCCCCGCCTGCTGCAAGCGCCAGATCGCCAAACCGGGGCATCATCGACGCCGTGCAGCAGCCACCGCCTGCCCGTGAGGTGGCCTACAAGCGTGCTACTTCGACCTAGGAGATAGAGCCAGACCTGTGCTGACCCCGAGAGTCAAACGAGGACTTGCTTCGACCCAACACCACGAGAAACCTGACTACCTGCAGCTTGGCTGCGCCGCTGCGTGCCCGCCCCGGACACGGGGCTGCTGATGCTGCAGCTGATGACAAGGGTGGTGCTCTACCAGCTGAGCCGAGGATGCCCCGCAGGCCCTGCAGGCGCCCGCACACGCTGGTGTGGGGCTGTTCAGGGCCAGAGCGTACCGTCTGGGAGCTCCCTTTCTCCGCTACGTCCCCGAGCACCAGAGAGAGGAGTGCTGAGAGATACAAGGCGGAACAGTGAGCATTGCAGGAGTATGATTGACGTCTCACACCGCCACCATCAGAGGCAGAAAAGGGACAACGGGCTCTGGGCTCATCCACAAGCCAAGCCAACAACGAGGCGAGGGGTCACCGACCGAGCTCAAACCACAGGCCCAGGAGCAGCACTGAGGAAGTCCTCAAGTCCAATGTCCGTGTCGCTGCTGGGGAGTCCGGGGCAAAACTGTCTCTGCTGGACCTGCTCTCTCCAGATACGTCCTCAGACAAGGCGGCAGAGCTGCTGGAGCTGTACAGGGCAGGGATCTGAGCACGGAGCAGGGGCGCCGTGGTCCACCCATGGTGAACCGGACGGAGGCGCAAACCGCCGCGCGGGTGGCGACGGCCAGGGGCACACACAGGGCAGTGCCAGCGCTGGGAGATGAGGAGGATTGTTCAGCACACCTGGATGAGGCCCTGAGGTCCACCACCATCAGTGTGCCACGCTTGAGAGCTGCAGGGACAGCAGGTGTCGCCTGTGGACTGATTTCTCGATTACATCCCGAGGAGAAGAGGGGAGGAGCTGCTGGAGCTGTACCATGAAAGGTTATTCAACTCTGGAGCAGCTGACAATGTTGTCAGGCACTCTGAATTAGGAAAAAAAGAATCTGCAGCAGGAAATTGCGCATTACAGTCAAGAGTTCTAACAAGGACCCTGTGACAGCAGCAGGAGAGGAAGGGTGATGACAAACCCCTAAACGAGGAACCCATGGAAAACAAGCCCTAACAACCAATGGTCCACGTGGAGGCTGCGGAGTTCCGGGGCCACGAGGTTCTCACTGTGGGACCTGCTGGCACTCCGCTACATCCCCGAGGAGGCAGGAGGGAGCTGCTGGAGCTCTAACTCGGGGCAGGAGAGCTGCAGCTGAGCAGGTGAAGGACGTTGTCACACCAATTGTCACCAGGACAAGCAGCACGCAGAGAGAGCAGAGGCAGCAGCAGTCAGCGGCACTGCTGGGTGTCCCAGGGCAGAGCCGGTGGCACAAGAGGCTGAACCACCTCCTGGATGGGCGATGGGGCCTGGGAGGAGACCTGAAGGCCCACCGAGCGCCAGGTGGCAGTGGGGGACGTTCAGGTGGGACAGACCTCCTGCTGGGACCTGCTCTTCTCTGATTACATCCCTGAGGAGAACGTCAGGAAGCTGCTGGAGCTGTACGTGGGGGAACCCTGCCCTTTGGAGAAGTTACCTTGTTGTACCACTCTCAATCAAAGAAAAAAGAATCCGCAGGCAGGAAATCTCCACATTCTCCCGTCAAGAGTTCGCAAGGACCTCCTGTTGAAGATGCAGGAGAAGGAAAGTGACCACCAATCGCAAAGAGGACATGGAAAACAACCCTAAAACACCACAATGGTCCACGTGGAAGGCTGCGGAGTTCCGGGGCCACGAGGTTCGCTGTGGGACCTGCTGCAACTCCCGCTACATCCCCGAGGAGAAAGGAGGGAGCTGCTGAGCTCTAGAGGCAGGAGAGCTGAGCCTGGTAGCAGGTAGGGACCGTTGTTCACACCATTGTCACAGGTACAGCAGCAGCAGAGAGAGCAGAGCCATGCAGAGTCAGCGCACCCTGCGAGTGGTCCCAAGAGCAAACCAGTGCCACTAGAGGCTGAACCCACCCTCCTGGATGGGGATGGGGCTGGGAGGAGACCCTGAAAGGCACAGAGCTGAGGTCGGCCAGTGGGGAGTTCAGGGTGGACAGACCTCCCGTGGGACCTCTCTTCTCCGATTACAATCCCCGAGAGAAGCCGTCAGGAGCTGCTGGAGCTGTACGTGGGGACCCTGCCTTGGACGAAGCTTTGAATTCCTGTTGTCACACTCTCATCAAGAAAAAGAATCTGCACGGCAGGAAATTTCCACATTTCGTCAAGAGTTCCGAACAGGGGACCCTGTGAGAGCAGCAGCAAGAGGAAAGTGACCACATCCCCAAAGAGGGCCCTGGAAGAACAACCCTAAAATCCAACAATGGTCTGCACGTGGAAGGCTGCGGAGTTCCGGGGCCACGTAGGTTCTTCACTGTGGACCTGCTGCACTCCGCTACATCCCTGAGGAGACAGGAGGGAGTGCTGGAGGCTCTACGAGGCAAGAGAGCTGAGCCTGGAGCAGGTGAGGACCGTTGTCACACCATGGTCCACAGACAGCAGCAGCAGAGAGAGCAAGAGCTCGCAGAGTCAGGGCACCTGTGAGTGGTCTCAGGGCCGAGCCGTGACGCACAGAGGCTGAACCCACCTCTGGATGGGATGGGCTGGGAGGAGACGGCCTGAAGGCCACCAGAGCTGAGGTGGCAGTGGGCGAGTTCCGATGGACAGGCCCCCTGTGGGACCTGCTCTTCTCTGATACATCCCTGAGGAAAGTGTAGGAAGCTGCTTTGGAGCTGTACGCGTGGGGGGACGCCTGCCCTTGGAGAAGTTTAATCCTTGTTGTCACCACCTCACTCAAGACAGAAAGAATCCACAGCCAGGAAATTCCACATTTCCGTCGAGAGTTTCTAACAAGGACCCTGTTGACAGCAGCAGGAGAGGAGGGTGATGACCAAACCCCCTAAAGAGGAGCCTGGCAACAACCTACAAAACCACAATGGTCCACGTGGAGGCTGCGAGTTCCGGGGCCACGAGGTTCGCTGTGGGACCTGCCTGCACTCCGCTACATCCCAGAGGAGAACAGGAAGGGCGCTGCTGGACCTCTACGAGGCATGGAGAGCTGAGCCTGGAGCAGGTGAGGACGTTGTCACCACCGATTGTCACCAGGACAACGCAGCAGCAACAGAGAGCACACCTGTGGGTGGTCCCCAGGGCAAGCCGCTGGCCACAGAGGCTGAACCCACCCCGGATGGGGATGGGGCTGGGAGGCAGACCCTGAGGCCACAGAGCGACGTGGGAAACCAGTGGGAGAGTTTCCCAGGTGGACAGACTCCCTGTGGGACTGCCTCTTCTCTGATTACTCCCCGAGGAGAAGCGTCCAGAGCTGCTTGGAGCTGTACCGTGGGGGGACCTGCCCATCCGGAGCTGCTCAGCACCAACCAGCAGCCTGGCCAGCAGCAGCTGGGCACAACTCAGGGCCCTCCCGCGCACACCATGGACCTCCTGCGATCCGAGGGCTCTAATCACTGCCGACCCATCCCAGGAGCGCGTCGCGTGTTCCGTGTGGGGAGCTCTCTCCTCCAAGCAGGTCTCCGAGTACAGGCGGGAGCGTGTTCGACACTACTCCCTCGGACCCCTCGGGAGGGCTGACGGTGAACAGGATCACCATCACCACCACCATCACCACCGGGCCCCGGCTGCAGCAGAGCCGCCCCCGGCACCACTGACCCGGCCCTGGCAGAGCAGGGTCCTGGGATCTGGTGGGACTTTGTTCCTTGGGTCCCTCCGTGTGTCCCACCACTGACCATGATCCCAGCACAGCAGGGTCCTGGGATCTGGTGGGGCTTTGTTCCTCAGGTCCCTCCGTGTGTCCCACCACTGACCATGATCCCGGCACAGCAGGGTCCTGGGATCTGGTGGGACTTTGTTCCTCGGGTCCCTCCATGTGTCCCACCAAAGACCGTGACCCTGGCACAGCAGGGTCCTGGGATCTGGTGGGATTTTGTTCCTTGGGCCCCTCTGTGTGTCCCACCACTGACCGTGATCCCAGCACAGCAGGGTCCTGGGATCTGGTGGGACTTTGTTCCTCAGGTCCCTCCATGTGTCCCACCACTGACCCGGCCCCGACACATCAGGGTCCTGGCACCCATGGGACTTTGTTCCTCAGGTCCCTCCGTGTGTCCCACCACTGACCTGGCCCTGGCACAGCAGGGTCCTGGCACCCATGGGACTTTGTTCCTCGGGTCCCTCCGCATGTTCCCGCAGTGACAAACCCCTGTGTGGGGTGGGCTGGGGCTCGGATAAACTCCTGCTGTCTCATCCCTGGATGTGCTGATGTGGGATGTGCTGAGGTGGGATGTGCTGATGTGGGGCTCAGATAAACTCCTGGGATGTGCTGATGTGGGATGTGGGGCTCAGATAAACTCCTGCTGTCTCACCCCTGGCTGTGCTGATGTGGGATGCGCTGATGTGGGATGTGGGGCTCAGATAAAGTCCTGCTGTCTCACCCCTGGCTGTGATGAGATTTCTTTTGCCCGGCAGAGCTTTCCCAGAGGGGCTCGGGGGGTGTCCGGAAGCCTTGGGACTCCCGTGTCACTGCCCTGAGGGTGGCACTGCAGCCCCCATGTCACTGCTCTGAGGGTGGCACTGCAGCCCCCGTGTCACTGCCCTGAGGGTGGCACTGTGACCCCCATGTCACTGCTCTGAGGGTGGCACTGCAGCCCCCGTGTCACTGCCCTGAGGGTGGCACTG
>NDFG01000101.1:428386-439686 GCA_002167245.1 Sporophila hypoxantha | reverse complement strand
CCCCGCAGGGGTGCCCAGGGCCGGGTGATTGGCAGCTGTCACTCAAAGCCGGCTCTGGCCGCAGTTGAATATTCATGGAATGTTTTCCCGCTGCTGCGGGACCCTCCCGCGGCCTCTCGCCGTGAACCATTCCCGGAACGCCAGGGAAAATGCAAATTCCGAGGGGTTTGGCCCGGGAATGGCACCTGCAGGCCTGGCATGGAGCACCCCGATCCTCCCGAGCCGTGCCAGGCGCAGAAAGCGCTGGAAAAGGCAGAAAAAATGGATTTGTGCCTTCATCTTCCCGGATTTTGGGGTCCCAGGGACACCGGGACACCCACGGTGTGACCTTGGGCAGTCACAATCCTCAGTGCCCCGGGAATATCCCTGAATTTCCCTGGAATATCCCTAGAATTTCCCTGGAATATCCCTAGAATTTCCCTAGAATTTCCCTGGAATTTCCCTGGAATTTCCCTGGAATATTCCAGAACTGGCACTGTCACCTCCCTGTCTCTTTCCGTGCCTCAGTTTCCCCGCCGTGCCCTGCTCTGAGCGGGGAAACTGAGGCACGGAGCGGGACAAGGAGGTGACACCGCCGGCTCTGGCTGTCGGTGGCACTCGGAGCTGGCACCGCTTCACCACGGCGGCGTCACTGAGTGGCTGAGCTAATTAAACCGCTGTTAATGACCCACTCATTAGCGAGGCCCATCAAAGGCGAGCCTGGCAGTGCCCGGGACACCCGCGGGGCCGGGATTTCCCGGCTGGAAAAAAGCAGGAGAGGCTTTTCCACCTGCTGGGGTGGCTCGGGGACAGCAGGAGGGAGCGGGAATCCCGGGAGGGTCACCCGAGGGGGCGCTGTCCCCAGCTGTCCCCGGCTGTCCCCAGCTGTCCCCTCCCTCCCTGGCATCTCCTGAGCCCCAGGTCCCAGGGCTTCACCCCAAAAACAGACCCAAAATCTGAACCCTCTCCAGGGTTTCATCCCAAATTCAGACCCAAAATCTGAACTCCCTTCAGGGCTTCACCCCAAAAACAGACCCCAGATTTGGACCCACCAGGGATTTGTCCTGAATCCAACACCACAATCTGAGTCTCTGGGGCTTCACCCCAAATCCAGACCCAAAATCTGAACCCTCTCCAGGTCTTCATCCCAAATCCAGACCCAAAATCTGAACCCTTTCCACAGCTTAATCCCAAATCCAGACCCCAAATTTGAACCCTTTCCAGGGTTTCACCCCAAATCCAGACCCAAAATTTGGACCCACCAGGGATTTGTCCCCAATCCAACACCACAACCTGAATCTCCAGGGCTTCACCCCAATCCAGCACCCCATTCCTTGAACATCTCTGGGGCTCCATCCCAATATTTCCAGCACCCCATCCCTGCATCCCCACAAATTTCCTTCCCTAATCCAGGCAAACCCAGATTGAGTCCCCAAGTTTCTTCCCCTTAATCCTGCACCCCGTTTTGATCCCCCTAAACTTTCATCCCTAATCCTGCACCCCATCCTTGACATCTTCCCGGGATTTCATCCCTAAAATCCAGCACCCCATCTTGATCTTCCGAGGGCTCCATCCCAATCCAGCCCCCCATTTCTTGATCCCCCGCATAAATTTCCTCCCCAATCCAGCACCCCAATCCTATCTCCCAAAATTCCCTCCCTAACCCTGCACCTCAGCAGATTGAGCTCAAAGTGTTTCTTCCCTAATCCTGCAACCCATCCTGACCCCTTCCAAGCGTTTTCATCCTTAATCCAGACCCCGTCCTGAATTCCCCCACGTCTCATGTTCCCTAATGGCCTGCACCCCCTTTTATGATCCCCCAAAATTTCCTTCCCCTAATCCAGGTCCCCCTCCCGATCCCCTGGGGCTCCATCCCTGTGGAAATGAACCCTTTCCCACGCTGGGGATGTCCCAAAGGAACCCGGTGAAATTCCCAGTGATTCCCAGTGAATCCCCGCCAGCCCCGGCCCCCCTATCCCGCGGGGGCAACAATGGGGTTGGGAGCCCAGAGGAGGGGAAAGGAGGAGGAGGAAGAGGAGGAGGAGGATGGAGGCGTCCCTCTGTTTTCCCACCGCTCCTCCCTTCCAGGCTCAACCTTTCCCCGGCGACTGTTCGATCCCGGAGAAGCCTCGCCAGCTGTTTCCCTCCTCCCGCTCTCCCTGCCGGCTCCTCTCAGTTAAAACACACGACGCTGTGTGAAAAAAAATATGGTTGCCGAAATAGGGCCACAGCGGCAGAGGGCCCTGCTGAGGAAGCAATTAGCATCCAAAGAGGCGTAATTAGTGCTCAGAATGCGAGCGGCGGAGAAGAAATAAAGCGGCGTTCGGATGCAATCAGGGTCGTGCCTGAATTACAAACCGTTAACTGAATTGCTAATTAAGCACAGGGTGTGAATCACGGCTTATTAAGGGCTCGGCGCGGGCTCTGCCAGCCGGGACTGTGATGGGACAGAGGGACAGTGCTGGGACAGAGGGACAATGGTGGGACAATATTGGGACAATACTGGGATGATATTGGGACAATGAGGGGACAAGGGACCGTGATGGGACAGACGGGACAGTGATGGGACAAGGGACAATGGTGGGACAATGAGGGGACGAGGGACAATGGTGGGACAATATTGGGACAATGATGGGACAAGGGACCGTGGTGGGACAGAGGGACAATGGTGGGACAATGAGGGGACAATACTGGGATGATACTGGGACAATGAGGGGACAAGGGACCGTGGTGGGACAATGAGGAGACAGGGGACCGCTGGGACAGTGATGGGACACTACTGAGACCATGGTGGGACAATGATGGGACAATGAGGGGACAAGGGACGGTGATGGGACAGAGGGAAAACGACAGGACAAGGGACAATGGTGGGACAATGGTGGGACATTATTGGGACAATGGTGGGACAATGATGGGATAATGATGGGACAATACTGGGACAATGGTGGGACAAGGGACCGTGATGGGATGGAGGGACAATGATAGGACAATGGTGGGACAATATTGAGACAATGGCGGGACAATGATGGGACAATGATGCTACAATGGTGGGACAATGGTGGGACATTATTGGGACAATGGTGGGACAATGATGGGATAATGATGGGACAATATTGGGACAATGGTGGGACAAGGGACCGGGATGGGATGAAGGGACAATGATGGGACAAGAGATAAAGATGGGACAATATTGGGACAATATTGAGACAGTGATGGCACAAGGTACCATGATGGGAGATGGGACAATGATGGGACAAAGGACCCTGGTGGGATAAGGAAACCCTGGAGGGACAGAGGGACAGTGATGGGACAATATTGGGACAATGATGGGACAATATTGAGACAATGGTGGGACAATGCATCAGGGTGGGATAAGGGGACCCTGGAGGGACAGAGGGACAATGATGGGACAAGAGGCCATGGTGGGACAAAGAAATGTCACCCACATCCCCATCCCTGTGTCTGCCCGGGCAGCTGCACCCCTCATTCCCATTCCCTGCGGCCCCAAATCCCCGTGTCCCTGCACCCTCACCCCCACGTCCCCATTCCCAGCCCCATTCCCATCCCAGCTCCCACAGCCCCTCTCACAGCAGGGAGCACACAGGCCCCAATCCAGGCATGGGAACAGAAAGATGATTAATTAATTAATTAATTAATTATTCCTGATTGATCCAACCCAGCCAAAGGCCTGACGAGCTTTGCCCGGGGGAGCAGCTGCCCTTGGCCTCCTCCTCATTTTCCTTCCCAACCTTTTCCTTTTTTCTCCCCAGGATCGTTTTTATCTTCCCCTTCCCCGTTTTCCCCGGAGTTCCAGCACCGCCTCCCGTGCGTCCTTGCGAGCTCCCGCAAAAATCCCTCCAGCTTTTCCTGCCGAGCTTCCAGGGATCCAGGGATCCAAAAAACCCCCTCCAGCTTTTCCCTGCCGAGCTTCCAGGGGTCCAGGGATCCAAAAAACCCCTCCAGCTTTCCCCTGCCGAGCTTCCAGGGATCCAGGGATCCAAAAATCCCTCCTGCTTTTCCCTGCCGAGCTTCCAGGATCCCAGGGATCCAAAAACCCCTCCAGCTTTTCCCTGCCGAGCTTCCAGGGGTCCAGCAGGACGCCCCCCACCCCGGGTGGGCTCCCCAAGGGCCGGGATCTCCCCAAATTTCCCGGGAATGAGGAGCAGCTCCCGCTCCCCCAGCCCGGAGCGGGGATGAAAGGAAGAGCTGAGCTGGGAAAGGTCCTGCGATCAAAGGGAGCCCTCATCCATTTTAATGAGCATTCCAGAGGGTTCCGAGAGAGAGGAAGGGGCTTGCCGGAGATCAAAGCCCTGCCTGAGGAGGGCTCAGAAGGGAGAGGAAGGCAGAGAGGGTTGGGAATAAAAGATGGAAGGCCGGAGATGCGGATTGGAGGGATCTGTGGAGCTTCCCAGAGAAGCCAAGAGCAGCCAAGGAATGTCCTCTGCTGCTAAAATTCGTGCTTTTCCCATCCTGCCACTCCCAAATCTGGAATAGATGGCTCAGGATGGGCAGGGACACGGGCAGTGTCCCCCACTTGTCAGCGATGGTGGGATGATCCCGCATAAAGGGACAAACCTAAATCATCAGTGTTTCCCACAAATCCCCAAGTGTTGACAGTTGTCACAAGGTTTTTGGGGTGAAGGAAGAGACGGATGGGCTCCATGATCAGAAAGGCTTGATTTAGTTATGTTATGATAATAATATGATATATACTACATTATAGCTATACTAAAAGAAAAAGAAAAGGAGAGTTTCCAGAAGCTGCTAACTACCTAAGAATAGAATAGACAGAATGATAACAAACTCAGTTCTGGATTGGCCATTATTTCTAAACACTCATCTGGGCCCAATCAGAACTGACCTTGTTGCATTCCACAGCAGCAGATAATTATTGTTTACCTTTTGGTTTCTGGGGCCTCAGCTTCCCCAGAAGGAAAAATCCTAAAGAAAAGGATTTTAGTGAAAAAATGTGACACCCCAAGATCCAGACAGCAAACCCAGCTCCTGTGGGACACCAAAGCCAGGAGGCAGGGCTGTGGTGGTGTCACAGGGTGTTTGGGTGAAGGAAGAGATGAGAATCTTTGACTCCAATTACAAGAAGGCTGATTTATTATTTTTATGCTATATACATCTATTATAAACTGTATTGAAAAGAAAAAGCAAGGAGAGTTTCTAGAAGCTGCTGAGCCACCTAAGAATAGAAAAGAAAGGATGAATGATAACAAAACCAGCTCTTTTTGGACTGTGTCTGAGAGAGCTCAGTTCTGGATTGGCCTTTATTTCCAAACACTCAATCTGGGCCATCCAGAACTGACCTGTTGCATTCCACAGAAGCAGATAATTATATGTTTACTTTGTCTGGGCTTTCAGCTTCCCAGAAGGAAAAATCCTAAAGAAAGGATTTTAGTGAAAAGAATGTCTGTGACACCCAAGATCCAGCAGCAAATCCCAGCTCCTGTGGGACACCAAAGCCAGGAGCAGGGCTGTGATGGTTGTCACAGGGTGTTTGGGTGAAGGAAGAGATGAGATCTTTGAGTCCATTACAGAAGGCTTGATTTATTATTTAATGATATATACATCTATTATAACTGTATTGAAAAGAAAAAGCAAGGAGAGTTTCTAGAAGCTGCTGAGCCACCTAAGAATAGAAAAGAAAGAATGAATGATAACAAACCAGCTCTTTTGGACTGTGTCCGAGAGATCTCAGTTCTGGATTGGCCATTCACTATGAACATCCAAGCAGGGCCAGTCCAGACGGACGCGTTGCATTCCACAGCAGCAGACAATCTATCGTTTACATTTGTTTATGAGGCTTCTCAGAAGGAAAAATCCTAAAAGATTTTCATTAAAATCCTATGACACAGGGCCTTGGGGACAGTGCCCAGGCTGGGATTTCTCCAGCAGCAGGAAAAACTCCATTGGGAGCAGGAGGGAACGCGCAGCTCAAGGGAGAATCCGGGAGCAGATGGAGACGTGCAGCTCCTCATCCCTCCCCAGCTCCTCGCAGACCCTTTGGAGATGAAATCCCTCCTTCTTTTTATGAAGGATTTATCAAGTTTAGTTTGAAACCACTGAGGAAGATTCCCTGTTTGGATAAAGCCTCTGGCTTGTGCTGGAGTCACGTCCCGAGCTGGGAACTGGAGGATGCTTGGGAACACCCGAATGAGGAGCTGCAAACAAAGTGATCCCGCTGCTTTTCCAGGGCCAGGAATTCCAGGATTGTCGGACAATTCCCTTTTCCTGACCCAGAGATGGGACAGCTGATGCCTGGCAGGGAATCCCAGAGCCCTGCTGCCCCTTGGGATGCAGGAAAACCCCAGGGAATMCTGGAGTGATGAAGATTCCTCGGGCTCTTGTAACTTTGGGATTTTATTTTTTTTCCCCAGAGGATGAATCCCAGCCCTGCTGCAGCAGCTCCACAGCCAAGGATTGCCATGGAATAAAGCAATTCCCAAATTTAGGCCTTTTCCTGGGAATGGCTCAATCCACCAGGGAGGGATAAGGAATAAACACCCCCAGGGAAAGGTGGGGAATGCTGGGAAGGGCAGAAAAGGGGGTGCCCCACAGGTGTGTCCCTGCATGGGAATATCCCAGGGGCTCTCTGGGAATTCCAGGGCTTCATGGTTTGGTTCGGAAAGGATCCTAAATGGGTTGGAAAGGATCCTAAATGGGTTGGAAAGGATCCTAAATGGGTTGGAAAGGATCCTAAAACCCATCTCCTTCCACGGGCAGGGACACCTCCCACTGTCCCAGGCTGCTCCAGGCTGGCCTTGGACCCTCCCAGGGATGGGGCAGCCACAGCTTCTCCAGGAATTCCTCCCCAATATCCCAGCCCAATCTCCCCTTTCCCAGTCTGAAGCCATTCCCTGGCTCCTGTCCCTCCATCCCTCATCCCCAGCCCCTCTCCAGCTCTCCCGGAGCCCCTTCAGGCCCTGAGCTCTCCCTGGATCCTTCTCCTCTCCAGGGGAACATTCCCAGAGCAGCTCCTGGAGCATCCCATGGGTTTGCTCCAGCGATTCCCCATTCTCCTCGCTGCAGGGAGGAGCCAGCAGGATCCTGGAATTCCAGGGCTGTGCCCATCACCCCTGGCAGCGTCTGTGCCTCCTCCTGCTGCTGGATTTTCCGCGTTCCGCTCGGATCGGCCGCCTGGGGATCCTGGAAGAATTAATCCCGACTGCTGCGAGCGAGGCGCGGCGCYCTTGTAACCGCGGGCCGCTAATTAGGGCGCTGTAATTGGATACAGCGCTGCCTGTAAATCCAATTACCTGCGATCAGAGCAGCGCTGCCTCTCTGCGAGTGGGATGCGGCCGCGCCAGGGTCCTTCCCACTCCTTAAACTTTAAACTTTAAACTTTATCCCGGTCCTTTTCTGGAGAGGAAAGCTGCGAAGGTCTCCAGCTCCTTATCACAGCCCCAAACCCTTCTCCCCACGCCTTTTCTCCTGCCGGGATGAGGAAAAATGGGAAAGTCTCCAGCTCYTTYTTACAGCCCCAAATRCCCCCAAAATCCTTCTCCCCATCCCCMTTTTCCTGCCTAACTGGGAAGGGTCTCCAGCTCCTTATCACAACCCCAAAATCCTTTTCCCAATCCCTTCTCCAGTCCCAGGGAGGCTGCCAGAGCTGCTCAGATCCATAAAGATTAAATAATATATATAWAAAAATATATATTTAACTACACGGAACAATCATCCCCTTTTATTATCCACAGATAAAACCTGGAATTGTTTCACAAGGCGAACGAGGTAATTCTGGCTCTGCTTTTATGGAGGGAAAGGAAAGGAAAGGAAAAGGAAAGGAAAAGGAAAAGGAAAGGAAAAGGAAAGGAAAGGGGAAGGAAAGGAAAAGGAAAGGAAAAGGAAAAGGAAAGGAAAGGAAAGGAAAGGGGAAGGAAAGAGATGAAAGGGGAAGGAAAAGGAAAGGAAAAGATCACATCCTGCTGTGCCCACGCCTCTCCTAGGGCAGGAGGGGACAGACCCGAGCCCAGGAGGAGCAGAGGGAAGCTCGGCCTCTGTTCTCCTGCGGGCCCTGAGTTTCCCCGTGCCACAAATCCCCCTCTGGGAACCCAAACCCCGTCCTGGGSTGCCCGTCCCGTGTCCCAGAGCCCCCAAAGCCGCGGCAAAGGCTCCGGCCGCCCGCCGTGCCCAGGCTGCTGCTGCCCTCTGCCGCGGGGAGGCTGCAGCCCGGGAATGCACTGCTCCTGTCGGGAATGCTGCTCTGGGAATGCACTGCTCCTGCCGGGAATAATGCTGCTCTGGGAATGCACTGCTCCTGCCGGGAATCCACTGCTCCTCCCGAGAATGCTGCAGCCAGGGAATGTACTGCTCCTGCCGGGAATGCTGCAGCCAGGGAATTCACTGCTCCTCCAGGGAAAGCCGCTGCTCTGGGAAAGGCTTCTGCCGGGACCGAGCTGCTCAGGACAAGGATGCTGTGGGATCCAGGGTCAGGGATGCTCTGGATCCCAGGACAAGGATGTTCTTGGCCCCAGGGTCAGGGATGTTCCAGACCCCAGGACAAGGATGTTCTGGGACCTGGGGTCAGGGATGCCCTGGATCCCAGGACAGGGATGTCCTGCACTCCAGGATCAGAGATGCTCCGGACCCCAGGACAAGGCTGCTCTGGATCCCGGGGTCAGGGGTGCTCTGGGATCCATGGATAGGCTGCTCTGGATCCCAGGACAAGGATGTTCTGGGATCTGGGGTCAGGATGCTCTGGAATCCAGGGTCAGGGATGTTCCAGACCCCAGGACAAGGATGTCCTGCACTCCAGGGTCCAGGATGCTCTGGATCCCAGGGTAAGGGATGTTCCAGACAACAGGACAAGGATGGCCTGGGATCCAGGGTCAGGGATGTCCCACGCTGCAGGACAAGGATGCTCTGGGATTCAGGATCAGGCTGCTCTGGATCCAGGACAAGGCTGCTCTAGGATTTAGGATCAGGCTGCTCTGGGATTTAGGATCAGGCTGCTCTGGATCCCAGGATCAGAGGCCTGCTCTGGATCGCAGGACAAGCTGCTCTACAGGATTTAGGATCAAGGCTGCTCTGGGATTTAGGGATCCAGGCTGCTCTGGGATCCCAGGATCAGCCATGCTCCTGGGATTTAGGATCAGGCTGGCTTCTGGGATTTAGGATCAGGCTGCTCTGGGATTTAGGATCAGGCTGCTCCTGGATCGATCGGGCCCCAGGATCAGGCTGCTCTGGATCCCAGGATCAGGCTGCTCTGGGATTTTTAGGATCAGGCTGCTCTGGGATTTAGGAATCACGCTGCTCTGGGATCCCAGGACAAAGCTGCTGCCCCACCGCAGCCAGGCCATTCCCAGCCAGCCCAGGGATGCTTGCCAGGAGCTGCCGGATGCCTCGCAACCGGTCCTGGGAACCTGCCCAGTGCCCGGAGAGGCAGAACTGGGGTGCAGGGGACAGCAGCGAACGAGAGAGTCCGGGAGGAGGGGGCCACGAGGAAACGACAGCCAACCACAATCGGGGGTCGGGGATCTCCTGGAGCCCCTTGGAGCGCCGGCACATCATTCCTGCCATGGGAAAGAAGGCCCAGTCCCCCGTCCACCAGTCACCACCAGTCCCCAACGCCCGGTCCCTGCACAGCAGGGCACAGGACGCAGTGAACCCGTGTGGGCCTCCACCACTGCAGCCACCCCATCTGCACCCACATCCGAATTCCCCTGTCTGCTTGTTCGTCAATCCCTCTGTTTTCCCATCCCCTGGCACGTCTCTCGGGCTATTAACATAAGTTAATTAAGCCTGTGGAGTGGATCTAATTATAACCAGAGCGAGGCTAATTTGATTTCCCTTTAATTACTTTGGTAATGATTTACGGGCCAGCTACGGAAATGTCTGCTGGGCAAAGGGCACAGCCTGAGGGACAGGAGTTGACAACTTGGGCGGACAGCAGAGGGGACATCACCAAGTGCCACCACCTCGGGCCCAAGGCACAGGGATAAAAGGCACGGGAAATTCTCTGGATGAGGGTGGGTTTTTTTTTGGGGGTGCCCCCATATGTGAATGCAGGAGGGATGGGTTGTCCCTCCAGCCGCAAACGGCGCGATGCGCAGGACCTGGAAAGTGAGGAATGTGGACTTTGTCTTTCCCAAAGCAGCTGTGGGGGCTGCTGGGAGAATAAAACAGCTCTGGGACGAGGATAACAGAGGAACCATGGGAAGGATTCCAACTGATCTCGTGAATGGGAAAAGAGATTTGATTTTACACAATAAACTTTTGGGTTGCTGAAAAGATTGGGAGCTTGAGAGATGAAGAAAGCAATGGGGAAGAAAACAACCCTAAATTCCTATACGAATTAAAAAACAAAGCGGAGGGTTGGTAGCATTAGAGGGGGAATCTTTGGTATCAAAGAGTTTTTTGGGAAGTCTGAGCCCTCTCAAGTACCTCAGAAATGGTGGAAAAATCCCTAAATTCCATAGGATTAAAAATTAAAAAGGAGGGTTGGTCTTAGAGGGGATCTTTTGGGAATCAGGTGTATCAGGGAAGTCTTGAACCTTCTCAATAACTCAGAAATGGTGACAAAAACACCCTAAATTCTCGTAAGAATTAAAATTTAAAAGGAGGGTTGTAACCATTAGGGCGAATCTTTGGGATCAGTTGTCTGGGAAGTCTGAATACCTTCAGGTACATCAGAACTGGGGAAAAGAGAAGCAGGAAAGATGCCAGCTGGGAAATTGGACTCAAAGGCGAGGCTGCCATCCTCCAAGAAATAGGAGAGACCCCGCAGGGGATCCAATGGCCTCTTCTTATTGAATAAAATTCCGGACTCCTTTCTTTCTTTTTGGCCACAAACCTCTCGGTGTTATGTGGATTGGATTTTCCTTGGCAGAAGTGTCGCAGAGGCCAGGCTGGGGGTTTGAAGGAGCTGGGACAGGGGAATGGTGCCCCTCGCCCTGGCAGGCCTGCCCGGAGCAGCAGCTGCCGGATTTTCCTTTGGGGATAATCCTGACCAGGAGATATCCCCTGATCTTAGAGCGCATGAAGTCTGCTGCCACCACCGCTGCCAGGCATCACCCGTGATCCACAGCACCGGACCTTCTCTCTCCCGTGCTTTCCAGCAGGAAAATTCCCTCGAAGTTTCTCTGCTTTCCTAAATCCGTGAAGCATTCCTGCCTATCCATTTTATTACCGTCCCCTACCAGAATCCCATTTTCCAGCAAGAAAGCATATCCAGAGTTCTTCCTGCGTCTCGGTCCATAAATACGCTCACACCAAAAACATCCTTCATTTTCCAGCAGAAGCCATTCCCAAGGTTGTTTCCCCTGCTTTCCTAGATTCCAGTGGAACATCGTCCCCTGCCTCCCATTATTACC
>NDFG01000101.1:401805-420544 GCA_002167245.1 Sporophila hypoxantha | reverse complement strand
CAGTTTTTTTGCAGGACGCAGCCTCCTTTGTTATCCCAATTTCCACAGCTGCAATTTTTTCCTTCTCTCTTTCCCCATTTCTGAGGTAATTTGAGAGGTTCAGGCTTCCCAGAACACCTGATCCCAAAGATTCCCTCTAACATGTCACAACCTCCCTTTGATAATTTTTTAATTCCTATGGAATTTTAGGGGGTTTTTTCCCATTTTTCTGAGGTATTTGAGAGGTTTCAGGCTTCCAGAAACCTTGTCCCAAAGATGCCCTCTAATTGTACAAATCCCTCCTTTTAATTTTTAATTTCTTATGGAATTTGAGGGGTTTTTGTTCCGCCATTTCTAGAGGTATTTGAGAGGCAAGACTCCCAGATAGGCCTGACCAACAAAATTTCCCGCAAAGATTTCCCTTAATATATAACGTTTCAATTTTATTTTAATTGTTATGGAATTTAGGGATTTTCCCCTATTTTCTGAGGTACTGAAAGGTTTCAGACTTTCCAGACATTCTGATCCCAACGATTCCCCTTCTATGTACAACTCTCCCGTTTTAATTTGCTTTAATTCTGATGGAATGGAGGGGGTTTTGTCGCCCATTTGTTCTGAGGGTAGCTTGAGAGAGGTTCACATTCCCAGAACTCGCTGATACCATAGAATTTCCCTCATCAGTAAAACCCTCCCTTTGGTATTTCTTAATTCTTAGTGAATTATAGGGTGTTTTTCCCTTGTTTTCTTTCATCTCTACAATGTCTATTTAATTATCAGCAACCCAAAGTTTAACTTGTAAGAAATCAAAATATCGTTTTCCATTCAACCAATCATGGAATCCTTCCCATTTGTTTCTTGGAGCAAGGCTGTAGTAGGGATGGAGCAGAGAAGGAGCAAGGCTGTAGTAGGGATGGAGCAGAGAAGGAGCAAGGCTGTAGTAGGGATGGAGCAGCAATACCACCCACAGCACTCAGCCCATCCCCGGCCTTTCCCTTTCTCCCAGCCTCACACAATGGCAGCTCTGTCCCCTGCTCCAGCAATCAGCCAGCTTGTGGCTTTGTCCCCACAAGACAAACCCAGAGAAAAARGTCACCTGCTGCTCTGATCCCAACCATCCAGCAGCTCCAGAGAATTCCAGAATAATCCCAGAGCCCACACAGCATCCGTCCCAAGCAGGAGGGCTGGGACAGGCCCTGCCTGGGAGCTGATCTGTCAGCGAGGGACAAACCTGGTCAAGAGTTAAAATTGGATAAAATTATTTCTTATCTTTTATTTCAGAACATCCTGGAGGCTCTGGAACAGGATCCCGTCACCCCCAGGGGGACAGGGACAGCAGGGCAGTGCCAGCAGCACCTGGGACTCCATTCCCAGAGGAATTCCCCACACGGACAGGGCTCTGGCTCAGCTGTCACCCAGCTGCCAGGCAGGGGAAGGTGACAAGTGACAAAGAGCTGCCCAGAAGAGCCTCCCAGCCCTGCTGTCTGCCAGCAGAATTAATTCAAAGCCATTTTCCAAACGAAGGCAAAGCGATTGGATTCCGCTGCTCGGCTTTGATTCCTCTCTGAAAGAAATGGAAGTGTTGGATTCAGCTTTCAGGCAGGATAAATCACCTGAGCGGGCACAGAGGGCTCAGCTGGCCTGGTAACCACAGCTCGTGGGTGTCACAGGTGTCACACAGGTGTCACACAGGTGTCACAGGTGTCACACAGGTGTCACACAGGTGTCACACAGGTGTCACAGGTGTCACACAGGTGTCACACAGGTGTCACAGTGCTCCCAGGACAACAGGAATGTGTGGAAATGTGGAAATCTCAGCTCCCAAGGAACACTCACAAATCACTAAGTAACTATTTAGTGCAATACAACAATAATAACTAAAAAATAACTATTTAGTGCAATACAACAATAATAACTAAAAAATAACTATTTAGTGCAATACAACAACAATAATAATAACTAAAAAATAACTATTTAGTGCAATACAATAATAATAACTAAAAAAGAACTATTTAGTGCAATACAACAACCTCCCTCATCCAGCTCCAGCAGCCTCGCTCACCTGGAGCATCCCAGGAATTTGCCAGCTCTTCCCAGGTGTTTCAATTCGCTGCCATCATTAAGAGACACAAAAAAAATAAACTATCAGAGCTGGGGTGRGTTTGGGGTGMTTTTGTCRGGATTGAAGGGACTCCCCTGCAGGAGGAACGGGCTCCCAGAGCTGTGCTGGCTGTCCCCTCCCACAGAACGTTCCAGGCTCGTTAGGCAGGTTGGCATGGGTGGGTCCTGCAGCCCCCCTGAATCCCACAGCGGGACCCGCCCGTGACAACGCCCGGGCCACGCTGGCACAGCCGGGTCCTTTGCAGCTCCAGCAGCTTCCCCCCTGCACAGACTGACATCTCCCAAATTCCCAAATCCAAATTCCAAGATTCCCTCTGTCTCCACAGTGCGCAGGCACAGTCCCAAATTCCCAGCTTCCCAGATGCCCTCTTTATCACAGAGGGCTGCACAATCCCAAACTTCCCAGATTCCCAACCTCCACAGGGCTGCACATTCCCCACATTTCAAAGATTCCCAGATTTCCAAAGTCTCCCTCTTTTCACACGCTGCCACATCCCAAAACTCCCCTCACAGAGGCTGGCCACATCCCAAATTCCAAATTCTCCATCCACAGAGGCTGCAATTCCAAAAATCCACAAATTCCCAAATTTCCATCCACAGAGCAGCACATCCCAAATCCCAAATTCCCCAAAATTTCGGTCCCCAACAGAGCCAGCACGATGCCAACATATTCCAAAGTTCGCCCCAAATTCTCCACCTCCACAGAGCCAGCACATCCCAAATCCAAAATTCCCAAATTTCTCCCGTCCAACAGAGCCAGCACATCCAAATTCCCAGATTCCAAATTTCTCTTCTCCACAGAGCAAGGCACATCCCAAATTCCCAGATTCCAACCTCCACAGAGGCTGCACATCCCACAATTCCAAATGTACCCAAATCTCCCTGCCACAGAGCCAGGCACATCACCCAATTTCCTTGAATATCCCAAATCTCCATCACTAGAGGCTGCAACATCCCAAAATCCAAAATCCCAAATTCTCCCTCACAGAGGCTGCACATCCCAAAGATCCCAAATCCCAAAAAGCTTCCATCCACAGAGGCTGCACATCCAAAATCCCAAATTCCCAAATTCTCCATCCACAGAGGCTGCACATCCCAAATCCCAAATTCCCAAATTCTCTCTCCACAGAGCCAGCACATCCCCAATTCCTGAATTCCCAAATTCTCCCTCAACAGAGCCAGCACATCCCAAATTCCCAAATTCTCCCTCCACAGAGGCTGCACATCCCAAATTCCAAATTCCCACATTCTCCATCCACAGAGCCAGCACATCCCAAATTCCCAAATTCTCCCTTTCCAGAGGGTGTCCCACATATCAAATTCTCAGATTCCTTCTCTCCAGAGGATGCCCCACTTTTTGGGACCAGCTTCGCAGAGCTGGCAAAGAGTTAAAATTGGATTAAATGATTTGTTATCTTTTATTTCAGAGCATCCTGGGCTGGTTGGAGGCTCTGGAATGAGCTGATCCTGATGGTGCCCCCCTCCAATTCCAGCCTGGAATTCTCTGAAGTGATTCCTGCAGCTCCCACTGTGCTCATCAGCCTTAATTGCTCCAAAAACAGCATTTTAAGGGATATAAATTCAATATAAAATAGAAATTAAATTTTAAAATTCATAATAAAATAGAAATTAAATAGAAATAAAATAAGTAGTATCCAAACCCAGCATTTTAAGTGATATAAATTAAATAAGATATGAAATGTAAATTAAATAATTTATAATAAAATATAAATTAAATAGAAATTAAATAGATAAAATTAAATAGAAATAAAATAAGTAGTATCCAAACCCAACATTTTAAGTGATATAAATTAAATAAAATATGAAATGTAAATTAAATAAAATAATTTATAATAAAATATAAATTAAATAGAAATAAAATAGATAAAATTAAATAGAAATAAAATGGATAAAATTAAATAGAAATAAAATAATATAAATTTAATTCCAGCACCAGGAGCTGCCTGGATTTTGGTGGAAAAAAAATTATCCAGAGGAAAAAAGTGACTCCTATCACACAAGAACATCTCGGCTCCAATTAAGGGCCTGCTAATTTTACTCTTAAATAGTCTTTAATTAACAGGACATTTCACTTTTAGGCGTGGTAATTAAAAAAAACCCAGACATTTGGAAAAACAAACAAGAGTTTGGTGTTAAAAAACAAAAAATAAAAGGTYAAAAAGAGGAGCTGGAACTTCCAGTCTCCCCTCCCTGGGGTTTTATTCTCTCACAGCCAACAGGGATTAAAAAATTGTTCTGGGAGTGGGAAAAATCTGATAAATGCTGGAAATCCAAAACCCATTTGCAAGGAGGAGATTTCTCTGATGGCAGCAGAGCAGAGTTGATCATTATCAGTGAAACCCCAGGGAAAAGAGACACCTGAAATTAATTTAAATAAATTAAACAGCTCAACTTCTGTGAAAAGTCCAGGAAAAAAAGCACCTGAAAATATTTAATAAAATTAAATAGATCAACAGCATTCCAGTGCTAAAAAAGGAGAAAATATTGGTATTCAGGACCCCCAAATTCCCATATTTTCACCCCAAAACAATTCCCCCATTCAGGTGCTGCCAGGTCAAGCTTTGTCCAGAAAAGTTTTGGCAACAGCTCCTGGGAAAGGTGAGAGCTGTTGTTTGGGTTGGTTCAAGGTAAGTTTCCATTTTATTTTTTTTAAGAGATAAAAGAATTTTTAAAGAAAGAATTTTTTAAAGAAGTTTTAAAGACATTTCAACGATTTTTTAAAAGAAATTTTAAAGAATTTTAAAAGAATTTTTAAAGAATTTTTAAAGAATTTTTAAAGAATTT
Source organism: Sporophila hypoxantha (assembly GCA_002167245.1). Classification (NCBI taxonomy): domain Eukaryota; kingdom Metazoa; phylum Chordata; class Aves; order Passeriformes; family Thraupidae; genus Sporophila; species Sporophila hypoxantha. Next base: position 415,642 of record NDFG01000101.1, on the reverse strand, counting down.
TTAAAGAACTTTTAAAGAATTTTTAAAGAATTTGTAAAATAATTTTAGAAGAATTTTAAAAGAATTTTTAAAGAGATAAAATAAGAGAATAGTTCCTTTTTCCCTGTTAAAATCAGCTGTTCCCAGCAACAACTCCAAACCACGGGGCACCAACCCTTGGAGATAATTAAACCCAATTAAAGGTGATTATTGACCATGAATGAGCTGCAATAAATGCATCGAGAGGCAGAGGAAAAAAAGAGATTTTACTGCAAGAACTTTATTGCACCAGGTTCAAGTGCAGAGCCAGGAGCTGTGCCTGGGGCACAGTGACACCCCCAGCTCCTGGGGACACCGGGACAATCTGCATTTCCCCCTCTAATTAAGGCTGGATATGATAATTAGGACATTATAAGTCAAGAGGGGAATTAGGGGAGCAGCGGGAAGAATGTGAAGTTATACATGGAGCATTTAAAATGTGATTTATTTTATTGTTCTTCAGGAGGAGGTGGGGTTTGCATCCAGCTCAGCACCCTCCCTTCTCATCTGAATTCCAGAATTTGTGAAATTGGTTTAAAAACCAGGATACCTTTGGCTAAAAATTCCATTTTTTTTCTTTGCAGAKAGGTCCATTGTTATTGACTCCTCAGGCTCTGAGGGTGGAGGGGAAGGCAAAGGGCAGAATTGTGATTTCAGCACCATTTCCCTCCCTCCCCAGGGCAGCACCCARCCCAAAAAACACTTCCAGCTCTCCTTGATCCATGGAAAAATCGGAATATTCCACAGGGAGGAGGGAATTCAGCACAYCCTGGAGGCAGGGACACACCTGGGAGGTTTGGGGAGCTCACCTGAGGGGCTTTGACAAGCACTGACATTTTCTGGGTCAATTTACAAAATCTCTGCCAAGGCTGGAATTTCTAAAATCCATTTTCTGCGTTTTATAAAGGCTCCTGCAGGAGTTTGGGAAAAGGAGGAATCCTAGGGAGGGAGGATGAGGAAGGAATGAGGATGAAACCTCACCTGTTGCAAGTACAGCCCAAAAACCAAAATTTCAAAATATCCTGAGGGAACAGTCGCCTGAAACTGGATCCAAACCCTTGCCAAGGCTGGGTTATTGTGGGGAAAAATATGGATTATTATGGAAAAAATATAGATATTATGGAAAAAAATGATGAGATCAGTATGAGAAATTTAGCCAGAAGAATGTGCAAGATCACTCCTGGACACAAAAAAGTGTCCTTGGGGGTAAGGGGGGGGGAAAAATAAAAGGGCCCCCCCTTGGGAGGCCACCCTTTGGGGGGGGGGGGCCTTTTTTATGCTTTTCCTTAAAAAAAAAAAAATTTTCCCCCCTTTAATTTATATCACTGCCAGGGTCCACAAAAAATCAAATTTATAGGATTTGCTGATGTAAGGTGATCAGAATTTTGTGGGTGGATTGGATTCCCCTCCCAAAAACTCCCATAAAAAAGGAATATCAGAGGCTCAGCTGAGGAAAATTCATCCCTCACACCAAGTGAGGCCTTGCCCTCAACAATCCCCAATTCCTTGCCTGCAGCAAGGTGGAGGCCAAACCCTTCCCAAAGTGATATTGAGTGACACAGACGAAAATATGAGATATTATGGAAGAAATTTATGGATATTATGGAAATTACTCCCGGAAAAGGTGTTTCCAAAGTAAACCCTGGGGCAGCCAAAATCAAAAAATGGTCTGGTAGGAGCGGCGCTGCGCCTAGCTCCTAAATCCCTTCAATTTAATTCAATGCAGCGCCCACAAAATCCAATTTTTTTAGGGTATTGCTGAGGAGGGTGCCGGATTTGTGTGCTGGATTGGACTCATCCACGGGTCCACAAAAACCCCAAAGAACAAAGAAATAGAAGGCATATCAGAGCCTCACTGAGAAATTCCCCACCTCCACACCAAGTGAGGCCGTTTTATTTTTTTTTTCTCCCTCAAATCCCAATTTCCTAGTTGCTCAGCAAGTGAGCCAAAAACCCTGCCAAAGCTTGAATATTGTGAGCGAAAAAAACATTGGGGTATTATTGGCTAGAAAAAATGGTATCAGGAAGAGAATTACCAGACAAGTGTGCTCCAATGTAACCCTTGGGAGCAGCCAAGAATCATAAAAATGTTCGGTTTGGTAGAAGCAGTTCCCTGGCCAATATGGGCTTTCCTAAAATCCTTTAATTGCTTCCCAGCAGACCCAAAAATTCCAAGTATTTTAGGGTTTCATGATGGTTGTGTCGAGATTTTGGGTTGGGAAAAGTTGAGATTCTCCCTATCCAAAAAACCCCAATACAAAGGATATCAGAGGCTAGCTGAGAAGAAATTCCCCTCAGAAGCAAGTGACAGCGCTTCACCTCAAAATCCCAATTTCCTGTGACTCAGCAAGGCTGGGAATGTGACAGCAGGAAAAAAAAAAAAAAAATTAAATTAAAAAGCCTTTTCCATCTTTCTGAAGAGAAATTAATTTAAACCCTTGGTCTGAAATCGCCCCTGCCGCTTGCACCATAGGACACTTGAACATCCGAGTCTGTTGTGCCCAGCTGATGGATTTTCTGTTCTAAATTAATCTTTCAGCCAAACTTTTTGCTCCCGGGAAAAAATCAGAGATGACACCACAGAAGATCACACACACACTCCCAAAAAAGCAGATTCACCACAGGTTTAGGCAGTCAGGGTCACGCATTCAAGCCCCCCAGGAGTCAGATTCCGTATTTGACGGAAAACATCCCCCAAATCCCTGGGATGGTGCCAAAAAGGTGCTTAACGGCTGTCCAGCTGTTCCCCAGCCGCAGCTCCTCTCTCTATGTCGCCTGGTTTTAAAACAAAACAAAAAAAACATTTCCTTTTTTAAAGATTTTTAAAAAAAGAATTTCACAACTCTCAGGAATTCACATCTCCTGTGGTGGGGCTTTCTCACTCGGTAGAAAAATCCCTTCTGCAACAAGGCAAGGACTCTTGCTGTGCTTTTCCTATAGACATTAAGTGACTATTATGTTCTTTTCTTAAAAAATTTAAAAGACAAGAGGCTGTCGCACAGAAACCTGCTTATATTCTCCTTGCAGTTGCAGCGTTAAGAGAAAACAACTCCTTCACTTTGATAATGTTTCTCTTAGATGGCTTTTTTTATATATTATTATTATAATATATTTTTCTAATTGGAGTTTTTTTTTTTCTCTCAAATCCGGATCATCACCCTTATTTTTAAGGACAGAGGTTGAGGAGCACTGACTCCATCACTAATTTAATGATATTTTTTTCTTTTTTTGATTCCAGATTCACATTTCCAGGTGCCAAGAGTCCAGAGAAGAGCCCCCCGCTCACTTCTGCCTTCCTTTTGAGATCAATATTTTGGTTTTTGTGTTTATTTATTGAACACAGCAGTGACCGTTGGCATCTTTGAAGCGTAATCTCATCTTGGGCCGGTATTTCTCCAGATAAAGCAGCTGTTTGGAATTGAAAGCTCCCCTCCTTTTCCTAAAAAAAAAAATCACAAAAAAGGTGGATATCAATGGAAAAAAAAGCTCCTTTTTGCTCACCTCAGGCAGATTAGTTTTAATTTTAATTCGTTAATATTTTAATGATTTTTATATTTACTAATATTCAAAATATATTAAATAATAAGTATTATTGAAAGSTCTCCTTCTAAACCACAAAAAAGTGGATATCAATGGGAAAAAAAAGCACCTTATTGCTCACTTCAGGCAGATTAGTTCTAATTTTAATTATTATTTTAATAACATTTTTATATTTATTAATATTCAAAATAGATGAAATAATAAARATTATTGAAAGCTCCCCTCCTTTTCCTAAAAAAAAAAAAGCACAAAAAAGTGGATACCAATGGAAAAAAAAGCACCTTTACACTCAATTCAGACCGATTAATTTTAATTAGTTATTATTTTAAAATTATTTTTATATTTAATAATATTCAAAATATACGAAATAATATTATTGAAAGCTCCCCTCCTTTTCCTAAAAAAAACCCACAAAAAAGGTGGATATCAATGAGAAAAAAACCCACTATTTTGCCCACTTGTGACAGATTTTCACCTCACAAGATTCAAGATATTTGAGCTTTTTCTTCACATTTAAACACAAATTTGAATGAGATATTATTTATTTTAGGATCAAACTCACAAAAAACCCCAAATCTCTTCCTTAACAAATACAGGCAGGTCAAAAACCACAGAATAAAAGATTCCTGGGGAGGAAAAAAAAAAAAAAAAGAGAATTTTCACTTACTGCCTTATGAACTGAACTGCATCCTCATACTTCATTCCACATTCAATGAGAGCAAGTGCGACCAGGACGGGAGCCCTGCAGGAAAAATCAATATTTCAGGGAGAAGCACAGAAATAATAAATGGAATCCTTCAGATTTCATCCAATTCCTCTCCCCAAACAAGCAGCTGAAGGGTTTTTTCTCTCAGCATTTCCTACTGAAAGGTGTTTTGCCCGATGTAAAATGACTTTTTGTGGAAGGGATTCTTCTTGCAAAGGAAATAAAAATCAATAGCAGCTCTTTAGCGGTTGGGGTATGAGAATAATTCTGGGTTTTTCTCTCACTTTAACCTCATTTTCTGGTTTTTGACATCTCCTGAATGCTTCTGAGTGTGGAGTGAGCTGGGCAGACACTGAGCTATGGCTTTAGAGATATTTCTATATTTTTCTTTTTTAACTAATTCAGTCAAGGAGCGGGGAGAAGTAGAATTTTCTGCTTTGGGATCTTCATTTCAGAAGTCAGTTAAGGGTAAAAAAATGGGTTTTTAACACTCAGGAATCCCCAAATACATTGAATTTTGTCCACCCCACAGTGCAAGAGGCACCTCCAAGGGTGTGTAAAGAAGGATTAAAGAGGTGCCAGAAACTGGACAGTTCCTGTGGCTAAAATAAGAAAATTCAGGAGGAATAACTCCCACTGTCACCCTGCACCTGCACAAATACAATTATTCATTCTCCAAGGGGGAATTTGATCAATTCACAACACTTTTATAGAGTGAATTCATGACTGACACAAGTGTCCTCCAATATTATTGATCAATTATGAAATTAATCAATTACTTCATATAATGTATGAATATAATACACTGAATGCATATAAAAATTTATTAATAATATAATTAATGAACTAATTAATATCTTTAAGCTGTTTTAAGTCCSTGTTGCTTTCATGACACAAATTTGATGTTGGTTTAAATTATTTGGGACAAAACAGAGAAATTGGGGGTTGTTAAACACCTTCCTGCCAAATAAACAAAGTTTATTATTGTATTTATTAAATTTATTATTTAATATAATTAAATAATTAGTTGATTCACTATTAATAATTATATTTACTATTCAAACTTATTATTTAACATAATTAAAGAATTAGTTTATTTATTATTAATTATATCAACTTAGCATTTATACTTATTGTTTGATATAATTAAATAATTAGTTGATTCACTATTATTAAATTAATTCTATTGATTTAGTAATCATAAAGATGTTGAATAATATATTAACTTCGTATTTAACTTTATTATTTAATATAATTAAATAATTAGTTGATTTCCTATTATTCATATTAATTCTATTGATTTATTAATATAAATGGCTAATCATTATATTAATTTTGTTATTTAAATTCATTAATAAATTTAATACGGAATAACTTAATTATTTCAACTTATAAATTTATTTTAAATGTAATATAATTAAATAATTAGTTGCTTTAATATTAATTATTAAATTATAATATTGGTTTGTATATATATAATTGTTAATAATTTGGTGATTAAAGTTACTATTTAATATAATAAAATAATAAACAAAATAATAATAAATTTTAATTAGGAAATAAAAAAAATTTATTGATATTTTCATTGATTTGATTGTTAATAAACCCATTTCAAGGCACTGACCTTCCCAGCCCTGCCACACAGTGAACGGCCACGCAGCACCCGGGCTCCTCCCGAAATTTGGTTTTCAACAGGTTCAGCCAATCCTCCACGATCTGGCTGGGGGGTGGTGCTCCATCATCAACGGCCAATCCTGAGGGAAAAAATCCTTAAACCCACAGCCTGCACCCGGGACCACAAACCCTGCTTTTAGTAAAAACAAAAAAGGATAATAAACACAATTTTTGGTTTTTTTTCCGGTGGCACAGGAGTTTGCAGGTCGATAAAATGCAACATTAAATGTTTACAAGCGTTTAATTGCACTTGGCACTGCAGCCCTGTGAACTCCTCTCCAATAAAGGGTTTTTGAAAGAGAAATCCCTGCCCTTGAAATGCCATTTTATTAAAAAAAAAATGTGAAAATCAATAGGTATTTTCAGATAAACACGGGAAGAGAGGAGAACCCTGCTGGTGGCTGAAATCCACTTTGTGCTCCAGAAATCCCATTCTGAGGGGTGAAGCTGCTCCTAAAAATTCCCAATTCCAGAGGAGCAGCTCCTCCAGGAATTCAGGGAGTTCCCAATCCCCTGGGTGTTTTTAATTAAAAAAAAAAAACAAAAAACAAAAAAACACCAAACTTTTATGAGCAGAAAGGTGCTCAAATTATGGCAGAAATTCACATTTTTCACTGTTGAAGGGGCAGCCGCCATTAAATCCAGGCTATATTAAATATCAATAATCAAAAATGGATATTTTTGCTGTGCTGGTGGCTGTGGCACCTCTGAAAATCCCATTTGTGCTCCAGGCTCTGAGGGAGTGAAGCTGCRCCTAAAAATTCCCAATTCCAGAGGAGCAGCTCCTCCAGGAATTCAGGGAGTTCCCAATCCCCTGGGTGGTTTTAATTTGAAATAAAAGCTCTTTTATGAGCAGAAAGGTGCTCAAAAAATTGCAGAAATTCACATTTTTGCTGTTGAAGGGGCAGCCCCCATTAAATCCAGGCTACATTTCATATCAATAATCAAAATTTGATATTTTTGCCATAGAAGCAGCTGCCATTTTTCCTCACACAACTTTCCTGGAATTTTACATGATTCCTTTCAGGCCCAAGCACAACATCCCACAGTTTATCATTTTCTTGGGTGCAGGGAGTGCTGGAGAAAGGATGTAAAGGAGGAAAAAATAGTATTTAGTAATTCTTTAGCACTTTTCTTCAGATGATTGTGATGTATTTTAGCAGCAAAACTCACGGCAGGGTCCTGGATTATTCCACAACCTCTGAAAACAGAAGGAAATTGCTTTAAAAAGAGCCCTCTCCTCTCTTTAGGACTAAAAATCTCTTTTCTGGAGCACTTTAAGAAGAAGTTCTGATGAAATAAAATCCTCTGGAACCTGAAAACAGCACAAACCACCAGAGTTTTCATTCTAAAATGTGCTGTGAGGTGGGAGTTCTGTAAAAAAACCCCKAAAAAATACCAATATAATTTTATATGGGATTAATTCACCGAGCCTGAAGAGTGCAGAGAAGTCCTTTGTTAAAGTACTTGGAAAATTAAAAATAACTGGGACAACACAGCAAAGGGAAAGGCCACAGGAATAAAATCACAAATCAAAATTTGTTCTTTCTAATAAAAGGTTTTTATGGGATTTTCCAGCCAATCCCCCAGTGCTACTGGGTTATTTTAGGTCTGTGGCACCCCCTGTCCCAGAAGAGAGGGACAGGCAGCAGGATGCTGCTTCTGAAAGAGGATTTTCTGTGTTTAATTGAAATTAAAATTTTTCCTTCCTATCCACACAACTCCTGGGCTGGCCTGAATCAATCCCAGCACTGATAAAACACAGGGACAAAAAAATTCTGGCATCAGGGATGGAAATGCAGCAAAGTTTTGCAGGATTTTTTCCTTATTTTGAGCTCTGCCCCCTCTGGGTTCCTGTTGGACAGGACAAAAAAAAGCAAATTCTGAGGTGCACAGTGATTAAAAACCAGGATTGCACAAAGGGGGAGAGGCAGGAGAGGGATTTATCATTTTTTTCCTTTTATTTGGAATGGCACAACAGCTCCAGGAATGGCAACCCAGGTGGTGAAGTGACAGGACTTTGAGGGGATAAAGAAGTTTTTCTTCAAAAATACTGGAATTAGGAGCTCCAAGGAATTCCAAGCAAGGAATTCRCACCTCCAGCAGGGGCATTTCCACCTCCCTGTGCCAGCCTGGTGGTGGCTCTTGGGGGGCACAGAGGGTAAAATAAATCTGAGCCAATAAATTAGAGTGAGAAAAAGACAAGGAAATATCCCTTTGATCATTGAAGATAAACAAAGACACCTGTGGAAAGCAAAAATAATATCCAAAAATCTCTCAGAAAAAATATAAAAAATAACCTGAAGATGGAACCAAAGCCACCCCTGGAAGGCAAAAAGTGCCAAAGAATCCTCTTCAAAAAAATGTAAAAACACTGAAGATTAACAAAGCCACACCACAGCCCCCTCTGGAAGCCAAAAAGTGCCAAAAATCCTCTCAGAAAAAATATAAAAAATACTGAAGAGAGAACCAAAGCCACCTCTGGAAGCCAAGAAGTTGCCGAAAATCCTCTCAAAAAAATGAAAAATACTGAAGATGAACAAAAGCACCACAGCCCCTCTGGAAGCAAAAAAAGTGCCAAAAATCCGTCTCAGAAAGAAATATAAAACAAATACTGAAGATGAAACAAAGCCACCACAGCCCTCTGAAGCAAAAAGTGCCAAAAAAATCCTCTCAGAAAAAATTATAAAAAATAACTGAAAATGAACAAAGCCCAACCGTCTGGAAGCCAAGTGGCCAAAAATCTCGTCAAAAAACAAATTACTGAAGTAGGAACAAAGTCACTACAAGACAGCCCCTCTGGAAGCAAAAAGTACCAAAAATCCTCTCAGAAAAAAATATAAAAAATATACTGAAGATGAACAAACCCACCTCTGAAGCCAAGCTGCCAAAAATCCTCTCAAAAAAACAAAATATCTTGAAGATGAACAAAGTCACTACAGACAGCCGCCTCTGGAAGCCAGAAAAGTACCAGCCAAAAATCCTCTCAGAAAAAATAAAAAGAAAATAATGAAGATGAACAAAGCCACCACAGCCCCTCTGGAAYCCAAAAATTCARAGAAAAAAAACCAAAACCCTCCTGGTTTTCCTGATTTTGTGCTTCTGAATTTTGTGCAGCCCAAGGAATTAAATCCATCCCTGCAGGGAATTGCAGCCCAGCCCCAGGACCAGCTCATTCCTTATTTTCTGCCTTCTGGGAAAAAACTCTGGAGCCACCACATTCTACCCATGACCCARTCCCAGGTCTGCCAAAACATTTCCATTTTCAGGGGTTTCACCACATTTTTGACCTCAGGAGTGCTAAAATAGACATTAAATGGTGCTAAAAGAGGCACTAATCTTGCCCCGGGCTGTGTTTTTAATGTTGAATGTTYTTTTTCACAGGCAAATATTAGCTTGAAATAGCGAGGTGTTATTTTCTCAGCTGGGGGTTACTCAATCCCATTTCAGAGCAGCAAGAGGACTCTGGCTGGAAAATAAAAAGCAGGAATTCATGGGGAAAAGGAGCTGGATTTATCTCCCTCCTGGAGCAGTGTCCTGAGGCTTTTTAGGCTGAAATATCTTCAAACAGGAGATTCTGCTCTCCACACCAGGGCACAGCTGCAGCAAACCCCATTTCCAGTTTTGGTTTTTTGGTTTTGTTTTTTTTTTTAAGCAAAGCTTCCTCAAAGAGCAGCTTTCGGTTCAAAATTGAGGTTTTAATTCTTCCTGAGAAGCAAAAAAAACCGGAATTATTTTAAAAACACAAACTCCAGGGCCTGGAGAAGGTGGGAATTCCATCCCATGGCTGCCCTGGGAGGAATCTCCCCTCTGGAACAGGAATTCTCTCCCAAGCCCCAGCTTAASTCAGGGCTCAGAGGGATTGCACAGCACAAATTTAATTTAATTTAATCCTCCCAGCCTCTGAGGAGTGTCCCAGTGTCCTCTGSAAGGAGGAAAAACACAATTCCAGAGGGCAGCCCCGCAAGGAGGGACTTTTCCAACCACGTGGCTGCCTGGAACTGGAATAAAAACACTGCAGGGCTGGGAGCCAGGAAACCTGACTGACCTGCACGTGGAATTTTCACTGATATGCCACAAWAACATTATTTTCTCCTCATGGAAAACTGCYGGAGTTTTCCATGTTTTTGAGGGTTTTTTTCTGCATGGAAAACTGCAGGAGTTTTCCTGTGGAAGCCACAAAACCTGACTGACCTGGACCTGGAATTTTCATTGATATGCCAGGATAAAAATTTTTTTCTCCTCATGGAAAACCGCAGGAGTTTTCCTGTGGAAGCCACAAAACCTGACTGACCTGGACCTGGAATTTTCACTGATATGCCACAATAACATTATTTTCTCCTCATGGAAAACTGCGGGAGTTTTCCATGTTTTTGAGGTTCTTTTTCTGCATGGAAAACTGCAGGAGTTTTCCTGTGGAAGCCACAAAACCTGACTGACCTGCACGTGGAATTTTCACTGATATGCCACAATAACATCATTTTCTCCTCATGGAAAACTGCTAGAGTTTTCCATGTTTTTGAGGTTTTTTTTCTGCATGGAAAACTGCAGGAGTTTTCCTGTGGAAGCCACAAAACCTGACTGACCTGCACGTGGAATTTGATATTCCAGGATAAAAAACTTTTTCTCCATAGAAAAAAATAAATTTTCTCCTCATGAAAAACTGCAGGAAAATGCAATGGAAGGTTTCTTGTGGAAGTCAAGAAACATGACTGACTTGGACCTGGAATTTTCACTGACACACCAGGATAAAATTTTCTTTTCCTCATGGAAAACTGCATTTTTCCTGTGGAAGCCATAAAACCTGACTGACCTGGATGTGGAATTTGATATGCCAGGATAAAAATCTTTTTCTCCATAGAAAAAAAAAATTTTCTCCTCATGGAAAACTGCAGGGGTTTTGCCACAAAACCTGACTGACCTGGAATTTTCACTGATATCCTGGAGTAAATTTCTTTTCCTCAGGGAAAACTGATTTTTCCTGTGGAAGCCAAGAAACACCCAACTTGACCTGGATGTGTGAAATTTCATTCTATAAGCCACAATTTAATTTTCTTTTCCCCTCATGGAAAACTGCATGAATTTCCATGTGGATAGCCACAAACCTGACTGACCCGGACCTGGAAATTTTCACTGATATTATGCCAGGATAAAATATGTTTTTCCTCTTCATTGGAAACTGCCATATTTTTCTGTAGATAGCCACAAAAACCTGGAGACTGACCTGGATGTGAGACTTTTCATTTATAAGCCAACAATAATCTTTTTTTTCCCCTCATGCCCAAAACTGCAGGAGTTTTCCTATGGAAGCCACAAAACCTGCACTGACTCACGGACCTGGAATTTTCACTGATATGCCAGCCAAAAATAAAATTTTCTTTTCCTCAACAAAACTACATTTTTCCTGTGGAAGCCACAAAACCCAACTGCTGGATGTGATTCTCACTATTAAGCCACAAGTAATTTTTTTTTTTCCCCTTCATGGAAAACTGCAGGAGTTTTTCCTGGCAGCTGCAGCACGAAAAGCTGCAGGAAGGTCCTGAGGTTGCAATTTCTGCCTCACAACACCGGCCAGGTTGTTATTACTCACTCCAACCAAAATAACTGATTTTATCAATTTTGAAAAAACCAGTTTCTCTTAAGAATTCCAAAAGTATTGCCTGGTGAATAAACACCTGCCATGTGGGAAGCCTGCCGGGCTCGCACTACACCATCTTAAAAAACCTCCCTGGGTTCAAGATCAGAACACCATTGCACAATGGCAATGTGAGGTGAGCCAGTGTGCAAGGAATCTTCCACCGTGCGGAGCCCCGACTCAGGCGCGTCAGGAGGGGATTTTGGGAGGAATTCTTCCCTCTGAGGGTGAGAAGGGGTTTTTGGGATGGATCTTCCCAGAGAATTTTTGTAGCTGCCCTAGGATGGTCCAAGGCCAGGCTGGATTAATCTGTATTATTGGGTAGTCACCACACTCTGGCCATGGTGAGGATGAAATTTTTAAGGTTCCAACCCAAAACATTCCAGGCATTCCATGGTTCTCTCCGTGCCACAGAAAATTGTGGCAACTCAGGGCTTCAGGAGGGATTTTGGCCAGAATTCTTTCCTCTGAGGTGAGGAAGGGGGTTTTGGGATGGCATTTCCCAAAATCTGTGGGCTACTCCAGGGGGGTTTTTGGGATGGATTTCCCAGAGAATTTGTTCCGGCTGGCTCCAGGAAGTGTCCAAAGGCCAGGCGATTAATCTGGTATTGGGATAGTTCATCCACACTCTTCCTTGGCCATAGGCGGGTGAGGATGAATTTTAAGGATTCCAACCCAAAACATTCCAAGATTCCATGGTTCTCTCCTGGCACAGAAATTTGTAGCAACACAGGGGTCAGGAGGGGAATTTTGGGAGGAATTCTTCCCTCTGAGGATGAGGAGGGGTTTTTGGGATGGATTTCCCAGAGAATTTGTGGCTGCCCCAGGAGCATCCAAGGCCAGGTTGGATTAATCTGGAGTGGTTTTTAATTAATTGGGAGTGTTTTTTTAATTAATTGGCAGTGTCCCTGGCCATGGTGTGGATGAGATTTAAGGGTTCCAACCCAAAACATTCCAGGATTCCATGGTTCTCTCCTGCCACAGAAATTTGTGGCAATTTGTCCCCCACAGGCTCAAAAGTGGCACTTTCTGTAAGAGCAAGGAGAGGGAATTTTATCCACATGCTGAAAAAACCAACAGCAAAGCCAAAAAATGCTGTGGGGCCAGAGACAAGGACCAAACCAAGCTTCAACCACAGGGCTGAGCACCAAATATCACCAAAATAATCCCTAAAAAACACACAAAATATCTCAACAAATCCAAAAACTACACAAAAACCCACTGAGTTTTTTAAACCCACCTTTACCTGGTGCTAAATTTTTTTGGCCATGCTGGACCATCCCCAAGCACTGAAGAGATCCCCACAAGTTCRAGAGATGAAAATTCATATTTTTAGCCAGTTTTAAAGGCAACTCACTAGAACTTGGATTCCTTCTTTCTCGATTGGAGCTTGATCATAAGTGGCATCACAAACTCGCACCAAGGTTGTCACCCCGTACTTCTTCAGCTCCTGGAAGAGAAAGGAAAACKCCTGAACACTGAATAATGAAAAATTTCTTTTTATCAGCTAGAAAAATCAACATTTTCCACATTTTCAGGGCAGCAAAGRGAGTGCGCGTGGAAGGATAAAATTTGTGAGGAGATTTAAAAGGGACAGGAAAAAATGAGAAACGTTTCTGAGGGGAAAAAATTGGAATTATGAGAGCAAAATTGCAATTATGAGAGTACTAAAATAGCTGCTTYAATGCTCCATGCAGCTTCTTCTCCTCTTTAAATAGAAGCCTGGGACTGTTTGCTTCAGCCAGTGTTGACATTTGGAGGCAGGGAGGAACAGAGCACACACCCCACCACGCTCCAGCTTCCTGGTAATGCACTAAAAGCAGCACTCGGTGCCAGATAAAGAACCAGAGGATCAAACAAAAGCTGCTCCAGCTCACTCTGAAGGCTCAAAAATCAGAATTTCCACTGCTGTTRGGGGCTGAATTGCACCTCAGAATTAGCAGGAGTATCCATGGCAGAGAGTGCTGGAAAAGGGAGGAAATTCTAAATAAAAATACTCAATAATTGGGGTGTTAAAATTATTAACACCCCAATTATTGAGTATTTTTATTTAGAATTCCTAAATAAAAATAGGAATTTTTATTCCTAATCAAAATTATGAGAATTTTAAATGTTCTGTGTTCAAAGGCACAGACCCACAGGAGAATCTAAAGTTGTAGAACAAATTAATTAATTTGTTCTAAAATGAATTGAGAGTGCTACGATTACAAGTGTGTAATATCACAAAGTAGAAAAACTTTAAGATTTTAGAATATAAAAATAAA
>NDFG01000101.1:352297-369327 GCA_002167245.1 Sporophila hypoxantha | reverse complement strand
GGAGGGGGATCCTTCGTCACGTAATGTAGTGATAAGACAGGCAACAATAGAGGTTAGGWATTAGGAGGAAYTTCRTCRCTGTGAGCGTGGCGAYGCACTGGCACAGGGCGTGGAATGCCRCGAGCCTGGAATTGTTCGAAGCCAGGTTAGATAATATCTTGAGCAACCCGCTGTAGCAGGAGGTGCCCCCTCTCCACAGGTCCTTCCATCCCCCCTTATAACCCATGGTACAGGCCTCTTCCCCCCCTTTGGGCATTGGTATAGCCCGGGGGCGACTCGCTCTAACCGTCCCCAGTTACCCTTGGTACATCCCGGACCCCCCCGCAGCTCTCCCACACTTGGACCGGCCCTCTGACCGCACGTGCACACGGGGCCTTCCACGCCAGCATCCTCCCCCGCCAGCGCAGTGGTACAGCCCGCTCCTCCCCACTGCCGTCAGTGGTTCGGTCCGCCCGGGGGGTTCCCACGGCTTCCGCTTCCCTGAGCCCGCGGCGGGACCGGGACCGGGACCGGGATTTGGGAACCGGGATAAGGGATAAGGATCCCTGCACGGGCTGGAGGAGATGTGCGATTTCCRCAATTATAAACGCTGCTGTCTTCCCATTTCCTATGCTCTGACTGTCGAATTATTAATAGAGGGCTGTGTTTTATACTAATTTAAGCAGCTGCAGTGCCTGGAATGTGTGCTGGTGAAGGGCTGCCTCCACACACAATAACAGAAACCCCTGCAAAAAAGCTTTTTTGCATTTATAGAATCATGGAATACCTCAAGTTGGAWGGGACCCATAAGGGCCACCAAGTCCAAACCCATCAGGGAAGAAAGTCGAAGAATCATCCATGAAGGGGCAAAACTGAGGGTGAGAAAAAAGGAACTAGCAAACCTTTGTCCCTCAAAATACACAGAGAAGCTGCTCTGTGCCACTTTGCTCGGTTTAATTGTTCTGCAAAATTGTAAGTGGAGTCACATAAACTGTGATAATCACACGCCTTAGGGCTCTTTTCTTTCCTCCTTCAGCACTGTGGTAAGAGCAGCTTCGTCCTTCAGGGACACCGAGGGCTRGTCCCCAGAGCTGTGCCCCACAGCACCGTGAGGGCAGGCTCAGCTCCCACAGGGCACTGCTGGACTCTGGGGGCCAGGGGACACACTGAGCCCTCACAGCGGCACTACCCCTGTACCTCAGGGCAGCGCTGTGCCCCGACCAGGCCAAATCTCGGTCCCCATGGCCCGGTTCCGGTGCCGGTTCCCGGTTCCCCCTCAGCCCCTTCCCGCACCTCAGCGCCGCCGCCTGGCGGGAATGCGGAGCGCGCATGCGCGGCATGGCTGGGGCGCTGTGCGGGCAGAGCCYCGGGTTCGAGTCCTGCGGTCGGCGGTTCGCGGGTGGCCTCGTGTTCGAATCCCGCCCGATCTCCCTATGCCATCGTCAGTTCTCTCACAACTTAGATTTTATGATTCTATTTACTCTACTACAGTTTTGTGCCCCTCAAAGGCTCGTGAAAGGTCYAAGAAAATGCCTTGGCTGGGGTAGCTGGGTTTTGTCTTAAGAGAAGGCTTAAGGGAAACCTCTTTGCTCTCCACAAGCACCTGCCAAAAACCACGTACAAAACCAGGCACAAAATGCCCGGAGCTTGTGGTGTGGGGCCGGTCTCTTCTACTGTGTGAAGAGTGAGAGTAAACGGCCTCAAGCTGAGACAGAGCAGATTCACAGCAGATATAAAGATTTTTTCGCCCTCTGGGCGGCCAGACATTGGGAGAAGCTGCCTGGGGAGGCGATGGAGTCCCCGCATTTAGAGGCGCGGTTGAGGGATTCCAACAGCAGCGCCGCGCGGACTGGATGAATTATTCTCTCCCCACATCCACGATTCCCTGCCTCCATCATCCACAGCTCCCCTCACACCGCCGCTCCCAACCGCGCCAATCCCGCGGGGCCACGCGGCGCATGCGCGGGACGCTCCCGCCGCGGATCCCCCCTCACACACACACCGCCACCGAGAGGGGGCGGAGCTTCCGGCGCGGCACTTCCGGCCCGGGCGCTGCGCGGGCGGTGTGGCCGCTGCGCTCCCGCCGCCGCCGTCCCCGGCCCGCCCGGCCCGGCCCCGGCCCCGCTTCCCCCTCCCCGCACCGCCTCAGTGCAGCGCCGCGACGACCCCTGCGGTCGTTTATTCGCGGACAGGGCCCCGGCGGCCGCGCGCCGCCGCCGCGCCGAGCGCCCCGTGGCGGAGGGGCCCGCGGGCCGCCAGCGGCAGTCTCAGCCGCCGCCCGGTGGGCCGCAGCCGGCGGGCCTCAGGCCCGCCGGTAAGATGGAGCGGAGAACAAGTATCTGCCATGAGCTGATGGCTGAGAAGGACAGCTGGACCGCGTCCTTCCGCACGCCATGCAGCTCCTGACCGCAGGTACGGCACCGGACGGCGGGGCGGCGGGGCCGGGGGCCGTTCTGCTCCGGGTTAAAATGAGATATTTTCTTGTTAAAATCAGATATTTCCTGTTAAAATCAGATATTTCCTGTTAAAATATTTCCCCGTTGAAATGAGATATTTCCGTGTTAAATGAGATATTTCCTTGTTAAAATGGATATTTCTCCTTATTAAAATGCGATATTTCTCTGTTAAAATGAGTGTATTTCCTTGTTAAAATGAGACAATATTTTTCTGTTAAAATGAGATATTTCCTTGTAAAATATTTTTCCCTGTTAAAATGAGATATTTCCCTGGTAAAATTAGATATTTCTTTGTTAAAATGAGATATTTCCCTGTTAAAATGAGATTATTTCTCTATTAATCGCAGCTTAATCCGCAGAGCCGCGAGTTTGTTGGTGTGTGTTTTTATTGTGGTTATGTTGTGTTATATTGTCGTTAGCTCTTGTGGTGTGGCTCAGCCAGATTGGGAGAACTGTAAGAGAATCAAAACCCTTGGGAGAAGCGTTTAATAATTGAAAAGAATACGTGATGGTAATAGTGAACTACGCTGCTAATAATGATAATTGTGATGTTGGGAGGGAATAGAAACAAGCAATGTCCAATTCTTCACCATCCCCATCCCCGAGCTCCTTCAGATCCAGGGTGGCAGTGAGAGAACCGTTTAATAATTGAAAATCCATGAGAGAACCGTGTAATAATTGAAATAAACGTGGTGGTAATAGTGAATACGCTGCTAATAATGGTAATTATGAGATGTTTGAGGGCAGTAGAAACAAGCGATGCCAAATTCTTCACTCCCCAGATCCAGGGTGGCAGTGACAGTGCTGGGATGGAATGTCCCTTTGACCCTTCAGGTGACCTGTCCATGCTCTGGGGACAGCTCCTGTCCATCCAGGTGACGCTGTCCTGCTCTGGGAACAGCTCCTCTGCCATTCAGGTGACCTGTCCTGCTCTGGGGACAGCTCCTGTCCATCCAGTGACCTGTCTGCTTGGGGACAGCTCCTGTCCTCCAGGTGACCTTCCTGCTCTGGGACAGCTCCTGTCTATCCAGGTGACCTGTCCTGCTCTGGGGACAGCTCCTGTCCATTCCAGGTGACCTGTCCTGCTTATGGGACAGCTCCTGTCCATCCAGGTGACCTGTCCTGCTTTGGGGACAGCTCTTCCATCCAGGTGACCTGTCTCTGCTCTGGGGACAGCTCCTGTCCATCAGTGGACCTGTCCTGCTCTGGGACAGCTCCTCTCCTTTCAGGTGACCTGTCCTGCTCTGGGACAGCTCCTGTCCATCCAGGTGACCTGTCCTGCTCTGGGGACAGCTCCTCTCCTTCAGTGTGACCTGTCCTGCTCTGGGGACAGCTCCTGTCCATCCAGGTGACCTGTGCCTGGGTTTTCCCCCTGGGGACAGCTCCTGCTCCTTTCAGGTGACCTGTCCTGCTCTGGGGACAGCTCCTGTCCTTCAGGTGACCTGTCCTGCTTTGGGACACTTCCTGTCCATCCAGGTGACCTGTCCTGCTTTGGGGACAGCTCCTGTCCTTTCAGCGTGACCTGTCCTGCTCTGGGGACAGCTCCTGTCCATTCAGGTGACTCCTGTCCTACTCTGGGACAGCTCCTGTCCATCCAGGTGACCTGTCCTGCTCTGGGACAGTCTCCTGTCCATTCGCGTGACCTTCATGCTTTGGACACAGCTCCTGCTCTATCCAGGTGACCTGTCCGCTTGGGACACTTCCTGTCCATCTAGGTGACCTGTCATGCTTTGGAACAGCTCCTGTCCATCCAGGTGACCTGTCCTGCTTTGGGGACAGCTCCTGTCCATCAGGTGACCTGTCCTGCTTGGGGACAGCTCCTGTCCTTTCAGGTGACCTTCCTGCTCCGGGGACAGCCTCTGTCCATCGAGGTGACCTGTCCTGCTCTGGGACAGCTCCTCTCCTTTCAGGTGACCTGTCCTGCTCTGGGGACAGCTCCTGTCCATTCAGGTGCCTGTCATGCTTTGGACACAGCTCCTGTCCATCCAGGTGACTTGTCCTGCTCTGGGACGCTCCTGTCGCATCCGGTGACCTTCCTCTTGGACAGCTCCTGTCCACCCAGGTGACCTGTCTGCTCTGGACACGCTCCTGTCCATTCAGTGACCTGTCCCGCTCGGGGACAGCTACCTGTCCATCCAGGTGACCTGTCCTGCTCTGGGCACAGCTCCTGTCCATCCTTTCAGGTGACCTGTCCTGCTCTGGGACAGCTCCTCTTTCCTTTCAGGTGACCTGTCCTGCTCTGGGGACAGCTCCTGTCCATCCAGGTGACCTGTCCTGCTCTGGGAACATGCTTCCTGTCCATCCAGGTGACCTGTCCTCCATTGGGGACAGCTTCCCTGTCCATTCAGGTGACCTGTCCTGCTCTGGGGACAGCTCCTCTCCTTCCCTGACAAGGGTTAAACGCAGCTCGGGAGCAGCCGGCACACACCAAGCTGTTGGAAACGTGATTCCATGAAAATCCCTACAAACAGCTGTCGGCAAGAAACGGGAGCTCTGGCCTGCCGAAATCAGGCAGCCCTTCCACCCTGGGACAGAGGAGCTAAAATAGAACCTCAAAGAGCCACGCAGGATTTATTTTCCCTGCTGGAAAATGCAGAGCTGGCTGAAGAAATGGAAAGTGGAAATGGAAATGGCAGCCTTTGTTCTGTGCTCCCAGCCTTCCCTTTCCCTTCCGCCTCGGCTCGCTGCTCACGCCCGTGGGCTCGGCTCGGCTCGGCTCGGCTCGGGTCTCCCCCCTGCAGCTCCCCGGCTGTTGGAGGAGGCTCAGAAAACAGGCCACAGTTCAAAAATTCCCATCTCTGTCTGTTGTCGGGGGAGCTGGGAGGCTCCAGAGCAAGGATCTTTCAGATTCCATCCCGTAGCATTTTTAAATTGTTTTTTCCCCCGCCGCCTTAATATTGATATATTAAAATTATTGTTACAGTGTTTTAAAATCTTTTTTTTCAATGGTTATTATTTAGTTATTAATACTTATTGTTAAGATTTTTTTTTTCCATCCGATTACTGTAATTTTTTATATTTCCAGCTTACATTTATTTTAAAATTTATATTATTTATTCCAATCTTTAAAATTTAATCAATTGGTTATTCTTATTTATTATTATTATTATTATTCATTATTATTATTATTATATTATTATTTATTATTATTATTATTATTATTATTTACCATGCTTTTTAAAAATCTTTGATTTTCCACATCGTCATTATTATTAGTTATTATTATTATTAATTTATAACCATTGCTTTTTAAAAATCTTTAATTTTTTTCTCCACATGGTTGTTATTATTATTATTACTATTGCCTATATATTATTATTTATTATTGTTTCCACCAGTTGCCTTTTAAAATTATTATTTTTTTTCCACTGCTTTCTCAATTATTATCATTTATTATCAATTATCATAATTTAATTTTATTATATTCTTATTTAGCTTGTTTTATATGTATTAATAATTGATTAACTATAATTGATTTATTATATATATTTATTTAATTTGTTACTTTCTTATTGGGATTTTAAAATATTATATGGAAATCATCTGTTTAGATTACTATAAATATATAATATAATATAATTAAATCTAATTAAATTACTAATCTTTATGTTTAATTAATTAATTTTTAACTGTAATTCATTCAATAATTATTTTTTTTTAATTATTATTTAATAATATTTTAAATAATTTTTAAAATTAGTTTAATTATAATTTTTAAATTATAACTGGAATTTTAAATATTTTTTCTTTCTCTACCTGCTTTTTTTTAAATTATTCTTTTGTCAGGCTGTTAAAAATGCAGTTTTTGGGCAGCGTCTGGAGTTTTAGGAGCTTGTTTTTAGTGCAGGGAATAAATTTTTGGGAGTTTTTGTCTCTCCCATTGTGCCAAAAAACCTCACAGCTCCTTGATCATACAATAAATGAGTCTTTATAATCTGATTTTCCATCACTTTCATTGTTTCGTCATGAATAAAATTCTTCAGCCAGCTCTATGCCTCCCAGGCAAAGGAAATCCAAGGAATGTTGCAAATTCCCCCACAAAGAGCCGCATCCTGCACAACAGCTGAGGGTGTAACGAGGATTAGCAGTTTTTGTTTTTTAATTATATTATTTTAATTAATTAATTAAATAGTCATTGATTGCAGCTGTGGGGGATTTAAAATTGGCAAGCAAGCTCACAGTGTGGTATTTTGAAATCACTTTTTTAAAATACATATTTTTATATGATTTAATAATAATTGGGAAATAATTGAATAATAATGATAATAAGAAGAATTCCCAAGTCCCAGATTCATGAGTGAGCCTGAGCAGGAAAAACAATGAGGAAGAATTTGAAGGTAAA
Source organism: Sporophila hypoxantha (assembly GCA_002167245.1). Taxonomy (NCBI): domain Eukaryota; kingdom Metazoa; phylum Chordata; class Aves; order Passeriformes; family Thraupidae; genus Sporophila; species Sporophila hypoxantha. The sequence goes on along the minus strand of NDFG01000101.1, from coordinate 362,550 downwards.
AATGATGATTAGGTGATTTTTTTTCCTGGATGAGCCCCAGATTCTCTGGATTCTCTTGGAATTTCAGCCTGTGGCGCAAGCTGTGCTGCACAACTCCAGCAAAAATCATTTCCAGACCCCATAATGCTCCTGCAGTGTGTCAGCAGAAAATTCTTATTCCAGCCTTTTTTCCCTCCCAGAAGTGGAAATTGCTCAGGCTGCCTCCTCAGGAGGGAACCTGCTGATGAATTTCGCATTTATTGTATTTAAACACATCAAGTTGTCTAAAAATATGTGATGGTTCACTGTATTTTAAAGGGAAAATTCTTAATTTTTTGGCTTCTTTTGGGAGGCAGGGGCCTGCAGTGATTGGGATTCTTATTGATTCATGCACTCTTGGTGTGAATTCATGTTCTTAAGAAGAAACTGAAATCTGGATTTCTTGCATTTCAAATATATATCCACATTTCCCTCCTGGGATTTGGGGTCTGCTGATAACCTTCCTTTTCCATAGAATAAAAAATCCTTTTTTTTTTTCCTTTGTTGATGCTGTTGAAAGAGCAGGAGGTGTGAAGGGCACAGCCCTCTCTGCTTCCCAGCTTTGGGAAAAGGAGAATGTCCACTGTGGTTTGGGGGTGTTTGGGCAATTTTAGCTGTTTATTTCATGGGAAAAAGCTCCAAGCTGAGCTCCCAGGGAATGTTGGAGCCTGTGCCCTTCCAGGACACAGAGAGTGGAATAGGAGCTGGGGAGTGCTGGGAGCTCCCCAAGGAATTCCCTGCCGGATCCAGCTTGCCATCCTGGGAAATGTCCAGGGTGGTGTTGCTCCTGGAAAGGTGCACGAGAGTGAGTAGGAGAGTCAGGGTCCTCGAGCTCCTTGCACCTGCAGTCCAGGCCTCTCCTGAATGGAGATTCCCTCCATTCCTGTCCTTCCAAGTGCATATCCTGTCCCCAAACTGCCACCTGAAACTGTCCCCTGCTGTCTCAGGCTGGATTGTCTTGAAACCATTGCACTTCGTGCTTTTCGATTTTTGTTTTGTTCAACCATTGCAGTGTTCTCAACAGCTGGCACCGCTGTGGGCATTCCTGTTCCCAGAGCTGTGGCCATTCCTGTTCCTACCTCAGTGGCCATTCCTGTTCCTACCTCAGTGGCCATTCCTAGGGCTGTGGGGCCATTCCCATTCTTGCTGCTGTGGCCATGCCCGTTCCCTCAGTGCCCATTCCCCTTCCTGGTATTGTGGCCATTCCTGCTGCTGTGGCCATTCCCAGAGCTGTGGCCGCTCCTATTCCACTTCAGTGGCCATTCCTGTTCCCAGAGCTGTGGCCATTCCCATTCCCAGCCCTGTGTCCATTCCTGCTGCTGTGGCCATTCCTATTCCCACCTCAGTGGCCATTCCCATTCCCACCTCTGTGCCCATTCCTGCTGCTGTGCCCATTCCCATTCCCACCTCTGTGCCCATTGCCATTCCCATTCCCACCTCAGTGACCATTCCCACCTCTGTGCCCATTCCCACTTCTGTGGCCATTCCCATTCCCACCTCTGTAGCCATTCCCAGAGCTGTGCCCATTCCCACCTCTGTGCCCATTCCCACCTCTGTGCCCATTCCCATTCCCGCCTCAGTGCCCATTCCTGCTGCTGTGGCCAATCCCATTCCCACCTCTGTAGCCATTCCCAGAGCTGTGCCCATTCCCACCTCTGTGCCCATTCCCATTCACACCTCAGTGGCCATTCCTGCTGCTGTGGCCATTCCCATTCCCATTCCTGCTGCTGTGCCCATTCCCATTGCCATTCCCATTCCCACCTTTGTGCCCATTCCTGCTGCTGTGCCCATTCCCATTCCCACCTCTGTGCCCATTCCCACCTCTGTGCCCATTCCCATTCCCGCTGCCATCCCAGGAGTTTCTCCCCCCGTGCCCCATCCCAAATCTCACCTTTCCCTCCCCGTGCCCTTTCCCTGGCAGTGCCCCCCTCCCTTCCCAGCAGAGCTCTGCCTGCCCAGGAGTGCCAGGCTGCAATCCCAGGCTGGGGCTGGATTTTGGGGCGGGAAACAGTGGGATTAGGATTGCCAAATTCTTGGGATTTGGCCAGGAGCTGTTTCCCCTTCCAGAGAAATCAAACCAGCTGGGCAGCAGGGAAGGATGGAGGAGGCTCTGCTTTCCTCAGAGGTGCCACCCCCAAATCCTTTAGGGTTTGGGGTTTTTCTCTTCTTAGAGTTGTTATGCCATTATGTGTCCTAAACTTTCCAGGCTTCTTACAGTCTTCACAAATCGAACGTGCTCCAACAGAAGCATTCCATGGGGATTTGGATTCTTAGGGAATAGCCCAGGAGCAGGCAGCATCACCAACGCCTTTACCTGCACGGTCAGGAATCGAATGAGTTCCCCATCCCTGGAAAAATGCCTTTGTTAATCCTGCCCCTCATGCCTCCAGCCGTGGCTGACATTCCCCGTGGCAAGCAGGGAAACCCGGGTGACCAAAAAACCTCTGGAGTGGCCTGGAGCCTCCAGGTGTCCCAAGAGCTGCTCGCTGGGTGTCACAGCCAGGCCACCAGTGCCAAAGATTTTAAATGCTTCCTCACGCTCATTTCCAGACTCCCGTGCCGTGGATACTGGGGCTTGCCCTTTGAATTCTCAGAGCCTAGAATTCCCAAAACTTGGAATTCCAAAACTTGGAAATTCCCAAGTTTGGAATTCTGGGGTTTGGAAATAACCAGAGCCTGGAATTCCCAAAGTTGGCATTCTCAAACTTGGAATTCCCAGAGCCTGGAATTCCCAAAATTTGGAATTCCTAGATATTGGAATTCCCAAATTTGGAATTCCTATGATATTGGAATTCCCAAATTTAGAATTTCAGAGCTGGAGTTTCCGCAGATATTGCAATTCCCAAGCCTTGCATTCCTGGAGCCTGGAATTCCCAGATATTAGACAATCCCAGAGCCTGGAATTCCCAAAAGCTTTGGAATTCCGAGAGTTTGGAATTCCTCTGCTGCTCCTTCTCCTCCCTTCTATTTTAATCTAGCATTCCAGAGACGTGGAGCTGCGCTGCTTTTAAATTTTGGTTTTGTTTTTTCACCAAATTCTTCCTGATTTTTGTCCAGTTTTAGCAAAAAAATATTGAATTTAATGTATTTTGGCTGGTTTCTTTGTAAATTTAGGGGAGGCGCGAGAGAATTTCCTTCTGGTATTTGTGATTCGCATCTGTGATCTGATGTATGTTTAAGGAAAATATAAAACAGCCCTATTTTTTATATTATTATTTATATTTTATTGTTATATTTATGGATATTTATAGTACTATTATATTTCTATAATTTATGGGTTTTTATATTATTATTTATATTTATATTGTTGTTTTACATCAATTAATTTAATAATTCTATATTCATGTTTTATAATAATATATTTCTATTACTTTAATTTTATGTTATTAATTATTTATAATTTCTCTATTTATACTCACCTATAATATATAATATTGGTTTTAATTTGTATCATTATTTCTATTAACTTTTTACTTTATTTGTCATTTAGAAATTGAAAAAATTCAGAAGGGAGAGACCAACAAAGAAGGATGAGGAAGAGAACTACCTGGATTTATTTCCCACAAGAATATGAAAACTGAAGGAACGAGTTCTGATCCCTGTCAAACAAATACCGCCATAGGTGAGGCACAGAAAAAAGTGACAAATCTCTGGAAGAATTTTCTTCTTTTCTCTGCATTTTGTGCAGCAGGGAGTTAAATCTCATTTTAAAAACCAAAATTCAAGAGATTTCTTTGGAAAAGCAAGGAAGTTTGTTTTGGGTTTTATCCCAGCCTTGCAAGGTTTTATTTGTAATATAATTGAATTTTTTGGAATATTTGGGATGAGTGGTGGTGCCCTAGCTGGGATTTGGATTGCTGGAACAGACAATTCCATGGGTGCAGCTTTTTTTATATTTTTTTACATTTAATTTCTTAAAGATTGGCAGGAAAGCTGCTGCAGATGTGGGATTGAACCACTTAATTTAGCTTGATTTTTCTGCCTGCAGCCATTTGGTTTTTTACATTAAAAGAAAGATTAGAAAGCTTGATTGTCCTTTTGCAAACTTGGACTTTCCTCTATGAAACTTGAATTTTCTTTGGAAACAACTTGAATTTTTCTTTCAAAAGTTTTGAATTTTCCTTTTTGAAACTTGGATTTTCTTTGGAAGCTTTTTGAATTTTCTTTCAAAGCTTGAATTTTTCTTTTGAAACTTAATTTTTTCACTTTTGAAACTTGGTTGTTTCCTTTGGAAACTTGAATTTTCCTTTTGAAACTTAATTTTTCCTTTTGAAACTTGAATTTTCCTTTTGAAAACTTGGATTTTCGCTTTTAAAACTTGAATTTTCCTTTTGAAAAGCTTGGATTTTCGCTTTTAAAAACTTGAATTTTGCCTTTCAGAACTTTGAATTTTCGCTTTTGAAACTGGATTTATTTTCCTTTCAGAAGCTTGGGATTTTTCCTTTTGAAACTTGGATTTTCCTTCAGAAACTTGGATTTTCTTTTCAAAACTTGGATTTTCCTTTTAAACTTGAATTTTCCTTTCAGACTTGAATTTTTCTTTTCAAAACTTAAATTTTCCTATTGAAAACTTAAATTTTCCTGTGGGCTTTTTTTTTTTTTTGGTAAAGTGAGGAGAAAATGCAATATGATTTTGTTTTTTTTTTAATCAAACCGACAGAACATTAAAAAAAATTATTTGTTGACGTTTTTTGAGCTCTGGAGCTGATGTATTTTTTGTTTGGTTTTTTTTCTTAATGTTCCAGTTTCAACTTTGTTGGGAGATTTTGGGACGCCCCAAGGCAACACCATAAGAACTTCAGGAAGAAACTTGGTGCTAAAATCTCTGTCCTGGGGAAAGGCTCAATGAAGGGACAAAGCAAAGGTAAGGAGAAAAAAAATTAATTTATTTTGATGAGATTCGCAGGCTCTCCACAGTATTTTTATTAAAAATTAAACTAGGAAAAAACTTCAATTAAAGATAATTTTAAAATTGATAAAGATAAGGATTCTCCTCTTAGAGCGCATTCACTTAGGGTTTTTTTCCCTCTATAAAAAGATAAAAAATGACACTTTTTTAGGCTTTCTCTGAAATCTTTAAATTCTTCTGGTTCAGTTGGAGATGTTGGAGCAATGTGTTCCTGATAATTTTTGGTCACAAAAATTTTGGAATAATTTTGAACACTCAGCAAAGTACCGCAGAGGGGTTTTTTTAAACGAGGCAAAAAATATGGACAAAAAAGAAAAAATAATTATTTTTATTTCTTCCTGCTTATTTTGAGCAGAGCTTGTGACGTCATATGTTTGATTTTACTTGAGCAGCAACAAAAGGTTTTAATTACTTTTCAGTTGTTTGTAACTTCTTAAATAGCTGCAAAACAGCCTGAGAATATCTAATTCTCTAAATAATCTAGTTCTCTAATTAAAATGATCTAATTCTCCAACAAAATATCTATAGTTTTTTTACAAAGCCCATTTTTTCAAACTTGTTAAAATTGTTTTCTAGTTCAATCTGTCTCTCAGCAATGTCATGTTCCCATTCATAGCCTTCCTAAATCAGCACATCTTATCTCAAAAATAAGTTAAAAATAAAATAAATAAAATATTAAATTAAAGTTTAAAATAAAATAAATATAAAACAATACAAATTATAAATATAAAATAATAAAATAAAATAAAAATTATAAAATTAAATATTAAAATAAAATAATAACAAATAAAATTTAAAAAGTAAGAATAGAAAATAAAATAAACAAAACAAAAATTAAAAATAAATTTAAAATTAAAAACAAAATGAAATTTTTTAAAAAATTAAAACCTTACATAGTTGTTGACCATACTGATGTACAAAAAACTGTGGTCAGGCTTCCTCTAAAAATTTCAAAAAAAACTCTTTACAAATCCATTCTACAATAATTCTGCTGGGGTTTTTGGCAGGAGGAAGAGCTCTGCAAAGGGGGGATCCAATATAAATATATCTCAGTGTTTGCAGCAACAGATGTATCAAACCATATAAAATGGTTTTCCTATCAATTCTGCATTCCTCAATTCCTACAGAATGTTCAAAACTCTTCCCTAAATGTCGCATTTTTCCTGTTGCAGGAGGAAGAGCTCTGCGAAAGGAGGAGATCCAAATATAAATTTGAGCACAGATGTATCAAACCAATATAAAATGGTTTTCCCTATACATTCTCACATTCCCTAATTCATAACAAATGTTCAAACTCTTCCCAAATTCCTTTTTGCCGTTGCAGGAGGAAGAGCTCGTGCAAAGGGGGGGAATCCCAAATATAATATATCTCAGCGTTTACCACACAGATTCTTATAAAACCTATATAAAAATGGTTTCCTATAAATTCTCATTCCTATTCCTATAAAAATTTTAAAACTCTTTCCAAGGGTTTCTGTGGCTGGGGCAGTTTCTGTTTAATATTTTTTATTGACAAGACATGGATGAGGGTTTAGAGTCTTTCATTAGCAAATTTGCAGATGACAATAAGCTGGGAAGGGCATGTGTTGATCTATTAGGGGGACAGAGGGCTTTGGCAGGGGGACTTGGAATGGTTGAATGGATTGGGGAAATCAAATGGACTAGAAGTTCAATAAGTCCAAGTGCTGGGTCCTGCACTTTGCCAACAATAACCCGCTGCAACGTTATAGGCTGGGGACAGTGTGGCTGGACAAGTGGCTCGGTGGAAAGGGACCTGGAGGGTGCCTGGTTGGCAGCCGGCTGCACATGAGCAGCAGTGTGCCCAGTGTGGGCCAAGAAGGCCAATGGCATCCTGGCCCAGTATCAGGAATGGTGTGGCCAGCAGGAGCAGGAGGTCATTCTGCCCTGTACTCGGCACTGGTGAGGCCAACCTTGAATATTGTGTTCAATTCTGCCCCTCAGTTTTGGGAAGGACGTTGAGAATGCTTTGAAGGCACCGTGTCGCAAAGAAGAGCAACGACGGCTGGTGAGGGCTTGGAACACAACTGATGAAGAACAGCTTGAGGGGAGCTGGGGTGTTCAGCTGGAGAAAGGAGGCTCAGAAAGTGACCTTATTCACTCTCTTCAGCTTCCTGAAGGGTGGGCTGTGCTGAGCTGAGGGTCGTCTCTTTCTCCCAGACAGAACAAGAGGACACAGTCTCAAACTGCACAAGGGAGATACAGGCTAGAATTAAGGAGGAAGTTTTTCACAGAAAGAGTGGTCAAATATTGGAAATCATCAAATACTGGAATCATCTCTTCAGCTTCCTGAAGGTGGCTGTGGGAGCTGAGGTCAGTCTCTTTCTGCAGACAGCAGACAGAGCAAGAGCACACAGTCTCCACAACGCTGTGCCAAAGGGAGATACGGCTAGAATTGAGAGGAAGTTTTTCACAAGAAAGAGTGATCAAATCTGGAATCATCTACCCAGGGAGGTGGTGGAGTCACCATCCCCCTCGATGTGGGTTTTTAAAAAAAACCTGGTTCTGGCTACTTTGGTGGGCCAATGATCTAGTTGAGGTGTTTTAGAACATGGGTTGGACTCAATGGGTCTTAAAGGTCTCTTTCCAACGCTGGAAATTCTGGTGATTTGTGTGAAAATTCCATTTTTTCCCGTTGGGCAGGAGGAGGAAGCTGCGCAAAGGGGGGATCCAAAGTACGCCACGCTGCACATGGACCTGCCAGCGTGGTTCATCGAGGGTTCGGGCCCCCTGCGAGGCTACGCCCTCGATGGCCCACGCAATGGAGGAGGTCAAGAAGTTTCCTGGTACCTGTGAGTTTCCTGCTCCTTGAGGGAGCTTTCTCTCAAAAATTAAAAATTAAAATTGGTTGTTAAAATCTTGGGGGGGAAAATGGGGAGGTTCGCAACAATCTGGGTGGGAGATCAATCGCTGGATCTCCCAGGGGGCTCTTGGGATGGTGCCTGGGATCACCAATGGAAACTGCGGGATACACTGGGAATGGTGGGATGGTTTTTGGGGTCACCAGGAACCATGGGATGGTTTTTGGGATCTCCGGGAGCTCTGAGATGGGTCTGGGATGGTTCAGGAATCACTGGGATTGGTTCGGGATCTCCAGGAATCACTGGGATAGTTTCTGGGAAGCCTCCAGGGATCACTGGGATAGTTCTGTGACCTCGCAGGGATCACTGGGATGGTTCGGGAGCCTCCAGGGAGGCAACTGGGATAATTCTGGGACTCCAGGAATCACTGGATGGTTCTTGGGATCTTCCAGGGATCACTGGAATGGTTTCTGGGACCTCCCAGGGAATCACTGGATAATTCTGGGATCTCCAGGAATCACTGGGATAATTCTGGGATCTCCAGGATCACTGGGATGTTCTGGGATCTCCAGGAACTACTGGGATCACTAGGAATCAATGGGATGGTTTCTGGGATCTCCCAGGGAACCATTGGGATGTTCTGGGTGAATCTTCCTCTGGCCCTTTAGTCACCAGGAGGGAGCTGCAGGGATCTGCCAGGAACACCTGCCCCCTCAGGATTTGAAAGCCACCTTGGGTTTGGGAAGTGGGTGGTCTGCATCCCAGCCCTTCCTTTGGGTAATGGAGCACTGCAAGGACACCTTCTGTGGGCTCACTGCCCCTTAAAAACAGGAAAGCTGTGGGCTGAGACCTGCCTGGGCTCTCCCCCATAAAATCCTCCTGGCAATCCCTGGCATCTGAGGAACACCACAATGGAGCTGCAGGGCTGGAATCTTGGAGAAAGCTGAACAGCAAATCCCACTAAAACCAGATTTCCTGAGGCCCGTGCAGTTAATTTTCATCCCAGCAGAGCAGCCTGTGATATCCCAGAGCTGTTCCTGGAGCTGACCCTGTTATATCCTTATTTAATCCTTAATTTTATCCTATAATTTTCAGGACATGAAATGGATGATATCTTGCCAGGAGCAGTTCCTGGAGCTCTCCTATCTCAACGGGGTCCGGCGCCCAACCGCAGGCCGAGCCGTCCCCGGGCGGGGCCCGGGGGCAGCACCCCAACGGCCCCCCTGTGCCAAGGTAATTCGCAAATCCCAAGCCTGCCAAATCTGCCTTCAACCCACAGCTGGCCAGCAGAGGGGTTAAGGCTGCTCTTTAAGCATAGGCCTGACCTTTGGGACTTCTGGCTCAGAGCATCGTGTTTTGGGGTGTCCATCCAACACTGGGGGGGATTTTGGGCTGGGTTCCATCAATGGTTTCCATCAATGGTTTCATCAATGGTTTCATAAATAGTTTCATCCATGGTTGCATCCATGGTTTCATCCATGACTGCATCCATGGTTCCATCTGTGGTTCCATCTGTGGTTCCATCTGTGGTTCCATCAATGGTTCCATCAATGGTTTCATCAATGGTTTCATCAATAGTTTCATCAATAGTTCCATCCGTGGTTCCATCTGTGGTTCCATCCATGGTTCCATCCATGGTTCCATCAATGGTTCCATCAATGGTTTCATCAATAGTTCCATCCGTGGTCCCATCCGTGGTCCCATCCGTGGTTCCATCCATGGTTCCATCACTGGTTCCATCACTGGTTCCATCACTGGTTCTATCCTTGGTTCCATCACTGGTTTCACCAATAGTTTCATCAGTAGTTTCATCCATGGTTCCATCCATGGTTCCATCAGTGGTTGCATCAGTGCTCCGTCACTGGTTCCATCACTGGTTCCATCCATGGTTCCATGCATGGTTCCATCAGTGTTTCCATCACTGGTTCCATCACTGGTTCCATCCATGGTTCCATCCGTGGTTCCATCCGTGGTTCCATCCGTTGTTCCATCACTGGTTCCATCACTGGTTCCGTCCGTGGTTCCATCCGTGGTTCCATCCGTGGTTCCATCCATGGTTCCATCCATGGTTCCATCCATGGTTCCATCCATGGTTCCATCACTGGTTCCATCACTGGTTCCATCCGTGGTTCCATCACTGGTTCCGTCCGTGGTTCCATCACTTGTTCCATCCGTGGTTCCATCACTGGTTCCATCCATGGTTCCGTCCATGGTTCCATCACTGGTTCCATCAATGGTTCCATCAGTAGTTTCATCAATAGTTTTATAAAGGAAGCTCCCAGGAAGGGTCTGGCTGGTGATGGATGTGCTGTAASCCCTCAGCAGTCCCAGTTTGAAATGCCCATCCTTGCAGAGCATCGTTCTGGCAAAGCTTGGGGATAAATTGGCACCAGAACTGTTCCCTCACTCCCTGATCCATGGGCTGGTGCTTTTCCCTCTGCCTGGAGTGTCCCTGCCCATGTCCTCAGGGATCCTGAGGGATCTGGAGTGATCCCAGGTGGGTGGGA
>NDFG01000101.1:309927-341377 GCA_002167245.1 Sporophila hypoxantha | reverse complement strand
AAAAAAAAAAAAATCTCAATTTCAAGCAGTCCCAGCCACTCGTTCAAGTGTATCTCAGCACGAGCTTTGCATAAAAAGGGACACTGCAGCTGTAAAACAAAAAAATACAAAATCAAAACAAAAAAAAACAGACAAAAAACAACCCCAAATTTCACTTTGTACATAAGATAAAGTCCTAATTGGATTTGTTACACTGTCCTCCCACTCTGTTCTGGAAGAGAAAAATGCTACATTTTGTGTAAAGTCTGCCTAACTAGGTAGCTCAAAACGTGTCAAAATGTCTGTCTCAATCTGTCAATAAAGTTTAGTCCTTTTTTAATCCAAGTAAATGTGATGAATTGTCATTTGTTTTTGGAGGTTTTTTATTTTTTTTTTCAAACAACCTTAAATCCATGCTAAACTTAATTTGTCTTTTTTTATTATTATTATTTTTATTTTTTATTATTATTATTTATTGAAAAAACATGGAGGTGTTTCTAAAAAAATGGTGGTTTTTTGGTAATTCTCGTGACAAAACAAAAATTTGTCGAGCTTAAATTTATTTTAAAAAATATGAAAAATACCAAAAAAAAAATTGTTTTTCACCCCCTGGAAGTTGCTGAAAGCAGTTTGGAGCCAGAAATCTGAATTTGGAAAGCGTTTGATGGTTCTTTGCTTGGTGATTCAGATTTCAGGTGGCCTCAGAGAATATTCCAGAGGCTGGTTTAAGTAGGAATGCTGAGAATTCCAAGGAATTTCCTTTCTGTAACTCCCCCTTGGCTAAGATGATGCTTCCAAGCAGCTTTTCCTTGGGAAAATCACTTTAAAAATGAAATTTTTTTTTGTTGGTGAACGATGCTGCAGCTGCTCCTTAAATCCTTTCTGAGAGGGTGTGGATGTAGAGATATTTAATATATTTCTATTTTAAAAAAGCAAAGCTTCATGGTTTGTTATTTCCCATCCAGCAGATGAATTTGGAATTTTAGGGGGAGAGGATTAAACTGCTCGGGGGTGAAAAATAAAATTTTAGGGAAAAAAAAAACCAACAAAAAAACCCAAAAACTGCAACGCATGAACCGAGGGGAATATTTWAAAATAATTTTTAAAAAAACCACACAAAAGTTGTATTTGTAGATTGTTATTAAAATGCAAATAACTGAATTTTCAACACTGGTTTGGAGTCAGCTTTCAGGGCATAATGTGATGAAAAGCTCAGCCTATGCCCCCCCTTTTAAAGGAAAATTATCAGCAGGAGAATTCAGGATGTGTAAAACAGGCACCGCAAAGCCCAAAAGGTAAAACCCTAAATGTCTGATTTTAATCCAGCACATTTCTCTTTTCCATAAACCTGTGACGTAAACTTCTTACCCAGCCGACCCTTCAGATGTTAATTTAATGTAAAAGGGGAAAAAAAAKKAKCCKAAAAKCRMYAAAAYYAAAAAAAAAMATGTTTTAAATATAAACATTTAAACCAACCCACGTGGCATAAATTAGCAATAACTTTTAATAATGTGCCCTTGGCAGATGCACTGGGATGGAATGTGGGCCAAAAGGGATCTTTAAATATCCTGGATTTTTTAAAGGATAAAAATGTAAAAAAGGAACATGAATCCAAGCTAATCCTGCTACTGCCAAAACAAAAAAAAAAAAACAAACCCAAATTCTGCTCAGTTGTTTGAAAATCTCAATTTTTAGCCCCCCCAGAATTGCTGTTTCCTGTGAAATGTCCATAGCTCAGCTGAAGTTGCATGTTTCCTTCATGTGTAATTGCTAGTGCAGGAATCTCTCTCTTTCTTCTTTCCTTTTTTATTTTATTTAATTTTTTTGGTAAGCTCTTTGTGAGGATCAACTCACAATTTTTCCCTTTGATTTGCAGGAATTGGGGCCGGACTCAACGAGGTGAGGAGAGGAGGGAGAGGAAAGAGCCAGGGCCAGCACCAGCTGGTGAGTTGTGAGTTTTTGGAGGATTTTTACAAAAAAAAACCCCCCCTGGTTTTGGAGTTCCCACGGGGGTGGCACCATCTGAGCGCTAAATTCCAGATTTTTTTCCTTGGATCCACACCAAAAAAATAAAAGGAGGGAGCCTGCTCCGAGGTCACAGCGTTGAGAGGTCCTCAGAGCTGAGTTTTTGGGGATTTTAAGGATTTTGGGAGTGCAGGAATTCATGGAATCACAGGAAATCTGGAGGTTCTTGTGCTTCCCAAAGTTAGGGATTTTTCCCCCGATGCTCAGGAAGTTGCCACAGGAAGCCACCAAGCAGGAAAATCGCAGAAATTCCAGGCTGCAGATCTTCCTTGCCGATTCCCACCCCTTCACTTCTCATCCAACACTCTGGAATGGATGTGGCGCTGGGATGGGTTGTAATGGAACCTCAGGGAATCTCCCCTCTGTGATTTTGGATTAAAACCCTAAAAAAATGTGTGGTTTTTAGGTCAGTCTCATGACAAAACAAAATTTTTCGAGCTCATCGAGCTTAAATTTAATAAAAATAATTAAATAGACAATAAAAATAAAATTGTTTTCACCGCCCTGGAAAGTTCTGAAAGCATTTGAGCCAGAAACTCTGAATTTGGAAAGCATTGAGGGGCTTGCGAGAGCGAAGAGAGGTCACCCCATTTCCATGGCCAGGGATTCCTTCCCCTGTCCCAAATTGGCCTGGAATATTTCCAGGGATGGAGCAGAGAGGATGATTCCCTAAAAAATCTCTTTTCTGGATGATTTGGAGTGGTTGGGGGGTGATCACATCAGCAAGGACACAATTCCTTCATCCCCCTTCCCCATGGGATTCCAAAATGCTGTCCCTGGAAATCTGAGCTCCACCAATAAAAATAAACAGGGAATCCACCTTGAAATGCTGGAAAAGCATTTAATTCTGACCCCCCTTCCCTATGGGATTCCAAAATGCTGCCCCTGGAAATCTGAGCTCCATAAATAAAAATCCACCCTTGAAATGCTGGAAAATCCCAAATCCAAGCTGAGCATGGGACATAAAAGGATAAATCTTAATTTTATAGGGGATTATAAAGCTCCCTTTTACCTCAGCAGCATCAGGAACAGGGAAGAGCCAATTTGTGGGAATGCTGCAGCAGGGAGCTCACCCTGAATTCCCTGAAAATTGAATTTCCCTCCTGCCAGGAGGGAAATGATAACAGGCCTGGATTTGTGGTTATCAAATCCATCTTCATTTCCAGTGGAATTGGAACATCAATTTTTTTATGGCAATGCACCAATCTTTCCCATTTCTCTCCTAATAGGCCCAGCTTTTAGATCAAGTGGAAAAGATTTGATAGAGATCATCTCTTACAAAGCAATTTATTCCCAAATGGATCTTGTGATGCTGCCTGTGGAATTYCCCAGCTCGTGCCTTGCTTTTTGTGGGATGCTGATGGGAAAGGATGGAAATGTGAAAATATTGGAATAACTGGATGTTCTGGGAGTGTTTTACAAACATCCCTTGGATCAGACAGCTCCTTCCCTCCTTCCCTCCCTCTCCCAGCACTTTTCCAGGCAGGATTTAGCCCTGGAYGCTGCCAGAGCTCATTTGAGATCCCAAAATAACCCCTCAGCTTCAGAAGCAGCCAAACATTGCGGGGTGAGGCAGGGATTTGGGAGGGATGGAGGTTCCTGGGAGCCTGAGTCACCTCAGTTACCTGCAGAACCTTCCCTTTCCTGCTGGAATTCTGCTCCCAAGGGCCAGGGATCTCCTCCTCTCCCTGTTTTCCCATCCACATCTTGTTATTTGTAGGATTTTGGGCAAGACCCCAACCCAGAGAAAATCCCCACGTTGTTCTTGGCTCTGTTCACATCTCTGGAAGTGTTTCCCAACAAAATCCTGGTTTTGTCAGGCTGGGAACACCCTTCTGCTCCATGGCTCAGCATTCCCAGGTRGTTGTGGTGTTTGTGAGGGTCCCCAGGACGAGGTGAGAGATGAGAATTTGACTCCTTGTTCTCAGAAGGCTGATTTATTATATTAATTTATGATATTATATTATATTAAAAGAAATTATATATTAAAACTATACTAAAGAAAAATAAAGGAGACATCAGAAGGCTAAACAAGAATGATAATAAAAATTCGTGAGTGACCAGAGTCTGACACAGCTGGACTGAGATTGGTCATTAATTAAAAAYAAATCCACATGGAACCAATCAAAGATGCACTTGTTGGTAAGCAACCTCCAGACCACATTCCKAGCAATCAGATCATTATTGTTTACATTTCTTTCCTGKGGCTTCTCAGCTTCTCAGGAGAAAAATCCTGGCAAAGGGATTTTTTAGAACATTTCATGGTGGCACCCAGGCCTTTTCTTTTCCCTGGGTGGGAACAGCTCCTCCAGTGCAGCKCTGGGGTGTAAAACCCCAGCCTGGCCTTGCTCTGAGCTGGCCCAAACCTGGATTTTGTCCTTTGTGAYGAGTGAATCCAAGGAAAACGCTGCAGCTGGAATTCCAGAGGTGTCCCCAGCAGCTTTTCCTGGAAGGAGCCTCATCCCCTGCCCCTTCCTTACCCCTGCTTTCCATTTTCTGTTTGCATTATTTCAATAAAGCCAGTGGCTCCGAGCTTCATTCGATGGAATCATGGATTCAGGGGATGCTCCGGGGTGGGAGGGACCTTGGCAGGGCCATTTCCACTATCCCAGCACTCCAGGGATGGGAATTTCACAGCTTTTCTGGGGTTTTTTTATCTCCCAGCCTCGCTGAAAGCACAGTGGTTTGATCTTTTACCTCCAAAATTCCAGCCTGGATCAGCAGAGTTGGAGAGCACAGCTGGATTCCCTGTCCAGATCGGAACAAATTTGAATTTTAGYTGAGAGCATCTGCCACGAGCAGAGCCAGGAAAAACAGCTGGAATGTGCATTTTTACCTCCTTAACCCCTCCTGCTGCTACCCCAAAGAAAATTTGGGATCAGGGGGATTCCAGCAGCCTGGAGAGACCCTGGAGGAGGAGGAGAACAGGGAATGCTCCAGCTGGAGCTTCTGGGGAGGAAAATTTCTCAGGGAATTCCTCCCTCATGGATCAGGGAATTCCTCCATGGATCTGTGAGTTTCTCCCTCATGGATCAGGGAATTCCTCCCTCGTGGATCAGGGAATTTCTCCTCCATGGGTCAGGGAATTTTTCCCTCATGGATCAGGGAATTTCTCCCTCATGGATCAGGGAATTTCTCCTCCATGGATCAGGGAATTCCTCCCTCATGGATCAGGGAATTCTTCCTCCATGGATCAGGGAATTTCTCCTCCATGGGTCAGGGAATTTCTCCTCCATGGATCAGGGAATTGCTCCTCCATGGATCAGGGAATTTTTCCCTCATGGATCAGGGAATTCCTCCTCCATGGATCAGGGAATTTCTCCCTCATAGATCAGGGAATTGCTCCTCCATGGAGCAGGGAATTTCTCCTCCATGGGTCAGGTAATTTTTCCCTCATGGATCAGGGAATTCCTCCTTCATGGATCAGGGAATTTCTCCCTCATGGATAAGGGAAATTCACCCTCATGGATCAGGGAATTTCTCCTCCATGGGTCAGGTAATTTTTCCCTCATGGATCAGGGAATTCTTCCTCCATGGATCAGGGAATTTCTCCTCCATGGTTAAGGATATTTCTCCTCCATGGATCAGAGAATTCCTCCCTCAGGGATCAGGGAATTCCTCCTCCATGGATCAGGGAATTTCTCCCTCATAGATCAGGGAATTTCTCCTCCATGGATCAGGGAATTTCTCCTCCATTAATCTGGGAATTTCTCCCTTATGAATCAGGGAACTTCTCCCTCATGGATCAGGGAATTCCTCCTCCATGGTTAAGGATATTTCTCCTCCATGGATCAGGGAATTTTTCCTCCATGGATCATCCTCCAGCACCTCGGATGAGCCGTGGGTGATGAGGGGAGGAATTCCTGCGGCCTGGGCAGTGTCCAGGAGGCTCCCAGCTGGCATGGAGATGTTTTTTCCCTCATTTTCCCCTCAGGAATCTCCCTGGTGTGAGCACAGCTCAGCTGAGCCTCCATATGTTTCCATGGGAATGTTTTCCACGCTCCTTTTGCTCCTTTTGCCAAGAGGGAGCTGATTCCAGAGGATCAGTTCAAGCTCTGTTTCCTGTGAGTGGAAAATGGGAATCTGCCAGGTTTTTTTTTTGGGAGTGTTGGAGAACACCAGAGCCTCCCTTGGATCCTGGAACTCCCCTGGATCTCCAGCTGCCTGTTGGAAAAAATGAAATATAAACTGTTTCCTGATGGAGGTGTTCATTTTACTGGCTGAATTTTGGAATTTTACCACATTTTTGGACCAAAAAAGGTTCATCCATCACGTTCCAGATACATTTTTTGGCCTGATTGGTTTTTGGGATGTCCTGGTACCTGTAGAGGATTCTCTTAAACATCAGGTGTCTGGCACTCCTGATTTTGATGCTTTTGCACAGTCCCAGAATCAATTTAAGTTGGAAACCTCCAAGCTCTGTGACCAGTCACATCCTTGGACACCTCCAGGCTGGGCACTCAAACCAGCCAAAAAAATAAACACCAAAAATCCAGAAATTTTTATCTTTGTGCAAGTCCATTCATTCCAGGACCGATTTTCCTATCAACCTACAGGGCTTGCCTCTCATCTTTTGTGAAACCATCAGTGCTGAACCACCAACCCCACAAAGCC
The DNA here is from genome assembly GCA_002167245.1 of Sporophila hypoxantha. Taxonomy (NCBI): domain Eukaryota; kingdom Metazoa; phylum Chordata; class Aves; order Passeriformes; family Thraupidae; genus Sporophila; species Sporophila hypoxantha. The sequence goes on along the minus strand of NDFG01000101.1, from coordinate 334,759 downwards.
ACCAAATAATGGGGAAAAAAACCCCAAAATTGCAAAGATGCTGAATCCCCTCCAGGAGCGCAGGCGGAGCCCGCGCAGGTGCCAGGGATTACTCATCCCTGCCATAACGGGCTGCCGGGACAGCTGGCGGCTGCGATTGCCGCCGTTGGCAGCGGTGACACGGGAGGTGACACCGGGAGGTGACACCGCCGTGCCCCGCTGGGGCGTGGCCACACACCAAAAGGGGGCGCGGCCTTCTCGTTTCGCGCCCCGCACCAGCTTGTCCCATCGCCGGCCGCCGTCGCGCCCCCGCCGCCATATTGTGCCCGGGCCAGGCGGAGCGGCGGCCGGCGAATGGGTGAGGGAGGCCGGGCGCGGGGGCAGCGCGGCCGGGGGGGAACGGGCGGAAGGGGCGGGGGGGAGAACCCGCCCGGCATCGCGGCGGGGCGGCCCGGGCGGCGGCGGCGCGAGCGCGCGGAGAGCCCCGCGGTTCGCCCCGCCCCGCCGCGGGGAGGGGGGCGGCTCCCGCGCCGCGGCCTCGCCCGGAGCCCTCAGAGCCCCGCGGGCTCGGGGAGCGCTCACGGAGCCCCACGGAGCCTTTCCATGGCGCTCTCGGGCGGCGTCCTCAGTAGCCCGGTGGGGTTTTCAGAGCCGCCGGGGTCCCGTGCGCCCTTCAGAGCGCCAGGGGCCCTCTCAGCTTTTTGTGCAGCCCCACCTGTGCCCCCAAATTTCTCCCTCACAGCTCCCCCAGTGCTCTCCTCAGAGCTCCCAAATTTCTCCCTCAGGGCTCCCCCAGTGCTCTCCTCAGAGTCCCAAATTTCTCCCTCAGAGCTCCCCCAGTGCTCTCCTCAGAGCTCGCAAATTTCTCCCTCACAGCTCCTGCGGTCCCCATGTTCTCCTGCAGCCCCAATGTTTCCCCCAAATTTCTCCCCCAGATTCCTGTGGCGCCCAGTGTTCTGCAACCCCACCTGTGCCCCCAAATTTCTCCCTCACAGCTCCCCCAGTGCTCTCCTCAGAGCTCGCAAATTTCTCCCTCACAGCTCCTGGGGTCCCCAGTGTTTCTCTGCAGCCCCAGATGTGCCCCACATTTCCCCCAAAGCTCCTATGGCTCCAGTGTCTGCAACCCCACCTGTGCCCCCAAATTTCTCCCTCACAGCTCCCCAGAGCCCCAGTGTCTCCTCAGAGGCCCCCAAATTTCTCCCTCAAAGCTTCTGGGGTCCCCAATGTTCTCCTGCAGCCTCACCTGTGCCCCAAATTTCTCCCCCAGAGCTTCCCAATATTCTCCTGCAGCCCACTTGTGCTTCCCAAATTTTCCCTTTCCACCAGCCCCAGCTGCTCCCCCAGACCCCAAATTTTACCCCCAAATTTCCCTTTACAGCCCCCACATTTCCAGTTTCCCTCCTGGAACCTCGTGGCTCCTTTCTGGATCCCAAATCCCCCCCATGTTTGCCCTCACAGCTTCCACTGCTCCTCCAGAACCTCCCAAAAAACCTTCCACTGCTCCCAGGGTTCCCCAAAACCATCCCAGCATCTCCTAAAAGCAGCAGCTCCCTCCAGATCCAAGCTACGCAGACGGGACGTTTTGCAGAACTCCCGAGCTCAGCTTTAAAACATCAGCTTTAAAAACTCCTCGGGATTCGGTTTCTAAACCTCCAGCACACATTGGTGGCTCCAGATGCAAATTCCAAAGCTGGAAATTAATCACCAGGAAGAAGGAATGTGCCTGAATTCCGCCTCACAGCTCAGATTTCACTTGGAAATGTGGGGATTTTTTTTTTTTATTGCTGCTGTGGATTCTTCTGAGGTTAAACAGGATCCAGAGGAAGTGTTGAAAAAGCTTGGGATGAGTTTTTGTTGTGGCAAACAAAGCACTGGAAAAGCTGAATTTTGGCTCAACCCTTTGACCTCAGTGCCAGCAAAAACATAAATCAACAAATACCCTAAAAATGTGTTGTTTCTTCCCATCCTAAAGAGCAAAAAAATATAATAATAATTTTAAAAACCTGTAACCTTCAATTCCAACACAAAATGATACCAAAATATCCCAAATTTTCTGAATTTTTGGGGGTCAATTCTTGAGCATCTATTGAGTCTGGAAAACAAGGATGAGTTCCTTGTAAAGTGATGAATTCTCAACCGCCTCCTTGAGGTTGCATCCTTGACCTGGAGAAATGTGGGAGACAGAGGGAAAAAATAGGTGGAGAAATTTGGATATCCTGGGAGTGACAGGCTGCAAAAATAAATTTGGAGAAATTTGGATTATATTGGAGCAATGAGCTCCAAAAATTAAATTTGAAAAAATTGGGATTATCTGGAGCAGTGAGCTCAAAAATTAAATTTGGAGAAATTGGGATTATTTCCTGGTGACAGCAAGACCTGGAATGCTTCATAAGAAATGCTAATTAATACATGCTAATTAATATTCAAAACAGGGATGACACCATAGGGATGCAGATGGAATTCCTTGTAAAGCAACAAATTCAGCACCTCAGCAAGGCTGGAACTCCTGATAAAATTGAATTTGGAAGAAATTTGGATTATCCTGAAGCGACAAGCTCCAAAAATTAAATTGTTGGGAGAATATTTGGATTATTCTGGTGACAGCCCTCCTTAAGAAATGCTAATTAATACATGCTCATTAATGTGGAAAAACAGGGATGACCACACCACCCTGCTGATTCCACCACAGGGATGCAGATGGAATTCCTTGTAAAGTGATGAATTCCCATGAGCTCGCTGATGAATTCTCAGCACCTCAGCAAGGCTGGAGCTCCCTGATTTTGCATCTTTGACCTGGAGAAATGTGGGAGACAGAGGAAAAAAGAGTGGGAGAAATTTGGATTATCCTGAAAGCGACGAGCTCCAGGAGAAATTGGGAATTGACGGGTGGGTGACAGCGATGCTCCGTAAGAGAATGCTAATGAATCCCTGCTTAATTAAGCCCGTCTCCATGTGTCCCTGCAGTGGTGGGGGCTGACCCAGCCCGCAGTGAGCAGCCAGGACCTCCCTCAGTCCTGGCATGGCCGCGGGGACGCGGGGGTCCCAACAGGAGCTCCTACTGCCGGAACCCGCTGTGCGAAGCCCGGGCCGCGGGGCGCCGGCCACTCCTCGGGGCCTCTCGGTCACCGGCGTGCGCTCCCGCACCAGGTACTGGGCTGGGACTGGGCGTGGGCTGCAGCTCGGTTGTCAAAGCCTCCTCCCGTTCTCTGACCTTAAAGCTCCTCCCATTCCCTGACCTTAAAGCTCTGTTCCCGTTCTCTGACCTTAAAGTTTGTTTCCCATTCTCTGACCTTAAAGTTTGTCCCATTCTCTGACCTTAAAGTTTGTCCCATTCCCTGACCTAAAGCTCATCCCATTCTCTGACTTAAAGCTCATCCCGTTCTCTGACCTTAAAAGCCCTCCCGTTCTCTGACCTTAAAGTCTGTCCCCGTTCTCTGACCTTAAAGCTTGTCCCGTTCTCTGACCATCCCGGTCCTTGTTCTTAAAAACTTTCCCGTTCTTCTGTTCTTAAAGGCTCATCCCATTCCCCTGACCTTAAAGCTCTCCCATTCCCTGACCTTAAATCTCATCCCATTCCCCGACCTTAAATCTCATCCCATTCCCCGACCTTAAATCTTCTCCCATTTCCCCGACCTTAAAGCTCTTCCCATTCCCTCACCTTAAAGCTCATCCATTCCCTGACCTTAAATCTCGTCCATTTCCTGATCTTAAAAGCTCATCCATTTCCTTGAGTTAAATTCTGTCCTACTCCCTGATCTCAGAGCTCATCCCATTCCCTGACCTTAAAGTTCGTCCCATTTCCTGATCTTAAACTCGTTCCCATTCTCTGACCATCCCAGTCCTCTGTTCTTAAAAACTTTTGTCCCATTCCCTGACCTTAATTCAGTTTGTCCATTCCTGACCTTAAAGAGCTCAGTCCCATTCCTTGAGTTTAAATCTTGTCCTTACTCCCTGATCTCAGAGCTCATGCCCATTCCTGACCTTTAAAGCTACATCCCATTCTCTGACCATTCCTGGTCCTTGTTCTTAAAGCTCATCCTGTTCTCTGACCTGTAAAAGCTCATCGTGTCCTTGATCTTAAAACTTGTCCTGTTCTCTGACCTTAAAGCTCGTCCCATTCCTTGAGTTTAAATCTTGTCCTACTCCCTGATCTCAAGCTCATCCCATTCCCTGATCTTAAAGCTCTTCCCGTTCTCTGACCTAAAGCTGTCCCAACCTAAAGCTCATCCTGCTCCCTTTGACCTTAAAACTCATCCCATTCCCTGATCTTAAAGCTTGTCCCATTTCCCAACTTTAAAGCTTATCCCATTCTCTGACCATAAAGCTCCTCCCCATTCTCTAACCTTAAAGCTCGTCCCATTCCCTGTTCTTAAAGCTCATCCCATTCCCTGACCTTAAAGCTCATCCCATTCTCTGACCTTAAAACTCATCCCATTCCATGGTCTTAAAGCTCATCCCATTCTCTGACCTTAAAACTCATCCCATTCCCTGATCCTAAAGCTCATCCCATTCCTCACTCTTAAAGCTCGCCCCATTCTCTGACTATAAAGCTCATCCCATTCCTTGATCTTAAAACTCATCCCATTCCATGGTCTTAAAGCTCATCCCATTCTCTGATTTTAAAACTTGTCCCATTCCCTGACCTTAAATCTCATCCCATTCCCCAACCTTAAAGCTCATCCCCTTCCCTGATTTTAAAACTTGTCCCATTCCCTTAAATCTCATCCCATTCCCCAACCTTAAAGCTCATCCCATTCCCTGATTTTAAAGCTCATCCCATTCCTCAGTCTTAAAGCTCATCCCATTCTCTGACCTGGATGGGGCTTGGAGCCTCCAGGGACAGGGGAGGATGTCCCTGCCCATGGCCTGGGTGATCCCTGYTGTCCCTTCCAGCCCAAAGCACTCTGTGATTCCGTGGTTTATCAGTCCTGAGGATCTGAATTACCATGAGTTTGGGAATCTGGACATTTCAGGGAGATTCCTCAACTTTCCCCTCACTCATGGCCTTATTTTAGGTTCTCCATCTCCTCTTTTAAACCATGGCCTGATCCCKCTGCATCCCCCTGGATCCACAATTTAATTTGGGGATGTACAGGGACACTTTGTGCCCTGCAGTTCCTTTGAGACCCACACCCAGATTCTTTTGCCTGTTTTTGTTTAGAGGTTGCAGCTCAATCTGAGAGATATTAATTCCCTTTGATGCAGAGGATCAGTCTGGGATCCTGTGCCTGCTCACYCAGGAAGAGGCTCCTCTGGCTAAACTCGTTTTTCCTCCTCAGGTGAACAGAAGGTGAAGAATGAACAAGGGCTTGTGTGTAATTGCTCTGCCTTTCATGTTCAAGCACTCTTAGATATGTAAACACCAACTTGAGCTCTGAAAGCCTCCAATTAATTAAGAGAGCCACTGAGTAGCACAACACAACCCTGGGTCTGAACAACACAGGGGATTTAATATCAAATGTCCCAAGTATTSCTTTGTGTGGGCAAATCCCTGCTCACATCTGCCTGAGATTTGTGATTTGTGCCAGCCACCAATAACTAAATCAATTCCCCATCAATCTCAGAGCTGGGGGGGGAGGGGAGCTGGAGGACATCCCCCTGCTCACCCCTGGGTCTGAACAACACAAGGGATTTAATATCAAATGTCCTGGCTCCAAATATTGCTTTGTGTGGGCAAACCCCTYCTCACATCTGATTGAAATTTGTGATTTATGCCAGCCACTGATAGCTTGAGTCTCCTCATCAGTCTCAGAGCTGTGGGGGGGGGGAGCTGGAGGACATTCTCCTACTCAGCCCTGGGTCTGAACAACACAGGGGATTTAATATCAAATGTCTCAAATATTGCTGTGTGGGCAAACCCCTGCTCACATCTGATTGAAATTTGTGATTTGTGCCAGCCACTGATAGCTCGAGTTTCCCCATGGATCTCAGAGCTGTGAGGGGAGCTGGAGGACATTCCCCTCCTCAGCCCTGGGTCTGAACAATTTAATATCAAATGTCCTGGCTCCAAATATTCCTTTGTGTGGGCAAATCCCTGCTCACATCTGCCTGAGATTTGTGATTTATGCCAACCACTGGTAGCTCAATCAATTCCCCATCGATCTCAGAGCTGTTGTGGGGAGCTGGAGGACATTCCCCTGCTCAGCCCTGGGTCTGAACAACACAGGGGATTTAATATCAAATGTCCTGGCTCCAAATATTCCTTTGTGTGGGCAAATCCCTGCTCACATCTGCCTGAGACTTGTGATTTATGCCAACCACCAATAGCTCGAGTTTCCCCATCAATCTCAGAGCTGTGGGGGGAGCTGGAGGACATTGCCCTGCTCACTTTTGGCTCCCCCTGGCAGGAGTGGCTCGGGGACAGGCCTGTCCAGCCCCCCTCTGGCAGCTCAGACCGTCGTCCCCCTGCGGCACTGCAAGATCCCCGAGCTGCCCGTGGAGAGGAGCGTCCTGTTCGAGCTGCAGCTCTTCTTCTGCCACCTCGTCGCCCTCTTCGTCCACTACATCAACATCTACAAGACAGTGTGGTGGTACCCACCCTCCCACCCTCCTTCTCACACCTCCCTGGTAAGCACCAAAGGGCAGCTGAAGCTCCCAGGCTGTCTCTTGGGTCACTAAATCTAAAGTTTTAGAGATAATGTTTGATAAAAACTTCATCTGACCTTTCAGGGTTGCTCCTGCCCACTCCCTGTTTCCCACATTTTGGGCTCTGGCTGCTTGCTTGGCATTCTCTTGGAAGAGAGATTCTCCAAAGAGAATAATTTGGGGCTATTTCTGTATTGAATGTGGGTTCCTGGTGCTGATGGAAATGGAGTAATTTTGGTTTTGTCCCCACAGAACTTTCACCTCATTGACTTCAACGTGCTGACGGTGACAACCATCGTCCTGGCACGGCGCCTCATCGGTGCTGTCGTCAAGGAGGTAAAGTCAGAGATTTGTAAAGCTCTGGGTCCCTTTTGCCATTCCAAACCCCTCCATCCTCCCCTAAAAACCTCTGTGGTGTTCCCAGGTCAGAATCCCAGGRGAGGTTTCCAGTGGGAGGAGCAGAGAACAGAACTGAGCTCCCCAGACCTGCTGGGTCTGTCTGAATTTCTGTCTCAGCCAGACTGTAGTGACTCTGATTCCCTCCTCCCTTTTGCCTCTTTCCTGCTCTCTCCATCACTCCAGCTTTCCCCAGGGAAGAGCCAGGGATGCTCACTGTGGAATCATCCCATGGTGAGCAGTGCCAGCAGAGTGTGCTGGCACTGGTAGCTTCCAGACCTTACCTGGAGTCTCTCCACTCCCTGAACAATGAAGCCCAGATTCCAAAGAGGTTTTGGAGAGCCCAAATTCACAGAAACCCTCAAGACTTGATCTGGAATCCTCCTCACTCCTAACAATGAAGCCCAGATTCCAGAGAGGTTTGGAGAGCCAATCCACAGAAAACCTCCAGACCTTACTGGAATCCTCCTCACTCACTGAACAATGAACCCAGATTCCAAGGTTTAGAAGAGCCCAATTCCACAGAAACCCTCAGACCTTACCTGGAATCTCTCCTCACTCCTGAACAATGAAGTCCAGATTCCAGAGAGGTTTAGAAGAGCCCAAATTCACAGAAACCCTCCAGACCTTACCTAGAATCTCTCCTCACTCCCTGACAATGAGCCCAGATTCCAGAGAGATTTTGGAGAGCCCACATTCCACAGAAACCCTCCCTTGCCTGTATCAGCTGGGCCTGCCATTATCCTTCTTTAGCTGGATTTACACAGTATTTTCTCCTTTAAGAAGAGGAGTGCCCAGCTGTGCCCAGCTGTCCCCGTGTCCACAGGCTTCTCCAGAGTGGCAAAGTGTCCCTGCCACGCTCCATCTTCTCTGGTCTCACTCGCTTCGCCGTGCTCACGGCACGGGCGGAGTTTTGTGTCGCTCCATCATCCACACTCTTCAGGACCTACTCCTTCCTCAACCTCCTGTTCTGTGCTACCCGTGAGTATCCCTGCTCAGGATGGGAGATCCACCAAAATCCTGGGCGAGCTCTGCAGCTCTGTGGGGCTCGGAGCTGGGAGTCTCAAGGCTTGGAGCAACTGGCTTGTCCATGGACACAAGAGTTTATCCTGCACCTCTCCCTCCTGCTGTGTCACATTCCATGGTGGCAGGACACATCGTGACACTCACCCCCTTTCAGTTGATTCAGCTAAATATTACTCATTGAAAGGTTGTGTGCTTTCCCATGGCTCTCACAAACCTAGGGCTTTGTTTTCCCTGTTGTTCCTGGGCTCCTCTGCCAGGTGAAGGATATCAAACAGCTCTGGGTTTTGTTACCTATCAAAGGAAATGTTTGGAGTGGAAATGCTCCTCCTCCCTGGAGATGCAGGAGGAAACATCCAGAGATTTGCTGCAGGAGGAAACATCCACAGGATTGCTGCAGGGGAAATATCCACAGAGATTTGTGCAGAGGAAACTCACAGGATTTGCTGCCTGTTTGAGCTCAGAGCTCTTTTTGGGTTTTCCCTTTGGAATGATGGAATCCCAGACAGTTTGGGATCATTCAGCAGTGGCAGGGACACATTTCCACTATGCTATTGTTGCTCCAAGCCTTGAACTCATCCAGCTTCAGAACCCCACAGGAATGGGGATGGTGACCCAGTGGGAGGTGAGGCAGCTCTGAGCTCGTGCTATCCAAACACCACAGGGATTGGGGATGGGATCTCCCAGTGGGATGGGAGGCAGCTCTGAGCTCTGTGCTTTCCAGAACCCACAGGGGAATTTGGGATGGGATCCCAGTGGATGGGAGGCAGCTCCTGAGCTCTAGTCTATCCAGAATCCACAGGAATTGGGGATGGTGATCCCAGTGGGATGGGATCAGCTCCGATCTGTGTGCTTTCCAGAAACCCCAGGGAATGTGGATGGGATGCAGCTCCTGAGCTCTGTGCTATCCAGAACCGCACAGGAATTGGGATGGATCCACGGGATGGGATGCAGCTCCTGAGCTCTGTGCCTTTCAAACCCCAGGGGGAATTTGGGATGGGATCCAGTGGGATGGGATGCAGCTCCTGATGTATCCGAACCACAGGGGAATGGGGATGCTGATCCCGTGGTGGAGGCAGCTTCGAGCTTTGTGCCTTTCAGAACCCCACAGGAATTGGGATTGGATCCAGTGGATGAGGACAGCTCCTTGAGCTCTGTGCTACCAGAACCCCACAGGATTTGGGATGCGGATCCCAGTGGGATGGGATCAGCTGCTGAGCTCTGTGCTATCCAGAACCCCACAGGAATTGGGGGATGGGATCCAGGGATGGGATGGGCAGCTCCTGAGCTCTGTGCCTTTCAGGTTTGGGATGATACATCCCCTTCCTCCAGCTGAACTGTGACTTTCGGAAAGCTGGGCTCTTCACCCAGGTGACCAACATTGGCCCCAGGGACACGGGGGAGGTGACAGCCCGGGGCAGGGACTATCTGACAGTGCTCAAGGAGACCTGGAAGCAGCACACGAGGCAGATGTACGGCATGGAGGCCATGCCCAGCCACGCCTGCTGCCTGTCCCCGGACCTGATCCGCAACGAGGTGGAGTTCCTGAAGATGGACTTCAACTGGCGCATGAAGGAGGTGCTGGTGAGCTCCATGCTCAGTGCCTACTACGTGGCCTTCGTGCCTGTGTGGTTTGTCAAGGTGAGGCCTGGCTGGGAGGTGACACTGGGGCACAATCAGGGGTCACAGTCCTTCCTGTGGTGATGGTGGCAACAATGAGGGGTCAAGTCCTTCCTTGGGGTGATGGTGGCACAATGAGGGCACAGTCCTTCTTTGTGGTGGCTGTGGGCCAAGAGGGTCAACAGTCCTGCCTTGTGGTGATGTGGCACAATGAGGCGCAACAGTCCTTCCTTGTGGTGGTGTGGCACAATGAGGTGCACAGTCCTTCCTGTTGGCACCAATGAGGGGCCACAGTCCTTCCTCTGTGTGCACAATCGAGGGTCACGTCCTTCCGTTGTGAGCACAGATGAGGGCCACAGTCCTTCTTGTTGCACAATGAGAGGGCCACAGTCCCTTCCTTGTCGTGATTGTGGCACAATGAAGGGCCACAGTCCTTCCTTGTGCTGTGGTTGTGTGCCGGACAATGAGGGGTCCACAGTCCTTCCTTGTGGTAGGAATTGTGGCAAAGGGCCACAATCTTCCCTATGCACAGGGGCGGACAGTCACTTCGTTTGTTGTGTCGGCACCAATAGGGGCCCAAGTCCCTTCCCCTTGTGGTGATTGTGGCACAATGAGGGGTCCACAGTCCTCTGCGGGCTTGTGGGACAATGAGGGCCACAGTCCTTCTTTGTGGTTTCACAATGAGGCGCGTCACAGTCCTCCTTGTGGTGATTGTGGACAATGAAAGGGGTCAAATGTCCTTCCTTGTGGTATGTCACAATGATGGGGCACAAGTCCTTCGTTTGGTGGTGATTGTGCCAACGATGAGCGGCTCACAGTCCTTCCTATGTGGTTGGGCACAATGGGCGGCCACAAGTCCTTCCTTGGGTGGTTGTGGCACACATGGCGTCTCTGTGATGTGGTGCAATAAGCACAGTCCTTCCTTGTGCCACAATGAAGGGGCCACAGTCCTGTCTTAGTGGTGAATTGAACTTTGAATGTCTGGTGAGTGAAGGGTCAGGCTGTCCCCTGTTCCTCAGGGGCTTTGGTGCTCCCATCAGCTGAGTCATCAGGAGCTGCCTCCCCTGGTTTTGGTGCTGATGGCAACAAATATTTATTGCAGGAATTCTCCATCCCCCATCCCATGCGGCTCTTCCTTTTCCAGCTAGGACAACAGCTCCACACAAGAGCCCTCTTTTACCTGCCTGCCTGAATGCTTTGTGTGTTGCGTGAACACCTGGGCAGGTGAGGCTGCTCCAAAAGTATCAAGTGTCTCCACAACACTCGGGTCCCCCCTTGCTTCCCCCAGAACAAACCAGCTTACTACGACAACGCTGGTCCTGCTACTCTTCCTGCTAGGTTTCCATCAACCTCGGTGATCCTCATTGCCAGTACCTGCTTCCCCTGCACGCTACTGTTGACTGCTCCCACAAAAGCCTGCAGCACACCGTGGGCTTGCTGGCAAGAAGTGGATCCAGCCCTCTGCTCCACAACGTGCTGCAGCATCACGTAAGGAATTCTCTGCTGGAGTTTTCCTTTTGCTGGGATGGGTGAGTGGGTGGGAGCTCGCCTTAAATAAACCAGGGAAAAGTGACGGAGCAGAGGTTGTTGGCTCACATCCAGCCAGCACAAACACTCTGGCGCACTGTCCCTCTGCAGGCAGAGCTGATTTTTTGCAGTAGTGCCTGCTCCCTGGCCACAGCTAACCGCAGCTATGTCAACTGCCATGGTGACAATTCCAAAACTGGGAGCACCACATTCCATACTCCTCACTGCCTGCTCGGGAGGCAGCAGAGCCCAGGCATGGTCGGCGATGAAGGCATCTCCTGGTCCCTTGCAGGTGGGATTCAAGGAATTTCTTGTCACCTGCAGGTGGGAATTAAGGAATTTCTTGGTCCGCTTGCAGGTGGAAATTAAGGGATTTCGTGGTCACTTGCAGGTGGAATTAAGGGATTTTCTTGGTCACTGCAGGTGGGATGAAGGAATTTCTTGGTCATTGCAGGTGGGATGAAGGAATTTCTTGGTCCCTTGCCAGGTGGGATTAAGGAATTCTTGTCATTGCAGGTGGGATTAAGGAATTTCCTTGGTTCACTTGCAAGGTGGGATGAAGGCAAATATTGGGTCCCTTGCAGGTCCGGATTAAGGACCTTTCTTGTCCCTTGCAGGGTGGGATTAAGGAATTTCTTGGTCCACTTGCAGGTGGGATGCAAGGAATTTCTTGGTCACTTGCAGGTGGGATAAGGAATTTCTTTGGGTCCCTTGCAAGGTGGGATTAAGGGATTTCTTGGTATTTGCAGGGTGGCGATGAAGGAATTTCTTTCTGTCCCTTGCAGGTGGAATTTAAAGGGGATTTCCTTGTCACTTGCAGGTGGGGAATGAGGAACTTCTTGGTCCACTTGCAGGTGGGGTTAAAAGCATCTCTTGGTCCTGCAAGGTGGGGATTAAATACATTTCTTTGGTCCCTGCAGGTGGAGTAAGGAATCTCCTGTCCCTCCAGGGTGGGGTTAAGGAAGTGTTGGTCACTGGCAGGTGGCATTAAGGAATCTCTTCTCTTGTCCCCCTGCAGGTGGGATTAACAAGGAATCTCTTGTCCCCCTGCAGGTGGGGTAAGGTATCTCCTGTTCCCTGCAGGTGGGGTTAAGGTGTCTCTTGTTCCCTGCAGGTGGACTGAGGAAGTGCATGTGGAACTCAAGGGGGTGCTGGTGAAGCACAGCAAGAACGTCTACAAGGCCGTGGGCCACTACAACGTGGCCGTGCCCTCGGACGTCTCGCACTTCCGATTCCACGTAAGCTCCCCTGTCCCTCCTGGCAGCAGGGATACCCCAGCAGGATCCTGCTCCTTCCTTCTGGCCTGGACACCTCAGGCTGGTGGAGCTGGGGGGGTTCAGTGCCCAGGGTGGGATCTCAGCCCTGTGCCACGAGGGTGGCTCCATCCAGAGCCAGAGGAATCCTCACCCAAAGCTTTCACCTCCCGCCCGGTGCCTCACCCCTCTCTCCCACAGTTCTTTTTCAGCAAACCACTGCGAATCCTCAACATCCTGATCCTGCTGGAAGGAGCTGTCATCTTCTACCAGCTCTACTCGCTGATTTCCTCYGAGAAGTGGCACCAGACGATCTCCCTGGCTCTGATCCTCTTCAGCAATTACTACGCCTTCTTCAAGCTGCTGCGGGACCGCCTGGTGCTGGGCAAAGCCTACTCCTATGCTGCCAGCAGGGACTCAGAGCAGAAGTTAAATTAAAACAATTGCACTGATGCTCTCAGCCTATTACAGAACAAACAAAAACGAGAAACCCTCAGAGCTTTGTATTTTTGTTACCACTGCTTTTTTTTTGTTGGTTGTCGTTTTCTTTGATAACTGATGTAATTAAAAGGAAAAAAAAAAACATATTTTTTTACTCCCAACAAGTTGTTTGTGTGTTTGTTGTTTGGATCCGCCTCCAACAAAAGGTTTGCTGCTGTTTGGGTGTGAGGAGGGGATTTTTAAATGGTGCTGAGGTTTGACAGGGGTGGAGAGGGAGGAGGAAGGTGGAGTTACAGGTGTGTTAAACCTCCCAGGTGGGTTCCTTTAGGAGGGGCTGAACCCTCATCCCATCCTTTTGGGGGTCCCCAGGAGCTCCTGTGCCCCCTGCCCATGCTCTGTGTAGGGAAAGGTGATGTCATTTCTCTGAAATGTTTATTTTCAAATCGCTGAGCCCCAGCTGCTGCAGCTCCCTGCTCTGGGGGGTCCCCTGTGGGTGTGGGGACCCGGGGGGAGCTGAGGCCGTTTGGGGACCCCCAGCCGCCCCCCTTTGCTCCTCTACCCGCGGCTCGGGTGTTCTCCCCAGGCTCCTCCTGCCCAACCTGCCCGTCAGGGCCGGGGGAGGAGGAGGAGGAYGAGGAGGAGGGGGCGGAAGGGAGGAGGAAGAGGAGGGGGATGAGGAGGAAGGGACGCAGCGCATCCCCGAGAGCCCCAGCCCCGGGGACCGTCCCCGCTGCCGGGAGCAGCGGCCGCTGAGGGGGCTGCGGGTTCCTCCTGCCCGCGGGAGGGTCCCGAGGGGTCCCAAAAGGGGTCCCGGGGGGTCCTAAAGGGGCTCGGGGGGTCCTAAAGGGGCTCGGGGGGGTCCCGGGCCCGGCCTTTGTTCCGGCAGGGCCACGCGGCCGCCAGGGGGCGCCAGGGGCGCGCGCTCCTGATCCCGGTCCCGATCCCGGTCCTGACACCGATCCCGGTCCCGATCCCAATCCCAATCCCAATCCCAATCCCAATCCCAATCCCGATCCCGGTCCTGATACCGATCCCGGTCCCGATCCCGATCCCGGTCCCGATCCCGATCCCGGTCCTGATACCGATCCCGGTCCCGATCCCGATCCTGATCCCGGTCCTGATACCGGTCCCGGTCCCGATCCCGATCCCGCTCCTCATCCAGATTCCAGTCCCGATTCCCATCCCGATCCTGATCCGGTCCCGGTGCTGGTCCCGGTCCCGCCTCCGACACCGCTCCCGATTGAGCCCCGACCACGCCGGGGGAATTTTTGTCGCTGAAAGCGAAACTCAAGCACCGGAGCGGGTCCGGGGAAACCGGGATCGGGATCAGGACAGGACCGGGACCGAMAGCAGCATCATCCGTGGCGCCGAGGAGGGGAAAGGGGGTGTCGGTGCCCGGCAGAGCCCCGAGGGACGGCGGGGACGCGGCGGGGACAGGGCGGCAGCAAAGGCCACCGGAGCGGAGCCGCCGCCGTTTCTGAGCGCTGCCGTCAGCGGGCAAAGGGCGAGGAGGAGGAGGAAGGAGCAGCGGGAATAGCGAAGGCTGGAGGGGAGCCAGACGCGGGCGAGCCCGCGGGATTGCGCCTTCCCTCACCCCCACCCSGCACCGGSACCGGCACCGGCACCGAGCGGGACCCCTCCATTCCCGGGGACACCGAGCGGCTCCGCTGCTGAACCCCCCGAGCCCCCCCGGCAGATCCTGCGGGTTTGGGGGCACAGAGCGGCCCCCCCGCCTGTCTCTGTTTCCCGTGTGACCCCACCAGGACTGAGCCCGGTGTCCGGCCGGGATTTCCACCCCGGTGATGTCGAGGCCCCGGCCCGGCACGGCGGGAGGAAACGGCCGTGTCCATCCAGCCTTTCCCGAGGATGAGGATTTCCTTCCTCCCATTGAGCGGGGACCCTGGGGTTAGCACGCAGCCGTGGGGCACAGGYCAGGACGGGGGGGCCTGGCTGGGAATTGGGGGGCAGAGCCCCCCGACACAACCCTGGGGGCATCTCCCTTATTCCCCTCTGCCTGGCGGCGACCCCGAGAATGACGGAGCTGGATTTGGGGCGAGGGGGCGCAGGATGGAGACACGCAGCCATTTCCTCCTCTCCTTCCCTTTTTCCCACCCCGAGAGCGCTGCGGATATTTCGGGGGCTGGCGATTCTTGGCTTTCCCAGAAACGCCGCTCCCGCGGGCGGGCAGAGCRGTCACCGTCTCATTTCCCGTGAACCGGGGCTTTCCCAGCGCGGGGATGATGTCCCGGGGGGGGATCCCGCTGGGAATTCCCCCGGCAGCGCCACGGAGGGGGCTCGGCTGCCGTGCTCACCCCGGGGGTCCCGGGCTGCTCCCCCCGGGGGGGTCCCGGGCTCCATCTGCCGCTCCCCGCGCCGCTAATCCCGGATTAGCAGCCAGATGCCYGGGGCAGGTTTGCCGCAGGTAGCGAGGATCCCTGGCGAGGAGCTGGGGACATCAAAGTGCAGGAATTGTGGCCAATCCCACCCCCAGCCTGGGGTCCCCCGGCCAGCAGGGAGGTGACATCTGCCAGGACCCATCCTGCGGTGTCCCCAAGCGCAGAACCCCAGGAGAGCGGCCGCGCTGGAGCAAAACTCCCGGCAGAAATTCCCTCCGAAACGGGAAAYCTTCACCCTCCTGCTGCCCGCCGGGAATCCCCTCCCGCTTCCCAGCGGGTGCAGCTGATGGGAAGCGTTTGTTTTCCCCTAAAAGCCCGTGCCAGCGTTCCTGCGAGGCCGTCCTCCCACCCTTATCGCAGTTCCTGGGAGCTCCGAGCCGCCAATRCCTGCCCGGTGCCAGCCCAGCTCGGCTCAGGTGGAGGATTGCTGGATCCCGGGGTTCTGGGTGACCCTGGSTTGCTGCACCCCGCATTTCTGGGGGATCCTGCAGCTCAACCCCCTCGCTGGGGACCTCCCAGCTCCTCCTCATCCATCCCAAACCCCCCGCCCATTTCTGGCTGCTTCACTGCCAAATCCAGCACGCAGCGGCTCCTGACGTGGACAAGAAGGTGGGAAGGGACAGGAACATCCCCCAGAACCAAAGCTGATCCCACCTGAGCTGTGCCACCCTGTACCCAGAGACTGGCAGATTTAATTCCTCCCTAATAAAGATTTTTTTACATTAATAAAGCCAAATCCCCAAAGTGGTTAATTAGGGATTCATTTACTCATTGTCACCTCACACCGCAGCACGTTGGGGTGAGACAAAGGTGGGAAAAGCATCAGAGAGGGGAAAATACCCCAGAGCTGATCCTGTCAGCATCCCCCGGGCTGGGGGACCCCTGAGCATCCCCCCAGAGCCGSGGGGTCCCCTTGGGACACCCAAATTTTTGAGATGCTGCACCGAGCCGGGCTGCCCACAACAACCCCAAAACCTGGGCAGACCACCTGTCTCTTATACACATCTAGATGTGTATAAGAGACAGGAGCCGGGCTGCCCACAACAACCCCAAAACCTGGGCAGACCACAGCCCTGTCCTGCCGTAATTACAAACCCTTAATCAGCATCCGCGCAATTAACAATTACACCCACGTCCTCATCTCCTCACTCAAACGAGCCCGCGGTGGGGACCCAGGAGCTGGAGGGAACCCCCGGCCTCTCCCATCACCCGAGGCCACCAAACCCGCGCAGGGCAGCGGGGACAGCGCCCGCAGCGCCCCGGGCCCCTCCGGGACCAGATGGCGGCTCCGAGGCGGGGGCCAGATGGATCCTCCCGCCCGCGGGCCCCCCTCCGCCTCCGCTGCCGTTTTTCCCCTGGAAATCTCGAGCAGCTTCGCTCCCGAGGCGGCAGGAGCGGGGACGGCGGCTCCGGGCTGGGGACACCGCGGGGACATCCTGGGCATTGGGGACACCGCGGGGACATCCTGGCTGGGGACACCCCGGGGGACATCTCTGGGCATTGGGGACACGCGGGGACATCCTGGGCCATTGGGGGGGACACCGCGGGGACACTCCGGGGCTTGGGGGAGGGGACACCGCGGGGACATCCGTGGGCATTGGGGGGGACACCGCGGGGACATCGTGGGCATGGGGGGGACCCGGGGGGACATCCTGGGCATGGGGCACCGCGGGGACTCCTGGGCATGGGGGACACCGCGGGACATCCTAGGTATTGGGGGGGACACCGCGGGACATCTGGCATTGGGGGGGACACCGGGGACATCCTGGCATTGGGGACACCCCGGGGACATCCTGGGCATTGGGGGGCACCGCGGGGACATCCTGGGCATTGGGGACACCGCGGGGACATGTGGGCATTGGGGGGGACACCGCGGGGACATCGTGGGCATGGGGAGGACACGCCCCAGGGCGGTTTTGAGATGAATATTCCGCTGATCGGAGCTGGGGGGCGCTGAAAGGCGGCGGAGTGGAGGCTCTGCAGGGAGTTTTTTGGGGACTTTTCCCAAAAGTTGTGGAGAAGAGTGGGGGGGCAGTGTCAGGAATGTCGCCCACCCCCCAGGTGGGTGCCCGCCTCTGTGGTGGCCCCACCGCAGGCTGAGCCCCAAAAGTCCTCACGGAACCCCAAAAGGACATAAGAAACCCCAAAGCCACCCAAAGCCACCCAAAGCCACCCAAAGCCACCCAAAGCCCAGGAGGTTCCAGACCTTGGTCAGACCCCAGCCGGGCACCCACGAGTGGCAGCGCCACCTCCACGGCCACCAAAGGGCCGTCCCAAGGGTTCTGTTCCCCACTTTGGGGATCTCCCACGAGGCTGCGAGCCCCGAGCTGTGGCTGACACGGGGCTCGCCGGGCCCCGCAGCCGGGAACGGGCGAGTCTCGGTCCCACCGCGGGGACAACGTGCCCCGGGACAGCTCCTGGCCGGGGCCAGGCTTCCTCCCGCCGCCACCGCCGTGGCCTCCAGCCTTTCCTCCGCTCTTCCTCCGCTTTTCCGCCGAGCCCGGAGCCGGYGCTGCCTTCCTGCCCCGGCCCCGCTTCCTGCCCGCCGGCGCTGCCTGCTCCGCGCTCAGCATTCCCGGCTTTRCCATCCTTCCCGAGCTCCGCACAGGGGGACCCCGCCTCGATGCGTGTCCCCAACCTCTGTCCCAGGTCCCCAAAGCTCCTCGTGGGACCCGTCCCCGTGCCGGGACTCCCCGTTCCACCCGCAGCTTCCCCCCAGCTCAGCGGGAAAAGCTCGGAACGGATCGGATCTGCCCCGGGGCTCACCCCAGAGAGCGGCAATTCCCGATCCCGATCGCTTTTGGGGCTCTCCCGCTGACCCAGTTTCCAAGCCCCGCTCGGGGATGGCTCGCAGGGCGCTGGGAACGAGCGGGAGCTTTCCCGGAGCGCAGATTTTGGGGAGCTGAGAGCCCCGGGGCTGCTCCCGGCTCGGGGGTGCTGCTGAGGGCGGGACATTCCCACGCTGAGCCCGAGGGTGTCCCCCCCCAAAAACCGGTCGGACGGGGGTGGGGGGGACACGGTGACAACAGCGGTGACAACAGCGGTGACTCAGCCGCGGTGGCAGCGGCAGGACGGSACCAAACAGCGGAGTGAAAAATTCTCCTTTTCCTTCCTCCGAGCTGCGTGTCACCGCCTCGGGGTGACCTCCCCCTGCACTCCCCGCCGCTCCCTCCCGGCTCGGGGCTGGGCCGGGTTCCTTATCTCCCTTCCAAGCTGCCGCAAATTTGCTCATCCTGCTGCTCCCCAGGGCCGCGCTGCCGATGGTGGCGCCTTCCCCCGYGGGTTCAGCTCTCCGTGTGTCCCACTGTCCCCTCGGGGCCGCCACCAGCCGGGTTCTCCCCCCACGGTGCCGGGGCCGGGGGGGTTCAGCGCCCTGCGGGTGTTGGGAGCGGCTGCTCCAGCCAGGAATAAGTGGATTAGGAGCCGATCTTGTTATCGCTGCTGGCAGCCTCGCAGGGGCCGTGGGATGGGGACAGCGACGGGGACAGGGCTGGGGGGGGACAGCGGTGCCCGGCGCGGGTGGGACGCGCTGACAGCCGAGCTCGGCTCCCAGGGATGCCCATCCGGGCTCTAATGAGGCGGGAGGGTTAATTAGTCAGTGTCAATTTATGTTAATTAGCCGGGGAGGGGGGGGAGTGGTGACACGGCTGGCTGTGCCACCTGGCCGGGGGGGGACACGCGTGGGGCCGGGGGTGTCGGGGCAGGAGCGCGGAGCTCCCCGAGCTGAGGCAGGGCTGAGACCCCGCAGGGAGCCCCAGGGGTTTCCAAAACGCCCTGGAAACCCCCGCGCTGCCATTTCCTCGTTTCCCTCAGCCTGTTCGGGTGCCGGCAGCAGCGCGCGGCGGCCAGGCTGGGAATTTCGCAGGGAAAAGGATGGGAAACACGGATCCATCCAAGGATGGAGCAGCTCCGTTGTTTACTCAATCCAGCTTGCGCTGCTCTCTGCTCCRGGGCTTGTTTCTCCTTCTCCAGACYGGGCTGTGACCGCAGAAACAAAGGCAAAACTTTAATCCTGTAAATCCTCCTCTCTCCCCAGCCACGGCCGCGGCTGTTTGTCCCTGTCCGAGGGGACGCCGGGGTCGGACACCGCCCGGGGGCTGCCCGGGGGCCGCAGCCAGAGCAGCCAAAAATATCCCCGCGTCCTCASCGAGGTGTTGCGGCCGCAATCAGCCATGCAAACGAGACCGAAATTCAATCAGCCGCATGCGACGGGAGCTGTTAACCCTTGCCAGCCCGGAGCGGGCTCTGTGTCCCCCCCGCTGCCCCTCCCCGGCTCGCTGCCATCTGCTCCGGGTGTGTTGGAGGCGAGGAGGAGCAGCAGAGAAACGAGGTCAGGGCTGGGCTGGCAGCGCCGGGGCGAGGCTGTGCCCGCCTGCCAGGACCGTGCCACCCTCCCGTGCCACGCTCGGCTGGCACCGAGCGGCGGGGATGGCTCTTTGGGATGTCCCCGCTGGCGTTCCGGGGGGGGTTTCGCTGCGCCACGGCGTGCCCACGTCCTGCTGCCAGTGGTGCCGTGCCACCCCTCGCCCTGCCCGTGCCACCCCTCGCCCTGCCCGTGCCACCCCTCGCCCTGCCCGTGCCACCCCCCCGAATTCAATTCAAACCCCGCCAGCCGCGGGGAAAAACCTCACCCCAAATTTTGCTGCAAATTTGGGCAGCCAGAGCATCGCGCCCCCTCTCAACCTCCCTCCCTGCCCTGAGGGGCTCCCCCGTGCCCGCCCCGSTGCCCGCCCCGGTGCGTGTGCCAGCCCCCGCGGCAGCCGCCCGCGTTTCATGCATTTTTAAGGAGAAGAAGGTTAGTGGGTCACTCCAGCGCCGCAGGCTTTGCTCCAGCCGAGCCGCTGCGCTGCCAAACGCGGCCGGGCTGGCGGCGCGGGGGCTGGGCCGGCCGGGGGCGCGGGCAGGTGGGCAGCACGGGCAGGTGGGCAGCACGGGCCTGGCACGGCCGCCCCGCTGTCCCCGCGCTGTCCCCAGCGCTGTCCCCGCCGGGCAGGGGATCAGGATCCGGTTCCCCGTTGTGGGGAGGGGTCTCTGCAGCCCCTCCCGTGGTGCTGGGGGGGTTGAGGGGGGCAGCACCCCGAGGTTCAGAGTCCTGGAGAGGAAAAACGGCCGCGGGTCAAAGGGAGTGAGGAGCCCAAGCGCGGCCGCGCCCAAACAAACAGCGGCGGCTTCGGTGGCAGCCGCGCCCTGCCCGCCCCTCCCGGGGCTCTGCAGCCCCCGGGGTGGGGGCGAACCCCGCGGGGGCGGCTGCGGAGCGGGGGGAACCCGCCCGGGGGGGGCACGGGGAGGGGACAAGGGAGGTTTGGGGTGGGGACAGATGGGGGGTGCAGGGAGGCCCGAGGGAACACAAATGTGGGGTGAGAGCAGAGCTGGGGGAAGGCAGATGGGGCATGAGCCCAGACCTGGGAGAAGCCAGATGTGTGGGGGATCCCGATGRGGGGTGACCCCAGATGTGGGGTGAATCTGGACACGGAAAAAAAACCCAGATGTGGGGAGAACCCAGACCTGAGCGAACCCAAACCTGGGAAAAGCCAGACCTGGGTAAAACCAGGTGTGGGTGAATGCAGAAATGGGTGAATGCAGACCCGGGAAAAGCCGGGTCCAGCTGTGTGCAAATCCAGATGTGGGGTGAGCCCAGAGGCGGCCGAGCCGGCCCTGGGTGCGCTGGCAGCGCTGCAGCCCCGCCCTGCCCGCTCCCCCCGCTCCCCCCGGTCCCTCCGCATCCCCTCCCACCCCCCGCATCCCCCCGCATCCCCCCGCGCTGCCGTTGCCATGGTTACGGCCATGCAAGTCTGCCCGAGCTGCATCCGCCGCTGCATCCCAGCGAGCCGTGGGGGCGGGGACGGCCCCGCTGCCCCCAGCCCTGCCCGAGAGACCCCAAAAAGCGCCTGGGGACCCCTCCAGGGGCTCACCCAGAGCCGGCGGCACCGGGGGGCTGCCGAGGATCCCCCCCGACCCTGAAAGCCGAGCGGGATTGGGGGGGTTGGAGCAGCACCTGCCTCCGGAGGCTCCTAAACCCCTCCGTGCCCCTCCGCAGGGCGATGGGYGCTCACGGGGCACGGCTGGGAGGGCAAAGCGCTCCCCAAAAACCCCCCCGGACCCCCAGCTCGAGCTCTGCGTGTCCCGCTTTGCTCGGAGGCCAAGGGGGAATTCTGCGGGCGGCGATGAAGCAATCCCGGCCGGGCTGGAGGGAAGGAGGGGATTTCTGCTGGAAAGTTGCGGCCAGCCCTGGCACGGCCGGGATTCCCCAGCCCGGGCTCTGCTCCCGGCTCCTCTCGACGCCCCTGCCCCAGCTCACCCCATGTGGGGTTTCGGGGAGAGGTTTTCCCCCGGATTTCCTGGACCTGGGGGAGAGGGAGCAGCAGCGGGAGCGCTGGTGGTGTCSATGCCGCAGGTTCCTGATGAGGAATTTGAATTTGATAATTAATATTCCATCAGGACGAGCGGGGTGGGAACTCCGTGGCTCTCGGGGATGATTTCCCAGCGCCGCAAACAACGCCCCCATCACCTGAACGCTCCTCAAACTCCCTCCCAACCCACAGCGAGGTGATTTTAGACTCCGGCATCCCTCCGGTGCTGCCCATGCTGACACCCAGCGTCGGTCTGGSTGTCCCTGTCCGTCGTGCTGTCCCTTCCCCCCCTCATGCCGGGCACACAGCGGCCTCTTCTCCGCGCCCGGGCCCGTCAGATGTGGCTGAAAGGGAACAATGGCACCTATTGTCTGTCCCCGCTCGGCGCTATCGGCCCCGGCAGCGCAACAAAAAACCGCATTGAGAGCCGGGGAGAAAGGGGCCCTCACATCGCGGGGCTCCCGGGGGAGGCAGCGCGGCCCCGCAGCGCCCGGTCCCGCTCCCGGTCCCTGCCCCATTCCGGCCCCGCAGCGCCCAGTCCCGGTCCCGGTCCCGGTCCCTGCCCCATTCCGGCCCCGCAGCGCCCGGTCCCGCTCCCGGTCCCGCTCCCTGCCCCGTTCCGGCCCCGCTGCCCCCAGTCCCTGTCCCGGTCCCTGCCCCG
The DNA here is from genome assembly GCA_002167245.1 of Sporophila hypoxantha. Classification (NCBI taxonomy): domain Eukaryota; kingdom Metazoa; phylum Chordata; class Aves; order Passeriformes; family Thraupidae; genus Sporophila; species Sporophila hypoxantha. Next base: position 312,528 of record NDFG01000101.1, on the reverse strand, counting down.
TTCCCTGCCCCGTTCCCTGTCCCGCTGCCCCCGGTCCCGGTCCCGGTCCCGGTCCCGGTCCCGGTCCCGGTCCCGGTCCCGGCCGGCGGCGGCCACCGGCACCGGGGACCGGGCAAAGGGGGCGGGAGGGGCGCGGTGGGGTGTCCTGCAGCCGAGGGGTCCGTGGGATGTGTGGGGTCCATGGGGTCCACGAGGTCTGTGGGGTCTGTGGGAACTGTGGGGTCCATGGCGTCTCTGGGATCTGTTGGATCTTTGGGGTCTGTGGGGTCTCTGGGGTCCATGGGACCTGTGGTGTCTGTGGGGTCTGTAGGGTCTGTGCGACCTGTGGGATCTCTGGGGGTTTCTGGGGTCCATGGGGTGTCCATGGGATCTGTGGGACCTGTGGGGTTTGTTGGATTTGTGGGACCTGTGCGACCTGTGGGATCCGTGGGGTCTGTGTAGTCCGTGGGATCTCTGGGGTGTGTGTGGTCTGTGGGATCCATAGGGTCTGTGGGACCTGTAGGGTCTGTGGGGTCCGTGGGGTCTGTGGGACCTGTGGGGTCTGTGGGGTCTGTGTGGTCCGTGGGATCTCTGGGGTGTGTGTGGTCTGTGGGATCCATAGGGTCTGTGGGACCTGTGGGGTCTGTGGGGTCTGTGGGGTCTGTGGGACCTGTGGGGTCTGTGGGGTCCGTGGGGTCTGTGGGACCTGTGGGATATGTGGGATCTGTGGGGTCTGTGGGAACTCTGGAGTTTGTTGGATTTGTGGGATCTGTAGGGTCCATGGGGTCCGTGGGGTCTGTGGGGTCTGCAGGGCTTGTGTGATCCATGGGGTCTCTGGGATCCATGGGATCTGTAGGGTCTGTGGAGTCTCTGGGGTCTCTGGGGTCTGTGGGGTCTGTGGGATCTGCAGGATCTCTGGGTTCTGTGGGAACCGTGGGGTCTGTGGGGTCTATGGAACCTGTTGGATCTGTGGGGTCTGTGGGAACTGTAGGGCTCCATGGGGTCCATGGGGTCTGTGGGATCTGTGATATCTGTGGGGTCTGCAGGGTCTGTGTGATCCATGGGATCTCTGGGGTCTGTGTGATCCATGGGATCTCTGGGGTCTGTGTGATCCATGGGGTCTCTGGGGTCTCTGGGATCCATGGGGTCTCTGGGGTCTCTGGGATCCATGGGATCTGTAGGGTCTGTGGGGTCTCTGGGGTCTGTGGGATCTCTGGGATCTGTGGGATCTCTGGGGTCCGTGGGATCCATGGGACCTGTAGGGTCTGTGGGGTCTCTGGGATCTCTGGGGTCTCTGGGGTCTCTGGGATCCATGGGGTCTGTGGGGCCCCACCCACCGGGAGCGGGGCTGTGCCCGTGTGCCCTGCCGTGCCCAGGTGAGGCCGCACCTGCAGCCCCCGGGGCACCGGGAGGGTCTGGAATTGCCGGAGGGAGCCCAGAGATGCTCCGGGGGAGAGCCGGGGGTGCCCACCTGCACAGGGGGAGGCTCAAACCCCTTCCAGGGGCTCCAAGAGGGCTGCAGGGGTTTGGATAAAGCCTGGAGGGACGGGAATCGTTCCCCGCTGCCGGAGGGCAGGGCTGGCTGCGKTATCGGGCTCCCAAATCCCAGCCACCCCTCCTGCCCTGCCCTGTCCCGCCGTGGCGTGCGGGAGCCAGGAAACAGCACGGGAAAAGCTGCGCTCGGYGCGAGCCCGGCCTTTGTTCCCGTTATAAACTTCCCCGTGGGCAGGAAGGATGCTCGGGACGCTGTCCCTGCCCGGGTCAGGGCAGCAGAGCCCTCCCAGCCCCGCTGGATGAACATTACCGGCTCTCTGCAGAGCTGCTCAGGGTCACGCAGCCCTTATCAGCCGGGAGAGGGAGATAAGGAACGTGGGATGAGCGGGATGCCCGGGCCAGGGCCTTGGGGGGGTTCCTGCGCTGTGCCAGGAGGGATCTGCAGGGCTGGGAAAGGCCGTGTGGGGGTGTGGATCCCCCAAAATGCCAAAATTCCCTCCGAGCGTGTCCCACGGTGTCCCCATTGTCACCCTGGGCTGCACAGCCCGGCCTGAGGGGGAGCCTGCAGGGGTTTGGGGCCGGGCTCTGTTTGCAAAAATCCCAATTCTGGGTTTGGGGCTGGGATCTATTTGCAAAAATCCCAACTCTGGGTTTGGGACCTGGTTCTGTTCACAAAAATCCCAATTCTGGGTTTGGGACCTGGTTCTGTTCGCAAAAATCCCAACTCTGGGTTTGGGACCTGGTTCTGTTCCCAAAAATCCCAATTCTGTGTTTGGAACCTGGTTCTGTTTGCAAAAATCCCAATTCTGGATTTGGGACCTGGCTTTATTTGCAAAAATCCCAACTCTGGATTTGGGGCCGGGATCTATTTGCAAAAATCCCAATTCTAAGTTTGGGGCTGGGATCTATTTGTAAAAATCCCAACTCTGAGTTTGGGGCCAGGTTCTGTTTGCAAAAATCCCAATTCTGAATTTGGGACCTGGCTTTATTTGCAAAAATCCCAACTCTGGATTGGGGCTGGGATCTATTTGCAAAAATCCCAATTTTGAGTTTGGGGCCGGGCTCTGTTTGCAAAAATCCCAATTCTGAGTTTGGGCTGGGATCTATTTGCAAAAATCCCAATTCTGG